>BSUD01000003.1:140383183-140443200 GCA_033239045.1 Fagopyrum esculentum
AAAAATATGCTCGGATCGGATTTGGATCACCGATTGCCGAATATTTTCGGATTTTTTCAGATAGAATCTTCGAATTAGTCTGATCGAATAATTTTGCTCACCTAGGGTAAGTGTTCGATTACTAGGCTTGAATTGTGTAGTTTTTGGAATGTGCTTCAAATTTCAATGTTGCTAAACAAGGATGAATGATTACAGTAAGTACAGAGTGGGGTTGTTAAAAAAGACCTCCTTTCTTTTTTTTTTGGAAAGGTTAAAAAAAAGACCTTCCTTTCCGAGCTTCCATGGAGTTTGGGTTCCGGCTGATTACATGAGTTTTTTTTAACAGTGAAAATGTTTAGTTTGAGTGAATCACAAATTTGAACATGTTTTGTAGTATTCAGATATCTTAGAATCATAATCAAAGAAACAACGTTCATTTGTATTTGATGGTCTTGGCATTAGCAGCAAGATATCGAAGCAACTCAAATATCCTAATCTTGATTCATAAACTCAACCAATTCATTCATCATCTCCTTGGAGTTGGAGTTTTCAGGGGTGAACAGGTGGAAGACATGGCCCACCTTAAAGTGCTCCACCACGTGGATCCCTCCTGGCCACCCACTCTCCCGCAGCAGCTCTGCGTACCTATACCCTATGTCCCTCACAGAGTCCTCCTCCGCTACAAACACCACCGTCTTCTTCGCCGCCACCGCCGCCAAACTCCCATCTACACCCGGATTGATCCATGGATGATCGATCGCACGTTCCTCCGGGCAAAGAAACCTCCAAAACTTTTTCGCAAACTCTATCTCTGCAACGCTTTTAGGGTTTGCGTTCGGCTCCGGTTCATCGTTGTTCAAGAAAAAGGGATGAGTCAGAACCAACCCGACGAGGTTAGCTTTAGCTCCATCTGGACCGGACTTTCCGAACCGGATGGCCATGTGGTGGGCGATGTTAGCACCAGCGCTGTCACCGGCGAAAAATACGCGATTCAGATCGGCGAATTCGGATAGCCAGGGGTCGGAGAGGGAAAGCGACCAGAGGACGGTGGACCAGGAGTCGTCGAAGGCGGTCGGGAGGGGGTTCTCCGGAGCTAGGCGGTAGTCGACGGAGACGATAACAGCGGAGGCCTCGACTGCGACGCGGTTGAGGTAGTTGTGGTATGTCGGAGACTTGGCTGACTCAATTACGAAGCCTCCGCCATGGAAGTAGATGAGGAGAGGGAGTTTGGCGTTGCTGCTGGCTGACTTAGGGAGGTAGAGACGAGCTGAGAGCTCCGGCGAGATCTGGACGTCTTTGGACTGGACGACGGCGTCGTCGGAGGAAGGCGGAACGGTGGCTGTGCCGAAGAAGCGTTGGATGCGGCCGTCTTTGTAGACCACCAGCAGGGGGCGGAGGTCCTCGGCGACTTCGCCTTCAGGTTTGAATTGGATCGAGAGTGGATCCATTTTGGGGATACAAGTGATGAGTGAGTAAAGCTGTGTTCGCTGCGTCCAATTTATAGCATCGCATACGTCCAAACTGGAAGAGTTTAATCAGTGTTTTTACGCGCCGGTTCAATGAAAATTAAGATTGGACCCGGTTCAAAGTGCACAACTCACCAACCATTAATTATTTCGTCCATAAACGTAAATGGTGCTGTAAATCAGTGTTTTTACGCGCCGGTTCAATGAAAATTGACACAAGTATCAATTGCATGACAGCGCACTCATTTACTCCACATGTTAATTCATCCTACACAATCTAAAATAAAGATGAATCTGTTACGGATAAATATGTACATATCACATGCATTTACTCCACATTTTATGGATAAATGTGTACATGTTTTCATGTATATATATCAAATGCATGTCTTTTAGTATAACTTGATTAAAATGTGAAGTAATTTATATAAGGTGAATTCCTCCAAAGATCTTTTCTTTTCTTTTCCGCACTTTATTTCGTTTATATTGTGACTAATAACTTTTTACTAGTTTTGATGTACGACCTTGAGATCCACTTCAAGATCTTGAGAAACAGTTTTGTCACAGATTACAAAGATCGACTTCAAGATCTTGAGAAACAATTTTGTCACAGATTACAAAGATCGACTTCAAAGCCTTGATATCCGATATTGCGAAAAGTTCTCATACTCTATTCAACCCCCCTCTAGAGTATGTCTAACCTTATTAATCTCCTACTCGGTTCTTCAAAAATTATTAGAAGAATACATCGCTAAGTGCTGGATAATAACACTTGGAAGGATAAAATGTGTATCCGGGCTCAGAACAACACAATCAAGGCGCTTATGAACATTACCACTCTCACGTCATCCATTCTTCCAAAAATCAAGACATTTCTAACCCGGATCAAGGAGGTTATGCTTTTGAATAAAAGAAGAAAAGATCGCCGAGTTGCCATGTAAGTGACACGAACCACCCTGACGCGTATGTTGATAAACAATACAATTAAAGTCACCCGTTGACGGAAAAGGTGTTTTCGACTTTAGAGTCAATATCCTTCCAGAACTGCTCGTGACGGTTAATATCAAAAGGTGCACAAACCACACTTATCATAAATGGAGAATCTACGTTAGCAACCCTAGCAGGAATAAAGTACTTATCATAAATGGAGAATCTACCATATGCCTTTGAGTTTCATGTTGGTATTCATTCCCTCGTTTCTCCCCCTTCGGGAGCTTTGTATTTCTTGTCTAACAATTTTAGGGGTCTCGCTTTACCCCAAACAATTCCGTTTTGATTTTATTCTAGCGGGAGTCTTTCTCCCTTTCACCAAAAAAAATAAAATAAAGTACTTATTGGAGCTAATGATAGTGAGAGAAACTGAAGGATAGAGAAACCAACTTGATGGAAGATTCTACGTGTTTTTAAAAATTGGGTAAATTTTGTAAGTTCGATGTTGTACGTAAAGGAACAAGAAAGAAAAGATGGAAGCTCAATGAATTCTTCGCCGTTATAAACGATATTATAAAACTTTTTCCGAAACTAGGTTCGAATGAAAGTTTTTTTCGAAAATACACGAGGGTGTGAGGTATGGATTTAAAGCGCGGTGAGTCACCGCGTTTCTTCCGTAAAGAAACGCGGTGCATAACCATCTTATTAAAAAATTATACGGAAATTTTTTTTAAAAATAAATAGAGGAAAGAAACGCGGTCACTGACCGCGTTTTTGTACTTTTTCTGCCCGTGGCAGAAAAACTAGTGATTCACCGCGTTTTTAACTAATAAAAACGCGGTGAGTCACCGCGTGTCTCCTTTCTCTGACGCAAAAATTTACTCGTCATTATTGAGGGCGTTGAACGGCTATTCTCCACATTGAAGACGACGAAGACGACATTGAAGACTGCTTCTTCTTTGTCCTATAAATCTTCACGTCTTCTTCTTCTATTTTCACATCTACCTCCTTCTACTCTCCTTTCTTTCTTGCTTTTTCTCCATTAAAATTATAAAACTTACCTCATAGGAGGCTACCCGACCACTGGACCTCCGCCGGACCACCCTTATACCGCAGACGGACCGCCAGTGAAACCGGCGGGCCACCCTTGTACCCTGTACCGCAGCCTTTCTCCAAGTAAGTGATTCCTTCTTAATATTTGTTAGTTTTGTATTAGCATATTTAGGGTTAGGGTTTTGTTAGTAATTAGATGATTATAATTAGTTATTTAATTTTGTATAATATAGATAAAACAGAATATTAAACAAATATTTAAGTTTAGCTATTTTGTTAGTATAAAATTGTTGGTTTAGGGTTAAGATATGTTAGTAGTTTAGTTAGATTAGTTTAAGTTTACATATTTTGTTAGATCATTGTAATTAGTCATGTAATTTTATGTAATATAAAAACATAATGTTAAAAATTTAATAATAAGAAAGCTTTTGTTAGTATAAAAATGTTAAGTTTAGGGTTAAGATATGTTATTAGTTTAGTTAGATTAGCTTAGGCTTACAATATATTTAGTTAAGAAAATATCGTTAACTTAGCTAAGATTAGTATTAAATAAAAATTGTGTAAACAAATTAGTCTAAATAGATATGTTAAAAAATAGGTAAACAAAAATGTTATTATATTTTTTTTAGAAATGTCAATATGAAATGTGTAAATAGATTTAAGTAAAATATTTTTTAGAATAGGTAAAAAATGTTAGTCTAAATATATTTTTTGAGAAATGTCTAAATAGATTAGTATTAATATATGATTTTGTCATTAGTATAATTGTTTATCACTAAAAAATTATTAATCATTAGTTAAACGAAAAATATTGAATATGAAACATTTTATTAAGATTACTATATAAATTTTATAGATTTACTATGAATATTGAGTAGGAAATATTTTATTTAGATTAAGTAAAATAATTTAAGTAAAATATTTTTTTAGAATAAGTAAAAAGTGTTAGTCTAAATATATTTTTTAAGAAATGTCTAAATAGATTAGTATTAATATGATTTTGTCATTAGTATAATAGTTTATCACTAAAAAATTGTTAATCATTAGTTAAACGAAAAATATTGAATATGAAACATTGTTGTCTATAATTTAACGTAATGTAAAATAGATGGATGACAACAATAACTCCCCCCTAAGGCAAAACATGGAAACGTACACGGTATTGCTGACGGATAATGAGTACGCGCAAACTGTGATGGCCGGGTATGAAAATATTCTTATACATACAACTCATCCCACCATGGCACCATCGACATCACATGCGTCCTCAAGCAATGGAGATGGAAATGAAGTTGATGGCGATGATATACATGTTGATCAGAATGGTGTTGAGACTGATGATGAGATTCTTGAAACTGAAGAAGATCGTCACGTTGACGATGACCCTACAACACCAGATTATGACCAAGTCGTAGCAGAAGCGGATCGAATAATAAGAGCTCAAGCCATCAACCCAAACTGGAACAACGTCGTCGAACCAGTATCAACACAGATGAATTCATGGGAGGATCCTTATGCTTCCATTCAAATGCACGATGTTGATGGATTTTATATAGGTCAATGTTTCAATTCATTGAGCGATTTGAAAATGCACCTTGGAAGTTATTCCCTAAGAAGTGAATACCCTTACAAGACAGGTAGAGCAGATGCACATTATTACACCGTCTATTGTGCTAGAAAAAGAAAAACCGGATGCACATGGCTAGTTTCTGCTCATCTGGTTGATCAAGCGCTAGATTTGTTGTGTGTGCACCGGCATAACGGGCCTCATATCCTTGCTTGTGTCTCTCATTCGCAAGAACTTGATAACCGTAATGCAACTTCCAGATTTATCAGCAATGAGATTCATAACCTTGTTCGCCAAGACTTTACAATCAAACCGCGAAACATTATAGAAGTTATAAACATGAAATACAAAGTGATTCCAAGTTACAAGAAAGCGTGGGAGGGAAAACAAAACGCAATTGCTGATATCTATGGAGATTGGAAGCACTCGTACGCTGATTTATCGCGATATATGGAAGCCCTACAACAATCAAACCCGGGTACAGTGGTTGACTGGGTCAAAACAGAAACAAGTGATCGGTTAGTGAGGATGTTTCAACGCGTCTTTTGGGCATTTGGGCCTTCTATTGCTGGTTTCAAACATTGTCGTCCTGTGATCTCAATTGATGGAACCCACTTATACGGAAAGTACAAGCACGTCCTGCTAATTTCTATGGTTGTTGATGCAAATGAACAACTTTTCCTCTTGCATTTGCCCTTGTGGAAGCAAAGAATACAGAAAGTTGGCCATGGTTTATGAGTTGCATTCGCGAACATGTGACAGATAGAGTCGGCTTGTGTGTAATTTCTGATAGACACGCAGGGATAAGTAGGGCAATGACGGATCCAAGATGGAGTCCACCAAATGCATATCATAGGTTTTGCATCTGTCATCTTAAGTCTAATGTTCAAACTCGTTATAAAGATTCGCAACTCAAATTCCTAGTGGGTGTGACAACACACATCCGTGAGCGACGTCCTTTTTCCGCCGGGTTTGACCAAATTGGTGAAAAAAACCGTGAATATCGTGAGTTTCTCCAAGAAATTGGCCTCGAAAAATGGTCTCTACATCATGACGGTGGTTTACGATATGGATGATACCACAAACATGTCTGAGTGTTTCAACGGGGTAATCAAAGGCACCAGATCTCTTCCAATCACTGGCATTGTGCATGAAACGTTCGCCCGTTTGAACAGTTATTTTGTTACAAGGCGTGGTCGAGCTTTTAAACGCATACAAGACGGCTTAATCTTATCCTAACATATAGATCAAAAAATTGAAAGCTTTAAGGATGTAGCCATGACAACAACAGTGAGTCCATTTAACATTGAGCAAGGAATATATCAAGTACAGGTCCCTAGAGGAGACCGGGGCGGTTGCCGCAACTTTACCGTTCGTTTACAGCAACGTCAATGAAGTTGTCATACCTGGCAGTTGCTGAAGTTTTCGTGCTCCCACGTACTTGTTGTTCGTTATAATCACAAATGGTCCTTTGAGCCCTTTGATGATGGATTTTTCACCACACATTCATATCTTGAGGCGTACAAGCCATACTTCCAACCTGTTGGCGATCAAACAAAATGACCAATAGTAGATTGGCCGTTAATAGTCCCGGATCCAAATTCTAAGTGCCCAAGTGGAAGACATAGAAACTCGAGAATCATAAATAAAATGGATCAAAGTGAAAGAGGAAAAAGTCGTTGCGGAAGTTGTGGACAACTTGGTCATAATAGAAGGAGTTGTCGTTCTCAAGTTGGGTCATCAAGCAGAGATTAGAAGTTGTTTGTTTGTTGTATTTAGTTTAGCTGTCAATGAAATATGAAGTTGTTTGTTTTTGTATTAAGTTGTTTTATCAATGAAATATGAAGTTGTGTTTGTTTGTTGTGATATTGTTTAGTCAATCAAAATTAAAGTTTTTTTTACCACATGTAGATGGATCCTGACCCCCGTGTACAAGATTACCTTAGGCGTCAGGCTGAGCATCGTAGTGATGATGTGTGGTTGCGTGTCCCTTATGTAAGAACAACTCTAAACTAAAATTGATAATTTTTATAATTTGGTGTTGATTTCTTAATCTTAACAATATGCTTAATCATTTGTAGACTCAACGACCGTTGACTGCTAGAATGCATCTTCGAACATTGTTTCATGCCTTCCACCAGATGAGAGGGTAATTCATTATCTTAAGCTGACTTGATTTTATTGGATATATCGTCTTGGATCTTCCTTTCAGTTAGATGCTATGTTAATCACAACATTAGTTGAGAGATGGAGACCTGAGACACATATTTTTCGCCTAGCTGTCGGTGAGGCGACGATCACACTTCAGGACGTCGTAGTATTGTTGGGTCTTAACATAGATGAACCTGCTGTGACTGGTAGTGCAGACTACCAGTGGGGGAGAGTTGTTGAGTTGCTTCTCGGAGAGCGCCCGGATCCGAGTGAAATTAAGGGTTCATCTTTAAAATTTTCGTGGCTACGGAGGTTCATTGCACGAGGTCTCCCAGATGATGCTGATGAGGTCATAATGCAGCGTCACGCTTGAGCATATATATTGTTGCTCATGGGTGCAGTGATCTTTGCAAATAGCACTAGTGGCTCTATACAACTTTTGTACCTCCCATTGTTGGGGGATCTAGAGGCAGCTGATCGATACAGTTGGGGTTTTACGACGTTGGCTTTTCTCTACAGACAACTATGTAAATCGGCCCATAAAGAAAAATACGAGATTACAGGACCATTGATCTTATTGCAAGTAAACCCTAAATATTGAACATCTTTTGGTAAATAAATTAACTTATTTTACATTCTAATATTCATTAAACAATTGTAGTTACGGTCGTGGGAGAGGAGCCCCATAGGAAGACCACGATGCTCATTTTACCCGACTCAGGGTACTAAAGCAGATTGTTGGAATGCTGCGAGAAGGCATAGGAGACAAAGGCATCCACCAGCAGATCTACACCCACCTCCACTTGGTGATCACTTTCTTCGCAGAGTAGATGCATTGGCTATGAGGTATATAAATTGATAATTTTTTGGTTGTATATGTACGTTTATATCAATGATAAAATTCTTTTTTTATTTTTAAAATATTATAGATGGGTAGGCCACATATTCTCATATGAACACGCCCCTAAAAATCTGGCGTATTATCGGGATGCCCTAGACAATCAGAGGCCTGATGAGGTTAGATCTAATATTCTTTAACCACATAATCTTGTAAATTATACATGTTTTTCTCACCAAAATGTTTTTGTAGTTTGTATGAGAGCGATATACAGACGATATTTTGGATGCCCTTGCTCATATTTGTTGTCAGGGTCGACATATTTAGAGGAGTAAGACACCCATGATATGTTTTGATATAGTGGAGCATCATCGGCCTGAGCGTGTTTTGAGACAGTTTGGGCAAGTGCAAATCCCACCTATTTCATGTGCTTACAAGAAGGAGTTGCACGTTGTTGATAGAAGGGGCCAACATCATACTGACTGGGCAATTTTCATAGCACCTACATCGCTAAGTGGTAGAGCCGCGCAGAAACTATAGCACATTCTTACCAACCTGAAAGTGTGCCAAACTTCTTACATGACTATATGACTTGGTACACGAGTAGGACGCGTATTTTGATCAGCCCTTCAGGATAGACATCACTTGCCCATTATCAGCCTGTCGCTCCTGATCTTTATGCCAGCGTGAGTATTTCACTAATAAACATATAGTTAATCAATTAGTTCTTGGTATAATTACTTATTTTTTTCTTCAGTGTCAATATATTTCTGACGTAACAAGCAGAGGAAGAGAAACTGTTGACCAAGCTTCACAGTTGCACTCACAACAGCAATATGGGGATATGATGAGTGGAGTTTCAGGGTACTATGACTACGTGAGTTCACAAGGCGCATATATACTTAGTCACCTACCCTTTCATTCGCCTTACTACCAGCATCCAAGTTCACATGGCCCTGGTACATCACAGGGGACACCTCCACAGGCGACGCATTATCCACATGCGACACCTCCCATGCTCAACTCCAGACTCAACCAGATTTTACATCACATGGTCACATGACTAGTTTACTCGATAGCACTCCTCCTATATATGGGGGTACTTCGGGTTCGGGTGCTATTCCAGGGCCGTCGGGGTACTTCACCGGCTCAGGATTTGTTAGCCTTATGGAGAGCATGTCATATTCATATCCATCTGAGAGCATGTCGCAGTTTGGGACGATCCCACAGCCTTTTGTATCCCCCCTCTTCCTCGTCGTTATTCATATACAGACCCTATCAGGCATATTGGTCCGTCTACAGATTATCAAGGCGAAAACATGTCAGTTCTCGATGAAAGTGATGAAGATGATGAAGATGAATGATGCATTTGTTTTTTTTTTTGATAAAGTAATGAATGATGCATTTATTTTTTTTATAAACTAATGAATGATGCATTTGTTGATTGTACTTGTTTTAATAATTATGTTTTTTATTTTTATTTATTGTTTCACTGTTAAAAAAATTAGTGGAGAGAACAATTATTTTAATTTAAATAACACTAACTAGTAAAACAGAAAAAAAAAAGTTTCGGAAACAAATGGAAAAGTATAACTTGCCCTTTTATATTTGGTAAAAAACTAAATTAGGTTCCTCATTGTTGTGTTGTTGGATTGACAAGTGTATTTAAATGAATACGTAAATACATATTTCTGGACAAGCAGAAAACATAAAATATTATAATAAATAAAAATGGTATATTTAGATAGCAATGACATATAAATATATTATATTTTAGAATGCAGAAAAGCTAAGGAAAGAGACGACTTGGGTGTTAGATTGCTATGCAACCAGCCAACAAAAATGTCAAAATCAATTATAATTGGAACACAAGACGACAATTACTGAAATATAAAATATAATGTGATGAAAAATATGAATGTCTGGAATTAATTAATGGTAAATGTTGGTAAGAAGGGACAAAAATTGAAGTTACTTGGACTTTAAATTAGAAGGGTTGCCAGCTCATATTTCATATCTTTCGCGTACTTATATACTAGTGCAAGTATTTTTAAAAAAAAATAATAGTAATAGAAACGCGGTCAATGACCGCGTTTCTTGTATTTATTTTTTTTACGAACGAAAACGCGTCAGTGATAGGTGATGGAATAACTATCATTTAGGTTAGCTTTTAGAGTATTTTCATTGTGTTAGAGTCGGTTTGTGCTACTAACTTCTTAATCCAGAAGAAGAAGTCTAAAAGAAGCATAAAAGGAAGTTAGAAGCATTTGGGAGTTGAAGACCATTCACGAAGACAAGGTTCTGGTGTCACACCGCCCCTGCGGGTGACACTGCACTCCGTAACGCAGCCTGCGCCTTCGCTAGCGCCCGGAACGAAGACTGTCACCGCCCCTGCGGTGACATTGGGCCGCCCCTGCGGCTTGACATCAGAAGCGACAGAAAAATGAAGAGTCGGACGTTTGAAGAACATTAAAGATCCGCCCCTGTAGAATTGCCAGGTCACCCCTGCGGCCATGAAGAACACCAAGCGTTTTGGCCTAAACCGCCCCTGCGGCTATGAAGCCCGGTCCTACGGTTTAGCGTCAGAGACTTTACTCCGGCTGTTTGCACCACCTTTATGGCATTAAAGGTGACTGTTTAGGCCGGCCATTTACTCCCATTTAGTGTCAATTCTAGTATAAATAGGTCCATGACTGATTGATAGAATCATCCACCCAATTTCCCATTATTCTCTCTTTTTCCTTACTTGCCTTGTGTAATGTGTTTCTAATCTCCTTGCTACATTGGGTTGGTTTTGAAGTTGCATTACTGCTTTGGTTGTAAGTCTTTGTTAAAATAAATATTATTATTCAGTCGTATGTTTTATATTCCTTGTGCTTTAACTATCAATTGCATGTTTCTTACCACTTAGTTTGATCACCTTAGTGTCTAATTGCATGCAAAGAACTAGGATTAATTGATTCCGGGTTCGGGTCTTTAATCTAGTAGAAAACCCTTAGGTAAAAGCTGGTTGTGATTACTTTAAGGAAAATGAATATAAATATAAATAAAAGTGTAATGGTTTTATTCTTCTCTTTATATCTCTTTGTCTTTGTTTGAAAGCTAACTTGTTACTTGTTCTTGTAGGTTTACGGAACATTAACTTGTTAAGTTGTGTTGATCGATGCCGGTTGGCTCAACACATATATATAATCAAGACGAGAACATTGCTGAAATATTTATAAAAAGACCAAACTAAAGTAGCATTAAGAATCAACCTAGTGTAGTCATTTTCTCATCGATTCATTTACATCTTTACTTGTTTCTTATGCTTTTGTCTTGCTAAATTTCAATCCATAACCCCCCTTATTTGGTTACAATATCAATATATAATTGAATTTAATCGAAACATCAACTTAACTCTCTTGGGTTCAACCCTTGCTTGCGCTATACATAAACTTGTTAGTGTAACGTTAGAACTTCTACTTTGACCTAAGCTAAAATACAACAACCTAGGATTTTAGCGATCGTCGGTCAGTGATAGCGTTTCTTTCCTTTGTTTATTTTTTAAAAAAATTTCCGTCTGATTTTTTAACGCGATGGTTATGCACCGCGTTTCTTTACGGAAGAAACGCGGTGACTCACCGCGCTTTTAATTTGAACCTGATACCCTCGTGTATTTTCTGAAAAAACTTTCATCCGAACCTAGTTTCGGAAAAAGTTTTATAATATCGTTTATAATGGCGAAGAATTCAAGCTCAAATTTGGAGGATTCATGGTTCAACACTTGAACACGCATATATACCGTAAAGAAAACAACTGCTTATAGCAAATCATTTTGTTGACAGCTTAATATCTGATGTGTGTTCATTTGTCTTGTTATAAATTAGATTTTTGTACAAATTGAAGGAAAACCAATGCTTATAGCAAAATTCTCAGAAATCGTTACCTTGAACATGTAGATGACAACGTCTCCCAATCCACATAAAGAAAGTTAACCACATGGAAGCATAATAAAAGTCAGATCATAATTCCAGAAATCATTACCTTGATTATGTAGATGACTGTTGAGTGTGAAAATGTCTCACATTTACAATATGGTATACAATATGGTAATACGTGAACCTCATATATAAATTTTAGCTCCTTTTATTGTCAATTCGTTTTAGGAAGGACTAAGAAAATCTTGTGTGTAAGTTCACTTTGACTTTATATCAAGTAGGGGTGACATTTCCGTATATCCAATCCGACAATCTTATAAAAGTCCGATCGGAGAGCACCCGGATATCTGACAGTTTTAACCAGATCGGATATCCGATCTGAGTATTTATTATTAGAATAGTCGGATATATTCGATCTGACTTTTTTTCTTCCAAACCTCAATCCGTATCCGATGATCCGAAAAATATGCTCGGATCGGATTTGGATCACCGATTGCCGAATATTTTCGGATTTTTTCAAATAGAATCTTCGAATTAGTCTGATCGAATAATTTTGCTCACCTAGGGTAAGTGTTCGATTACTAGGCTTGAATTGTGTAGTTTTTGGAATGTGCTTCAAATTTCAATGTTGCTAAACAAGGATGAATGATTACAGTAAGTACAGAGTGGGGTTGTTAAAAAAGACCTCCTTTCTTTTTTTTTGGAAAGGTTAAAAAAAAGACCTTCCTTTCCGAGCTTCCATGGAGTTTGGGTTCCGGCTGATTACATGAGTTTTTTTTAACAGTGAAAATGTTTAGTTTGAGTGAATCACAAATTTGAACATGTTTTGTAGTATTCAGATATCTTAGAATCATAATCAAAGAAACAACGTTCATTTGTATTTGATGGTCTTGGCATTAGCAGCAACATATTGAAGCAACTCAAATATCCTAATCTTGATTCATAAACTCAACCAATTCATTCATCATCTCCTTGCAGTTGGAGTTTTCAGGGGTGAGCAGGTGGAAGACATGGCCCACCTTAAAGTGCTCCACCACGTGGACCCCTCCTGGCCACCCACTCTCCCGCAGCAGCTCTGCGTACCTATACCCTATGTCCCTCACAGAGTCCTCCTCCGCTACAAACACGACCGTCTTCTTCGCCGCCACCTCCGCCAAACTCCCATCTACACCCGGATTGATCCATGGATGATCCATCGCACGTTCCTCCGGGCAAAGAAACCTCCAAAACTTTTTCGCAAACTCTCTCTCTGCAACGCTTTTAGGGTTTGCGTTCGGCTCCGGTTCATCGTTGTTCAAGAAAAAGGGATGAGTCAGAACCAACCCGACGAGGTTAGCTTTAGCTCCATCTGGACCGGACTTTCCGAACCGGATGGCCATGTGGTGAGCGATGTTAGCACCAGCGCTATCGCCGGCGAAAAATACGCGATTCAGATCGGCGAATTCGGATAGCCAGGGGTCGGAGAGGGAAAGCGACCAGAGGACGGTGGACCAGGAGTCGTCGAAGGCGGTCGGGAGGGGGTTCTCCGGAGCTAGGCGGTAGTCGACGGAGACGATTACAGCGGAGGCCTCGACTGCGACGCGGTTGAGGTAGTTGTGGTATGTCGGAGACTTGGCTGACTCAATGACGAAGCCTCCGCCATGGAAGTAGATGAGGAGAGGGAGTTTGGCGTTGCTGCTGGCTGATTTAGGGAGGTAGAGACGAGCTGAGAGCTCCGGCGAAATCTGGACGTCTTTGGACTGGACGGCGTCGTCGGAGGAGGAAGGCGGAACGGTGGCTGTGCCGAAGAAGCGTTGGATTCGGCCGTCTTTGTAGACCACCAGCAGGGGGCGGAGGTCCTCGGCGACTTCGCCTTCAGGTTTGAATTGGATCGAGAGTGGATCCATTTTGGGGATACAAGTGATGAGTGAGTAAAGCTGTGTTCGCTGCGTCCAATTTATAGCATCGCATACGTCCAAACTGGAAGAGTTTAAGGTACCAGAAAATTAAGATTGGACCCGGTTCAAAGTGCACAACTCACCAACCATTAATTATTTCGTCCATAAACGTAAATGGTACTGTTAATCAGTGTTTTTACGCGCCGGTTCAATGAAAATTGACACAAGTATCAATTGCATGACAGCGCACTCATTTACTCCACGTGTTAATTCATCCTACACGGATCTAAAATAAAGATGAATCTATTATGGATAAATATGTACATATCACATGCATTTACTCCGCATGTTATGGATAAATGTGTACATGATGTCTTGTATATATATCAAATGCATGTCTTTTAGTACAATTTGATTAAAATGTGAAGTAATTTATACAAGGTGAATTATTCACCTTCTTACGTTTTATTTTATTAGGAAATCCTTCAAATCTTGGCATATAAATGTGGATAAATGTGTAAAATGTGAAGTAATTTATACAAGGCACCGAACATGCATAACACGCTACAAGCTTTCTCCTCTGCAATTTCTTACTCTCCGTTGTTATCGGTTTTATTTTTATTGAGAGTTAAAATAAGCGATATAGGATTATCATAAGTTTTATACTCAAGTGTGTTACTCTACGAAGTAATAACTAGGATATTATTGCAATACCCGAGTTGACTAGATCGTAGCGGTGAGGCTACATTGACAGAAGGACTCAAACGAAGCAGATAATAGATAGTTAAATCTTAGGGTCGGAAACCCTAGGCGGAGACGTAGGCTGTTACAGCTGAACTTCATAAACATATCGTGTGTCGATCTTTTCTTTTCCACACTTTATTTCGTTTATATTGTGACTAACAACTATTTACAGGTTTTGAAGTAAGAGTTTGAGATTTACTTCAAGATCTGGAGAAACAGTTTTGTCACAAATTACAAAGATCGACTTCAAGGCCTTGAGATTCCTTTCAAAGCCTTGATATCCGATATTGCGAAAAGTTCTCATACTCCATTCAACCCCCTCTAGAGTATGTCGATCCTTATTAATCCCCTACTCGGTTCTTCGATATTTATTAGAAGAATACATCGCTTAAGTGTTGGACAATAACACTTGGAAGGATAAAATGTGTATCCGGGCTCAGAAGAACACAATCAAGGCGCTTATGAACATTACCACTCTCACATCATCCAATCTTCCAAAAATCAAGACATTTGTAACCCTGGTCAAGGAGGTTATGCTTTTGAATAAAAGAAGAAAAGATCGCCGAGTTGCCATGTAAGTGACACGAACCACCCTGACGCGTATGTTGATAAACAATACAATTAAAGTCACCCGTTGACGGAAAATGTGTTTTCGACTTTAGAGTCAATATCCTTCCAGAACTGCTCGTGACGGTTAATATCAAAAGGTGCACAAACCACACTTATCATAAATGGAGAATCTACGTTAGCAACCCTAGCATGAATAAAGTACTTATCATAAATGGAGAATCTACCATATGCCTTTGAGTTTCATGTTGGTATTCATTCCCTCGTTTCTCCCTCTTCGGGAGCTTTGCATTTCTTGTCTAACGATTTTAGGGGTCTCGCTTTACCCCAAACAATTCCGTTTTGATTTTATTCTAGCGGGAGTCTTTCTCCCTTTCACCAAAAAAAATAAAATAAAGTACTTATTGGAGCTAATAATAGTGAGAGAAACTGAAGGATAGAGAAACCAACTTGATGGAAGATTCTACGTGTTTTTAAAAATTGGGTAAATTTTGTAAGTTCGATGTTGTACGTAAAGGAACAAGAAAGAAAAGATGGAAGCTCAATGAATTCTTCGCCGTTATAAACGATATTATAAAACTTTTTCCGAAACTAGGTTCGAATGAAAGTTTTTTCCGAAAATACACGAGGGTGTGAGGTATGCATTTAAAGTGCGGTGCATAACCATCTCATTAAAAAATCAGACGGAAATTTTAAAAATAAATAAAGGAAAGAAACGCGGTCACTGACTGCGTTTCTGTACTTTTTCTGCCCGTGGCAGAAAAACCGGTGATTCACCGCGTTTTTAACTAATAAAAACGCGGTGAATCACCGCATGTCTCCTTTCTCTGACGCAAAAATTTACTCGCCATTATTGAGGGCGTTGAACGGCTATTCTCCACATTGAAGACGACGAAGACGACATTGAAGACTGCTTCTTCTTTGTCCTATAAATCTTCACGTCTTCTTGTATTTTCACATCTACCTCCTTCTACTCTCCTTTCTTTCTTGCTTTTTCTCCATTAAAATTATAAAACTTACCTCATAGGAGGCTACCCGACCACTGGAGCACCGCTGGACCGCCGCCGGACTACCCCTATACCGCAGACGGACCGCCAGTGAAACCGCCGGACCACCCTTGTACCCTGTACCGCAACCTTTCTCCAAGTAAGTGATTCCTTCTTAATATTTGTTAGTTTTGTATTAGCATATTTAGGATTAGGGTTTTGTTAGTAATTAGATTATTATAATTAGTTATTTAATTTTGTATAATATAGAAAATATGGGGTAAAAAAAATATGGAGTACATTTACTAAATACAAAACTCAAAAAGGCCTAGTAGGCCAAATTCTCCAAAGAGTGGAGGCTTTCTGCAGAGAATTCCACAAATGTATGCAAGCCACGAATGATATCCCGGCCTTTAATCCAGTGGGTGTTGTTCCAGCGCCCCGAATGATACCCATCCTTTTTGGACCCACTGAACAAAATCTTGTTGAGGATCAACAACATCAACAGAGGGGCCTCAATCTGCAAATTTTATCATTTTTCAGTGTAAACATTATCAAGGAAATGAATTGGTAGGAACATATCAAATTGTTTTCAAAGTTAATATGATTCACCATTACCTTTGGCCTTCACATTTATCCAATGTTTACATTTTTCTCTAAAGCTGCATTCTAATTCAAGAATTTGTTCACACAAGGCCATAAACATAATTCAGCCATCTCCTAGACACTTCTCGTTAAACACAAATTGAGTAGACCTATACAAAACCGGGCCAGCCCGTCCAGCCCGCCCACCTGTCCGGAAAAAAACATGGGTATGGGTAGCAAGTTTGGCCCGTTCGGGCTTGGTCCGGCCCGACCCGAATTTGATGGGACTGGTACGGGTAAACAGTTTGGCCCGTGGGCTAACCCGGCCCGGCCCGTATATAGTTTTATACATATTATATTTTATATCTATATGTGTATATAATTTATATTGTTTTGAGTGTTACATATTATGATTGTTCATTTATTTTATTTGGAGTATTTTAACGAGTTATATTCGTCAGTAACACAAGATTGTAGGACTAACTTGACTGTAATGATACTTATTGTTTTTTAGGTATTTGGGTTTGTTCATTTTTGTGTGTCGATTGTTATTGAATTTGTTGGTAGTGCACAATACAAGTATAATTGGATTGAAAGTGGTATTAAAGTCATTATAATACTTGTTTTGACCAATAAATTCTAGGAAAAAACGCACAAGCAAGTACATAAGGGCCATCCGGGCCGGTAGCCCACCCGCTTTTTACATGGGTGGACATGGGTAGCGTTTGAGGCCCGGACAAGCCGGGCCGGGCTGGCCCGGCCCACACCTTACGGGTAGAGTTTTAGGTATGGCCCGGCCCGAGCCCGGATTTGTACATGTCTAAAATTGAGCTAGAAATTGGATTAGGAAAAAAGAGAGAGGAAATGGGGAAGAAGAGCATAAGCATTATAATAGCGGTCAGCAAACAAAATCAAGATTGAATAGATATTATAGAAAACTCAGTAAATATGGTTGCCCCATTACAAAAGCAAATGCAAGTTGCCATAAGTAGTTCACAACCTCTTGTTTGAAATAAATGAACACAAGATATGAAGTTCTACACTAAAATCTTCCAATTAATAATATACATATTTAGACACGGGTTGAAACCTTCCAATCAATAATACATATTTATAGTTAGATTATTGTGTTATCCTTTGCAGCATATGACAAACTAGGTCAAGTAAGAAATGCAATTCTTTAATGGTAACTTACTGAAGCTTCCGATTCCAGCAATGACGCAAGTAAAACACTAACAAATAAATATGTGAAAGATTTCTTTCCTGTAATGTCAAGCAGTCAAGGTCTGCCTCCAGGCAGATTTAGGGAAACAAAAAAAATCCTATACAGATGTTAATTTTCCATCTTCCTAGGGTCGGCTAATAGGGGGCATGATCAATCCTATGCAGGTTTCTCCTTTAGATTAATTAATCAGGCTAATATAGTAATCTACAAACGACTGCAAGTCCTTGGCAAAGTCGAGCAAGTACCAACCCAATAGCTTCGGGATTATTAGCTTGTTACCGGCCTTTGAGAGGTCTATTGCTGCATGTAAGTAATCTCTTTTTGCTGCTACCATCTCACTCTCCACTTGAGATGCTGTATACACCCTCACCTGTATAGAAACAACAGTAAAATTATGTTTAACGTATTTCAATAATAGATTCTTGATTTTGGATTAAATTTAGATAATACTGATTTTACCTAAAAGTGAAGTCTTGTTTTGTTCTATGAGTTGTAGAGTGTGTGCTACGTATGCTCCAGCTAGCCTCATGACATCCAAAACACCCTAGCTTATCTCCAAACACCCTAGTTGTAGCCTATAATACAACCTCACTACATTAATGCATTATAATGCATGACATCCAGAAAGACCCAGGTGAAGGTACTCACATCAGGAGATGACCAGCTTCCACATGACAGAAGGTAACTAGTGGCTCAGACCACTCTAATCCAAATGCAGTGGGCTCTTTGAGCTCAGCCGACTTACCATCTTTTGGAAAAACCAGTGACACATGGAAATACATCTCAGAGTTCAGTCACATGAAAGATATAATGTAATTGTTTGTCATGATTTAACAAAGAGAGAAATGTGAAAGTGCTAAACTGTACATGATATTCTTATGGAACTCCACATGACTTTCAACTTTCAATTCAGTAGCTTGTTCAACTAAGGTCTTCAATCTATCTTCATCAGCCTTATTAGGACAACTACCAACAAACTGGAGCATAGACATAGGCAAGTCTGCATCCAACTTCTCAAAAATTGAGGATGAAGTTCATACATTCTTTTAATTATACACGACTATGAACCAGGAACAGAAATCTGAATGCAAAAATCGGCCAGACAGCAAAATTGAGGAATACTAAATCTGCAAAAATTGGTCAGGCAGCAAAATCGGTCCAACTCAAATTAAATGTAGAAAGGAGGAATCGAGTTCTCTAGAATCGAAATAGAACTTTCACATATTCAATTCGATGGCAACTATACCTATTAGTTTAAGCTATTAAGCTATTTACCAGTGCAAAAACAAATTTTCCTTTGTGTAATGATTGTTGTCAATGATAAGTGATAAGTTTGATCTCGTATGCAAAGATAGATGATAAACCTGCTTCTTCAAAAATTTCATTTTAAACATGCAAAAATATAAATAATCTAACCAAATCAATGGCAATCACCTGTAATCCATATCTATCCACATTGAACATTGCAATAGAGATATCAAGTGGACTTATACTAGTAGAGATAACCTTACGACCATCCACAAGCTTCTCGGTTTCAAGCCTGGGAATCAACAAATTGAATTACACGATGCTCAAAGATCAGTGACTGAATAGATATCTAAATTAAATTAAAAATTTGTGTGTCTTACCTCATTTTTATACATTTTGAGTTCAGTTCAAGAGGAGCAATGATTGATTCCACGAAGACACCGGATTTATCGATTAAACCATAGCCATTTGATCCGCCATGAATGGGGAGCTGAATCGCAGTATCACGCAAAAGAACATAGGTGAAGACATCTACAAAGAAGAAGAAGAAACATGGGATCTACAAAGAAGAAGAAGAAACAGGGGGAAGTACCTCTTGTTCGGAAAGTAGCTTGCACTGCACGAGGGACGATCTAAATACGGATTTGGTAGATGTTCGCTCCAAAAGGTGTGTGCAAGCTTTAAAATTTATAACCCAAGAAGTATGCTTGAACAATATGCGAACCCGCAGTGTATGGATCAATTGTAATAAAAGCAAGAATTACAGGGGCCGAACACAGGGACTGTGGTGAAACAAAGCACGAAATCAGGGAGTCCAATATGCTAATGACTACAAATTAAAGCAATCAAAGATGATATAAGTCAGATAAAGGGAATGCGGATTCTAGGGATTAAAACATCCAGTTGTGGTTCCGAGTCTCCGACTCTAGATCTCAAAAGATAACATGGACAAAGCTGAGGTTTGCAAAGGAAAGGTGTTTCTAAGGTGGGAATAGATCACCGGGTAAGTCTCACTACTCACTATTCCAAACCAAAGCTCCTATTACGGTACTAAGGAAAGGAACTATAATCTCAAACCAACACACCACCCAAGGGAATAGAATTAACATTTACCGGGTTAGTCTCAGGCTAACTCACAAAGATGGAATGAAGGCACACTCAAACCCCAATAAAGGATAAACCTTTATTACATACACTCATGATCTTGGGTAAACAAACAAAGAAATCACCGAGTAAGTCTCATCCTAAGCTTGCATTGAACCGGGAAAGGTATAATAAGGATATGATTTGGCAAACTTAGACTCTTAACTCAGATAAGGTTCAGGAAAGGTTCACCTCGCTCAGTTATATTCCATCCCGGCCAAGATGTTCAATATCTGACCGAGGTGTTCTACGGTTAAGGTAAATACTCGAGCTTTCCGGGTCCTGCTGGGATTAAGATCATTCCATCATCGTCTTTTACACAACTTTCAGCCAATCACCCTAGAATCGCATAAGAAACTTAGCCAACAATCATCACGATAACAATAATCAAATTAATATGAAAGGAATCAATATCCGAACAAGAAAACCTTAAGAAAAGGGTCTCAATAACTTAATCAAACAATCAACAAACAAGCGTTTCTCAATCACAAATCAGCAAAGACAACAAACCAAAAGCAATTTAAGAAAGTCTTACAAACTCCTTCAAAAGCCAACTCCAACTATGATTCCTTCCTTCCTTGAACTTCAACCTTCAACTTCCTTCAAAACTCTCAAAAAATCTCCAAAAAATCCTTGATCCGAAGATGGCTGAATTGTAGAAAATCAAACCCTTTATATAGGAGAATTATCTTCCAAAGATAAAATATCTTAAAACGATAATTTCCTATAAAAATATATCTCTATCTCTTAAAATAAATCAGCCAAATATAATATCTTCCTTCCAGAAATCCAGCAAAAAATATAAGATATCCTCCTTCCAAAAATAGAAGATCTCAACCAAAAATAGAGATCTCGCCGGCGACAGGGTGTTCGCCTCGGTCGGGACGCTCCTCAAGATCACCTCGGTCGAGGTGGTACTGTAGCTGACCGAGGTGAATCTCAACTGAATGTGAAATCTCTCGAATTCGGTCCAAAGTCAATCTTCTTAATCATTTCCATGCTTCCTGAGATCTTCTTATAGCTCCAGAATGTAGCTCCAATGACTCCTTAGCTTTCTTAGCTCCATTTTGATGCAAAACGTGCCATTTTACCTACAATTACAACGGAACTAGGTGTAGACCTCGATTCCCGCAAAGGTAAACAAAACAACAATATAATCGAAGAATATACATCCATACATGTAGATTTATGAAGATAAAACGTCTAAACTAATCCCAAAATATAGACTATAGTACATGCTATCAAAATACCCCATACTTGTTCCTTGCTTGTCCCCAAGCAAGTTCCAAATCTTAGGTACAAGATAGAGTGGATTATAGGTCAGAAAGATCAATGAAAAGCATTTCAAAACATTTTTGGTGGTGTGCTCCACTCATAGATCACTGTAACACCCCGAATTCTCAAAACTCGGGACATTACTGGTTAGGACCTCACAATGGGTCCCGACCTCAGTTTGACAACAACATTACTAGGATCTTGCAACAAGACACAAATAAAGCAACCGAAATTCATAAAAATAGTATTTTTAGGGTAATGAATGCAACACTGTCTAGCAGCCTAAAGTACTTAAACAAAAGAAACGAACAACTGTCTTAATCAAAAGGAAGAAAAGACAAACACAACTCCCAACCCCCACTCTAAGGAGTACGGAGACCCGGCTGACCACTACTTCCGGATCACTCAGCTGCTGGTCTAACCTGCGGTAAATCTAAAAACAACAACAAGAGGAACCGTTAGCTAGTTATCTAAATATCAGCAGAATAACAGCAGCACAGACACACACATAAAAATATAAACACCCATCATGCTTGCAAACAAGTCCGTTTTATTATCTTGAGTTAAGTCCTCTTTCACTCTAATGATACTTATTTTGTGACACGAGGGATTCCCAAACCTCGCCTCCGCCCCCGTGTAACCATCAGGAATGGATCCAATGCATCTCACCTTGTACCTGTCTGGTCTGGGTATAGAGAACCTCCCAGTCTCCTGTCAGAGCTGGGCAGTGATGTCACGGCCCGTTATACATACACTTGGGCCTTAAACGTAATAATAACAGTCGTCCTAGCAAGTTATTATTATTAAACACGCAAATAGCACACACAACCACTATCACTCAACTAATATCCAGAAACTGGCTAAGTAAGTCGCAAGGACTTACCTGAGTCAAAAACACTCTAACACTCCTCAAATAGTCCGTACTCGTGGTAACTCAAGCGCCTGTCAATTAAGGCATGTGTATCAAAATCACATCTCGATGTCCAACCTCATGCGAAGGAATTACGGAAAGAAAGATTCTCATACGGTGAAAGACCGTTTTACCCTTAGTGCCAATAATTCTCTGAGTCACTTCTTGACTTCTAATATTTCCTTTTGAACGCTTTTCAAATATCTGACTACTCCAGAACGGTTTACTAAAGGTCATAATATTAATCTCATCCACTCGTCATCTAGAACCACAATCCTTCATTCTCGGTATCATCTAATCTTATATATATATATATACATACTTATGTGCATACTAACTTTCCTTCCAATTCTATAAATCCGTCACTCCTAGGTATTTATACATATATATATATATATAGCCACATACTTATTATTTTCACTAACTCACACTCATATGTATACTTTTATTTCATATAATATATATATATATATATATATATATATATATATATATATATATATATATATATATATATATATATATATATATATATATATATATATATATATATATATATATATATATATATATATATATACGTATTTTTATATACTCGGCATACATTCTCCTAAATAAGCTCACACTTGCTCTTATTAACCTTCCGTATTGCATACCCGTACACCTCCAATCTATGGTTTATATATGTATTCAATTTAAAAAAAATATATGTTTTCCATCTCAAATATATATACGTATACAATCTCTAATATATACACATTCTAACTCACAGATATACATGTATTTAATCTTGGTTATATACGTATTCCATTCACAGTTATACATGTATTCAAGCTCGGTTATATACGTATTCCGACTCACAGTTATACTCGCAGGGACAGCCGAAGGCTGCGTGAGTCTCAGACCACCGAAGGCGCGATGGCTGACGTTCCGGCGGCCCTTCCCTGGTGGTCGACTTGCTGCTGTTGCGGGACAAACGAAGGTGCGATGGCTGGCACTCCGGCGGCCCTTCCCTGGTGTCGGCTGTCCACGGCGGTGGCAACGTCCTGGGTACGGAACAACAGGAAGGCGGCGGTTCAACTGGCGGAAGGTCCGGCTGGTTCAGCACAGCAGCCGCAAGAGAGGCCGTTAGCCCAACGCACCGGAATAGAAGGAGGAAGAAGGATAGGGCGGACGACTCACCTGGTGGTCGACCGAATCCGGCAGGCGGCCGTCTGGGTGGCGTGGCGCGGCTACGGACTGTAGAGAGGCGGCGGAGTTAACGTCTTCGGACTCGAAACAGAAAGCGGGGAGAAGGAAGACGGAAGGAAAAAGGAGACCAGGATCTTACCGGACTCGACTGGAGGCGGCGCAGGCTCGGCGGTGGCGTCTCCGGTTGAAGGCGGTAGCGGCGCTGGTGGTTGCGGCGGTCTGTGTTGCGAGAGGGAGAAGGAAGCAGTACGTTGCAATTCCAGAGTTACGGTAGAAGGTAAGTGGTAGGTTTAGATTAGGATTAGGTTAATTTTAATTAGTTTAGGGTTAATGATGGGCTTAGGAAAGTGGGCTGATGGCTTGGGCCTAGTGTTGGCCCAATTGAGCGGTTATCTCATGAAATCAAAGCGGAACTCGTAACTCGTCAATTATGTGCGGAAAATTATATAATACGGAATTAAATTCCGTATTATCTAATTTATTATTACTTTTAATTTAAGGCGCGTATTTAATTCCGGTTACAAGGTTTCATCATTTTATGTGACTTAAAGTCATATAAAATGATAACATTTAAACTCGTTTTATTTTATTTTATTTATTATTTAAGATTGTCGCATCGGAATTTGGTTAATTGCAGTTTACCGGAGCTTTAAAATTTTCGGTTATTACATCAGTGCCCTCTTAAAAGAAGTTTCGTCCCGAAACTTAGAATGTTCCTCTTACTCACACATTTCTTTGGTATATTTTAGTTTCCCGACCTTTTCATTTTCTACCATGCAGCTACTCAAGCATCAATCAAACAAGTAGCACAAAAACAGAATCACTCAAAACCATATGAAAACCTGAAAGGTCAAACAACACAACATCCGAGTACTAACTCGTCAAACAGGAGTAACCTCTAACCCCGCAAAGAACTCGGGGTAGTTACGTCTAATACTCTCCTCAGTCTCCCAAGTGGACTCATCAGCTCCTCTCCTAGACCACTGGATCCTCAACATAGGTATCTCCTTGGACCGCAAACGTCTAGTACTGCGCTCCAAGATAGCTATTGGGTATTCTACAAATGTATGGTCAGGCTCAATTGTCAGATCCTCATGGCTGATGATGTGTCTCGGATCCGGGATGTACTCTCTCAACTGAGATACATGGAAGACCGGATGGACACTCTCTAGTCTCGGCGGTAGTGCTAGTCTGTAGGCCACCTCTCCAACTCTCTCCAAGATCTCAAAAGGTCCGACATATCGGGGACTCAACTTCCCCTTAATGCCGAAACGCCTGACTCCTCTCGTAGGTGACACTCTCAACCACACCTGAGCACCCACTCTAAACTCCAATGGTCGACGCCTTTTGTCGGCGTAGGACTTCTGACGACTCTGAGCTGCTAACATCCGCTCTCGGACTAGGGCAATCCGAGCGATGTCATCCTGTACCTGATCTGGAGCTACTCCATCAACTCTGCTGGGCTCATCCCAACATAATGGTGTACGACATCTCTGCCCGTATAAAGCCTCATAAGGAGCCATCCTAATAGACGCGTGCCAGCTATTATTATACAAAAACTCTACCAGTGGAAGATGATCTGGCCATACCTGTCCCCAATCTAGTACACACGCCCGAAGCATGTCCTCTAAGGTCTGAATGGTCCTCTCAGACTGTCCGTCTGTCTGTGGGTGGTAGGCGGTAGTAAAGTGGAGACTCGTCCCCAAAGCAGTATGTACCTGCTGCAAAAATCTCGAGGTAAAACGTCCATCTCTGTCAGAGACGATAGTCCTCGGTACTCCATGGAGTCTCACAATGTGTCTGGTGAACTCCTCAGCCAGACGACTCACCGGCCACGTTTCCTTAATCGGAATGAAACGTGCGGTCTTCGTCAGGCGGTCTACCACTACCCAAATAGCATCAAATCCTCTGCTGAGTCTCAAACTAGTGACAAAATCCATAGATATATCCTCCCACTTCCACTGTGGTACTGGAAGTGGGTGGAGCTCTCCTCCAGACCTACGGTGCTCAATCTTGACCTGCTGGCAGGTCGCGCACTGAGCTACATACCGAGTCACATCGGGCTTCAAACCACCCCACCAGAAGGACCGTCTCACATCCTTGTACATCTTACTCGCTCCAGGATGTACTGAGTATGGGGTAGCATGAGCCTCACCTAGTATCCTCTGTCTCAACTCACTGTCTGACGGCACACAAACGCGGTCCTGACGTCTCATCACTCCATCTGCGCCAATAGTAAACTGTGGGGCCTCATCTCGAGATATCCTGTCTCGGATCCTGATCAAAGTAGGGCAAGTCTCCTGCTTCTGTCGGATCTCATCCAACAGATCAGGAAGTAACTCCATGGTAGCCAACTGACCATCAGTATCGGGAAACTGAATCTCTATCTCCAACCAAGCCAAGTCCCTCTGCAACTGTGGCTGTACTGTCAACCGGGCTATCGCTCTCTCCCTAGGCGTCTTCCGGCTCAAAGCATCAGCTACCACATTCACCTTTCCGGGGTGGTAAAGGATCTCAAGGTCGAAGTCCTTGATCAACTCTAACCACCGCCTCTGGCAGTTATTCAATTCTCTCTGAGTGAATATGTACTTCACACTCTTATGGTCTGTAAAGATCTGACATGTCGCCCCATAGAGATAGTGATGCCAGATCTTAAGAGCATGGACTACTGCAGCCAACTCGAGATCATGTGTGGGGTAGTTCTCCTCATACGTTTTCAACTGTCTAGACGCATAGGCTATGACCTTACCCCTCTGCATCAAAACACACCCCAAGCCCAGCTTGGATGCGTCACTGTATACCACAAAGTCCTCAGTACCCTCAGGCTGTGCTAAAATCGGAGCGGACGTCAATCTCCTCTTCAGCTCCTCAAAAATCTGCTGACACGGCTCAGACCAGACGAACCGAGTGGTCTTCCTCAGAAGACAAGTAAGTGGTCGGGCAATCAAAGAGAACCCTTCCACAAACCGGCGGTAGTAACCTGCTAAACCTAGAAAGCTGCGAACCTCCTTAACATTCTTAGGAGGTTGCCAAGAAGATACTGAATCGATCTTCGCCGGATCGACCTTAATACCCTCAGCAGTCACCACGTGACCTAAGAAAGCCACCTCTGACATCCAAAACTCACACTTGGATAGCTTAGCATACAGCTGGCTATCCTGTAGAATCTGCAGTACTGTCCTCAAGTGTCCGGCATGCTCCTCTCGACTCCTAGAGTAGACTAGGATGTCGTCAATGAAGACCACTACAAACTGATCTAAGAAGTCAATGAATATCCCATTCATCAACTCCATGAACACCGCTGGTGCATTAGTGAGCCCAAATGACATCACTACGAACTCATAATGACCATACCTAGTCCGGAATGCCGTCTTAGGTATGTCCTGATCTCTCACCCTCAACTGGTGGTAACCTGACCTCAAGTCTATCCTCGAGAACACAGACGCTCCATGCAACTGGTCCAACAGATCATCTATGCGCGGCAGTGGGTATTTGTTCTTGATGGTTACCTTGTTCCGCTCTCTGTAGTCTATGCACAGCCTCATCGATCCGTCCTTCTTCTTCACAAACAATACCGGCGCACCCCAAGGAGACACACTAGGGCGTATGAAACCCTTCTCTGCTAGCTCCTCTAACTGCTTCTTCAGCTCAAGCAGCTCTATAGGTGCCATACGATACGGAGCCTTCGAGATAGGTCTCGTGCCCGGCTCCAAGTCAATGCTGAAATCAACGCTCCTCTGTGGGGGTAGTCCTGGGAGGTCGTCACTGAATACCTTTGCAAACTCGCATGCAACAGGTATCTCCTCTATAGTCAGGCTCTTGCTTTCCTTCATGGCATAACATCAGAAGACTTCGCAACCCTGTGCTATCAGTCTCGCTGCCCTCACTGCACTGATAACTGTGCCTGACTTTCCGAGGTCCCAACCTCGGAATATCACCCTATGACCCTCCTCAGTGGCAACGGTCATTGTCCTCTTACCAATGTCTAAGACTGCTCCGTGTCTCCTCATCCAATCTATCCCTAGAATCACATCCTCATGAGCTAAGGGCATGACTAGAAAATCTACTAGCTAGTCTCGATCTCCCATGCGAACAGGACATCCATAAATCTCTCTAGTCCCTCTTACCTTACTCCCATCAGGTAAGCCTATCATATAAGGTATCCCCTCTACAGTAGCTAAGGACAACCTATCTACGCATGCATCAGATATGAAGGAATGTGTAGCACCCGTATCAAATAAAACTCGTACAGGTAAGTCATGAATCTGGATCTTACCTGTGGCAGTCGGTGCATCTGGCTGATTAGCATCTCTCAACTCAAACACTCGGGCCTGAGCTCTCCTAGTATCAGCTACACTACCACGTCCTCTGCCCCGACCTGATCCCTGCATAGAACTCTGTGGTGGTGTGTGTCCTGGAGCCCTGTAAGACTGCTGCTGACTAGGAGCTCTATACTGCTGCTGCTGACTCGGAGTCCGGTACTGTGGCGGTCTTTGTACACTCCCTGATAAGCCTGCAGGAGAAGAACCCTACTGAGAGGGAGCCTTGCCCTGACGGCAGAATGTAGCTCTATTTCCAACCTTGCCGCACTGGAAGCAAGTCACTGCTGGCTTCGTGCAGTTCGATCGGATGTGTCCATAGCCACTACAGTTGTGGCACTGTAAGCCACCAGCTGAAGTCTGACCAGTAGCTGTATGGCTATGTCGCCCCTGAGTCTGTCCTCGTCCAAAAACAGCTACTCCTGAATTACCACTAGCATAACCGGTCCTCTGCCGCTTATCCGGCCTGTCTGACTGAGCAGCTCTCCTCGACACTGGTCTGTCTCTCTCATATGCAGATGCTCTATCCTGATAGTCTGACAGAGTCTCACAGCGAAAGCCTGCCAGATAGGAACGGGTACTCTCTCTCAATCTCCGTGAAAAGAGATAGACATGCTGCTCCTCAGGAGGTGCAGCTGGTCCAAGCAGTGTCAGTTCCTTCTGGAACTTCTTGATGGCAGCAGCAATCGGAATGTCCTCGAATCCTGCCTCAATGAAGTCCTGGAACCTCTCTCTCCTCAACGAGACAGGGCAGTATCTGTCTCTAACAATGCTCCTCATCTGCTCCCAACTGGTGACTCGACTCCGCATGGTCTGCCACCAGGAATGAGCATCCTCAGTGAAACATGTCTGCACCAAGTCCACCTGTCGGTCCTCTAGGCAACGAATTGCCTCTAATGCAGTCTCCACCTGTCCAATCCAGTGCTCCACCTCCAATCCTATCTCTCCACTAAATGAGGGGACCTTCTGAGAGTTGAAAGCCTTCAACCACTCATCCGGTCTCGGTGCTCTAGCCCCAGTAGGAGCTCTATCAGTCACAACTCTTCTCTCAGGTACAGCTGGCACCTGAGGCGCTCCCTGTGTCACCTGGACAGATCTAGCCGGTACTGGTGGTACCTGGGTAAGTCTCTCTGTCCTAGCAGCCTCCTCCATACGCTCAACGTATGCTCGGTACTCTCTGTACTCAGTCGCTCCAATGGAAACACGTCCTGACTCCGTCGAACGTGCTCTTTGTGCTCCAGACCTAGCAACGGTCTCATTCCTGACCTCAGGACCTACACTCTCAGCTACCTCCTCCACTCCAACCTCTGGCATGATCACTGCTGGTGGATCCTCTCGAGGAGCTCGACCTCGGCCTCGGGCTAGTGGAGGTCTACCTCTACGGCCGCGTCCTCTAACTGTAGGGGTCCTATCTCCCCTACCTGGTCCAGCTGGAGGGAGAGGTGGACGACCTCTACCTCGACCAGTAGCTAGCGTAGCTCTAGTACGTGCCATCTGCGCGAGGAATAACAACTATAATTACTACTAGCTAAAAGTCCAAAAAGTCTATCTACAGTAAAATCTAAAGTTCATACTAAGCATACTGAGATCCGCGGTAGTAGTGGTGGTCAGCCGTACTTTTCTATTCCCAACCAGACTATGCATGCATTTAAAACCAAAAATTTTCTTTTTAAAACTCAGACCCCTTTTCGGGTTGTGCTTAAAACTTATTCGGTCTTTCAGAAGATTTCAAGTGCCATTGTTGCCAACCTGCCTCTGATACCAAGTTGTAACATCCCGAATTCTCAGAACTCGGGACATTACTGGTTAGGACCTCACAATGGGTCCCGACCTCAGTTTGACAACAACATTACTAGGATCTTGCAACAAGACACAAATAAAGCAACCGAAATTCATAAAAATAGTATTTTTAGGGTAATGAATGCAACACTGTCTAGCAGCCTAAAGTACTTAAACAAAAGAAATGAACAACTGTCTTAACCAAAAGGAAGAAAAGACAAACACAACTCCCAACCCCCACTCTAAGGAGTACGGAGACCCGGCTGACCACTACTTCCGGATCACTCAGCTGCTGGTCTAACCTGTGGTAAATCTAAAAACAACAACAAGAGGAACCGTTAGCTAGTTATCTAAGTATTAGCAGAATAACAGCAGCACAAACACACACATAAAAATATAAACACCCATCATGCTTGCAAACAAGTCCGTTTTATTATCTTGAGTTAAGTCCTCTTTCACTCTAATGATACTTATTTTGTGACACGAGGGATTCCCAAACCTCGCCTCCGCCCCCGTGTAACCATCAGGAATGGATCCGATGCATCTCACCTTGTACCTGCCTGGTCTGGGTATAGAGAACCTCCCAGTCTCCTGTCAGAGCTGGGCTGTGATGTCACGGCCCGTTATACATACACTTGGGCCTTAAACGTAATAATAACAGTCGTCCTAGCAAGTTATTATTATTAAACACGCAAATAGCACACACAACCACTATCACTCAACTAATATCCAGAAACTGGCTAAGTAAGTCGCAAGGACTTACCTGAGTCAAAAACACTCTAACACTCCTCAAATAGTCCGTACTCGTGGTAACTCAAGCGCCTGTCAATTAAGGCATGTGTATCAAAATCACATCTCGATGTCCAACCTCATGCGAAGGAATTACGGAAAGAAAGATTCTCATACGGTGAAAGACCGTTTTACCCTTAGTGCCAATAATTCTCTGAGTCACTTCTTGACTTCTAATATTTCCTTTTGAACGCTTTTCAAATATTTGACTACTCCAGAACGGTTTACTAAAGGTCATAATATTAATCTCATCCACTCGTCATCTAGAACCACAATCCTTCATTCTCGGTATCATCTAATCATATATATATATCTATATATATACATACTTATGTGCATACTAACTTTCCTTCCAATTCTATAAATCCGTCACTCCTAGGTATTTATACATATATATATATAATATATATAGCCACATACTTATTATTTTCACTAACTCACACTCATATGTATACTTTTATTTCATATAATATATATATATACGTATTTTTATATACTCGGCATACATTCTCCTAAATAAGCTCACACTTGCTCTTATTAACCTTCCGTATTGCATACCCGTACACCTCCAATCTATGGTTTATATATGTATTCAATTTAAAAAAAATATATGTTTCCCATCTCAAATATATATACGTATACAATCTCTAATATATACACATTCTAACTCACAGATATACATGTATTTAATCTTGGTTATATACGTATTCCATTCACAGTTATACATGTATTCAAGCTCGGTTATATACGTATTCCGACTCACAGTTATACTCGCAGGGACAACCGAAGGCTGCGTGAGTCTCAGACCACCGAAGGCGCGATGGCTGACGTTCCGGCGGCCCTTCCCTGGTGGTCGACTTGCTGCTGCTGCGGGACAAACGAAGGTGCGATGGCTGGCGCTCCGGCGGCCCTTCCTTGGTGTCGGCTGTCCACGGCGGTGGCAACGTCCTGGGTACGGAACAACAGGAAGGCGGCGGTTCAACTGGCGGAAGGTCCGGCTGGTTCAGCACAGCAGCCGCAAGAGAGGCCGTTAGCCCAACGCACCGGAATAGAAGGAGGAAGAAGGATAGGGCGGACGACTCACCTGGTGGTCGACCGAATCTGGCAGGCAGCCGTCTGGGTGGCGTGGCGCAGCTACGGACTGTAGAGAGGCGGCGGAGTTAACGTCTTCGGACTCGAAACAGAAAGCGGGGAGAAGGAAGACGGAAGGAAAAAGGAGACCAGGATCTTACCGGACTCGACTGGAGGCGGCGCAGGCTCGACGGTGGCGTCTCCGGTCGAAGGCGGTAGCGGCGCTGGTGGTTGCGGCGGTCTGTGTTGCGAGAGGGAGAAGGAAGCAGTACGTTGCAATTCCAGAGTTACGGTAGAAGGTAAGCGGTAGGTTTAGATTAGGATTAGGTTAATTTTAATTAGTTTAGGGTTAATGATGGGCTTAGGAAAGTGGGCTGATGGCTTGGGCCTAGTGTTGGCCCAAATGAGCGGTTATCTCATGAAATCAAAGCGGAACTCGTAACTCGTTAATTATGTGCGGAAAATTATATAATACGGAATTAAATTCCGTATTATCTAATTTATTATTACTTTTAATTTAAGGCGCGTATTTAATTCCGGTTACAAGGTTTCATCATTTTATGTGACTTAAAGTCATATAAAATGATAACATTTAAACTCGTTTTATTTTATTTTATTTATTATTTAAGATTGTCGCATCGGAATTTGGTTAATTGCAGTTTACCGGAGCTTTAAAATTTTCGGTTATTACATCAGTGCCCTCTTAAAAGAAGTTTCGTCCCGAAACTTAGAATGTTCCTCTTACTCACACATTTCTTCGGTATATTTTAGTTTCCCGACCTTTTCATTTTCTACCATGCAGCTACTCAAGCATCAAACAAACAATTAGCACAAAAACAGAATCACTCAAAACCATATGAAAACCTGAAAGGTCAAACAACACAACATCCGAGTACTAACTCGTCAAACAGGAGTAACCTCTAACCCCGCAAAGAACTCGGGGTAGTTACGTCTAATACTCTCCTCAGTCTCCCAAGTGGCCTCATCAGCTCCTCTCCTAGACCACTAGATCCTCAACATAGGTATCTCCTTGGACCGCAAACGTCTAGTACTGCGCTCCAAGATAGCTACTGGGTACTCTACAAATGTATGGTTAGGCTCAACTGTCAGATCCTCATGGCTGATGATGTGTCTCGGATCCGGGATGTACTCTCTCAACTGAGATACATGGAAGACCGGATGGACACTCTCTAGTCTCGGCGGTAGTGCTAGTCTGTAGGCCACCTCTCCAACTCTCTCCAAGATCTCAAAAGGTCCGACATATCGGGGACTCAGCTTCCCCTTAATGCCGAAACGCCTGACTCCTCTCGTAGGTGACACTCTCAACCACACCTGAGCACCCACTCTAAACTCCAAGGGTCGACGCCTTTTGTCGGCGTAGGACTTCTGACGACTCTGAGCTGCTAACATCCGCTCTCGGACTAGGGCAATCCGAGCGATGTCATCCTGTACCTGAGCTGGAGCTACTCCATCAACTCTGCTGGGCTCATCCTGTTACGCTCAGGATATGTGTGATACGCAATAGGTTTTAAATTTATACTCGTTATATTTATCCTAACTCCTAGCGAACCCGCAGTGTACGGGACGTTTGTGTTCGCTCCAAACGGTGTGTGCAAGCTTTAAATTTATAACCCTAGACTTAAGCTTAAAACAAGGATGCGAACCCGCAGTGTACGGGTCAATCGTAGTAAAAGCAAGAAAATTCCAGGGGTCGATCACAGGGACTTGGTGAAACAAAGTCGACACGGTATGCTACGTTAATTCTAACCACAAAAGCGATTAACACAATCAAAGATGAATAAGATGTCAAATAAGCAAACATGCAATTCTAGGGATTAAAGCATCTAGTTGTGGTTCCAACTCAAGATCTATAGATAAGCGGACAAAGCTGAGATTTTTGCGTGGGGAAGGTGTTACTAAAGTGGAGTAGATCACCGGGTAAGTCTCACTACACACTAATCCTAAACCGTAACTCCTATTACCGGGTAAGTCTCAAGGAATCAAGATAAAGAACTATAACCTCAAACTAACACACCATCTAAGGGAATAGAATCAACCTTTACCGGGTAAGTCTCAGGCTAACTCACAAAGATGGGATGGAAGCACACTCGAACCCCAATAAAGGATAAACCTTTATTACCTACACTTATGATCGTTGGTACACAAACTAAGGAATTACCGGGTAAGTCTCATCCTAAGCTTACATTGAACCAGGAAGGTGTAATAAGAATAGGATTTAGCAAACTCTAACACTTAACTTTATGTTTTAGGTCGGATAAGTCACCTCGGTCAGAAGAATTCCACCCCGGCCGAGATGTTCATCAACCGAACGAGATGCTTAGGGTTAAGGTTAAAGACTCGAACTTTCAGGATCCTACTGGAATCTAAGATTATTCTATCATTGTTTTTCCCACAACCTTCAGCCAATCACCCTAGAATCACACAAGGAAATTAGCCACTCATCATCATAATGAAAGTATTAAAATATATGGAAGAAGATGAATATTTGAACAAAGAAGAATTTAATGAAAAGACTTCAATAACTGAATCAAATATCACAACAAAAACGTTCCTTGGATAGCAATCCAACAAGACAAGACAATCAATGAGGGAATTGAAGACAATCTTACAAAACCCTTCAAAAAGCTATAAAAAGCTATGATCTTCAACCTTCCTTCAACCTTCAAAAAGGTTCTTCAACAACTCCTAAATTGGAGTGTACTGCGGCTGCTGCGTATGTAAACCCTGATCGACGGTATAGCGTGATGTATGCGGCCTCCTTGATTTGTGAAAATCCAACCCTTTTTATAGGAAAATAAACCTCCAAAGATAATAAATCTTAAGAAGATATTATCCCATAAATATAGGTAAAATATATATTCTGCATATCTCCTTCCTTCCAGAAGCTCAGCCCAAAAATATAAGATCACTTTCCAAATTTAAAAGATCTCTTCCAAGAATAAAATATTCTCGCCGCGTCCTAGGTATTCGCCTCGGTCGAGTCGGCGTCTCTGGATCGCCTCGGTCGAGGTGAACCTCTGGTCAACCGAGGTGAATCACTACAGAATGTGAAATCTCTCGAATTTGCTCCAAAGTGAATCTTCAATCCATGGCTATGCTTCCTGGATGTAGCTCCAAATGACTCTTGACTCCTTTTTGATCCTTTTTTATGCAAAACGTACCATATTACCTGCAATTACAACGAAACTAGGTGTAGACCTCGATTCTCGCAAAGGTAGATGAAATGGTAGTAAAATCACATAATGTACATACAAACATGCAGAATATGAAAGATAAAACGTCCAAACAAACCCCAAAATATGGACTATAATTCATGCTATCAGTTTGTAGTAGGGATAGTATTCCGAGGTCGAACACAAAGACTAAGGTGAAATCGAGTCAACAATGGTCATAGATAGTGTGGATCTAATCTAAGAGAAGAGAAAGAAATAAAGAAATGAAAATGATGATATTTTTGGTTCAGTTTTTGTGGTGATCAAACAAAGATCACAAATCAAGCAAGGTAATAAAACAAACTAACAACTCAAGCTAGCAAAACGAACAAGTAACACAAAACACAAAGTATATGATCAAGAGAGAAAAGTGGATTCTAGAGGTCAAGATTTCCGGTTATGGCATCGGACTCAAGGTTCTAAGGATTCTAAGGACAAGCTGCGGTGTTGGGGAAAGAATGTTTCACTAATGGAAGCAATTACCGGGTAGGTCTCTCACTTCACTAGTCCCGCATCAAACTCCTATTACCGGGTAGGTCTCAAGGGGTTAGAATAAGGAATTCCACACAAACCGGATACTACTTAAGGGGCAACCCTCTCCTTACCGGGTAAGTCTCGAAAAAGGGGAGTCTCAAGCAATAATACTAGCACACTCGATCCAATAGCGGCTTATGAGGCTCACTACTACCTAGAATTCATCATCTAAGGTATCTAAGATCGGAAATCATTGGGTAGATCTCTTCCCTCACCTAGGTTGATAGCTTTAGGTGATCCTAAGCTAAATTAGGCTTAATAAACACTAGGATTTAACAACCTAACACCCTAACATACATATTCATCATTTAAAGAGCAACAGAGAAGGAAATCGGGTGGATCATGGGGAAATCGGCCGATTTACCTGTAGAACAGGCCGATTTTCCTCTCTGGTTAAGGTTTGGTTCAATCAAATCATCCTAAACTAACATATAAGTCCATCCTATCATCACCCAAGCCATAACCATCAATCCATCACTCCAGAATCACAATAAACTAGCCAATAGTATGCATATTAAGATCCAAAATCATCACACAAGCATACATGGTGTTCATAGATGGATAATGAAAGATAAGCAAGTAAAATCAATAAATCTAAACTGAATCTAAGTTGTAGAAAGACTTACAAACTCTAAAATGAAGATCCAAAACGTTCCTAACAATCCTTGAAATAGTTCCTCGATCCAAGACTTCAAAAGTCACTCAAAATCACTCAAAACCTCACTATCACTCCTAGAATGGTGTTCTTCTTCTTCCTTCAATCCTTGAGAGCTTTCTCCTCCAAATCTTCCTCCAATGGATCAGCTGTGAATGAGAATGTGGGAGAGGAGAGAGCTCAGCAACAGCTTGCAGGACCACTTATATTCTCCACCAAGAGCAAGGCCGGATTAAGAGATCGTGGGACACGTGGCTTAAGCTGTTGAAGGCAGGAAAATCGACCCAGAGGATTAAATCGGCCGATTTTCCTGGCAGTTGGTCCGATTTTCTTCAGCAGAAGCATGCTATGATCGTCTAGCCATGAGTTGCTCCATTGCTTGCACCAATAGTGGTCTTTGTGTCCTTTGTTGCTCCAATTATGCTCCTCCAAAGCTTTGGATGTGTACCATCATGAGGCTTGGCCCTCGAATGTATCGGTTAATGTCCAAAAGACCCCCGAAATACCTACAAAGCAACGCACAAGTCCGTGTAGACGTCTATCTCGACAAAATACGTGAATTGAGTGCAAACGTCGTGAATTAGTGCTAAACCATGCATGAATGAGTGAGAAATCTATCTAAATGATTACCTAAACCTAAGTCATAAATTGTGTTATCAAAAATACCCCATACTTAAGGTTTGCTCGTCCCCGAGCAAATTCTCAACTATAGACTACAAGATGACATGATTTATGTATGCAGAAAAATGGCAAAATCTTTTTGGGTTTGTGCTTCTAATTTTGGATCACCTTCATAGTCATGTTTCATGGCAATGGACAAGCAATCATGTATCAAATAAATGAAAACATGAAAATACAATTACACTTAACTTGATAGCATGCAATGAAATGTAAAGATGAAGAAGTCAAGATGATCATGAGCATATCCAATCTAAATCACTTAGTCTTACACACATGCAAGTAGGTCATAAGGACTTGTGAAATAGGAGGCCAAGAAACGTTGTGATTAGGCGGGAATTTTCTAGGCTATGTGATGCTAATCCGGGAAAGGAACTAAACAACCACAACTTCACATTTCTTATCAACTTCCCTCAAGTGTATATTTTTCTTCATTTTCTTTTCTTTCTTTTCTTTTATTTTTGAGACAATGGCATTGATGTACAAAAGCCGAAACCTTGGTGATTACCCGTCCTCGGGCTTTTTCTATTTTTTTTCGAGGTGCATCCACACCGGGCACACATACCAAAGCTCGTTAGGACTATCGGTTTATTTGACTTTGGCAAGGCACCAACACCCGATTATGTGAAGTGTACCGAGTTAGTTGTCATTTAAACCAACGTCCCCAAACCTATATTTTTGTCTACACTTTCACAACAATTTCAGCATTTCATTCACAACATTCTTTCATCAACAACTTCACCCCACACTTGCTTTTCACACACATCAACACACTATCATGCTCCTATTCCCGGATGGGTCAAAAGAGGTTAAATTTATCATCAATTGAGGTGCTCAAACAACATGATCAAGATGAGAAGTAGAGAAAGATGAATTGCCTCATTCATTCCTAAATGATGTGCAAGAACTAGCATGCAATTTCGACTTTCAATACTCAATTCAATCAAGGCAAACATTCATGATCACAAATCATTCATGGGATTCAAGATAAGTACTTCAAGTCCGCATATGCATTCATCTATTCAACACATGAGGCCATCCATAGCCAATTCACAGGACAATTTTCATCATAAGGGTCATTCCCAAGCTTTAGAAGCACTAAAATTTTTTTAAAATTTTCTGATTTTTTGGATTTTTCGAAATATGTATGTACAATGCAAGACATAATGAAACATGTGACAAAATTAAACTATCCTAGATGCTAATCATGCAAGTGATCATGAAAACCCCACCCCATACTTAGAAACACATTGTCCCTAATGTGTAAACTAAATAAAGAAGTGAAAGAGAGTCCTCACAATGTAAAATTGGTGATGCTTTGGTATTTCGGTTCACATCGAATGATGATGGTGGATGATTGATCAAGGATGGTAGAGAGCTCTTGATGTTCATTATGGTGTCGGAACCCGCGCTTGGCACCACAAGCCGTCCAAGTTCCACGTTCGCTCCACCCATACTTGATAGGAGATCATCGCTTTCCTTTACAGAAGGAAAAATCGGCCAAACAACCTAGGAAAATCGGCCGATTTTGTGCATGAACAGTCCGATTTCCTGGGTGCTTTCTTCCTTGTCCATGTGCTCGGATCTTGCACCTTCAACCATTCCATGAGGTTCTCACATGACCTCCAACATCTCATCACACATGACAACAACAAGATCTAGCACCCAAAAACACAAAGGAAAAACAAAGCACACCAAGAGTAAGATCAAGCAAAAGCAAGAAAAAGAAAGGGAAAAATATGTACCAATGGGTTGCCTCCCATTAAGCGCTTCTTTAAGGTCATTAGCTTGACCAAATTCAGGAGCGTTTCAATCAAGGTGAAGCGGGGCAATCACTTCCACCGGGGCTTCCGGGATGTACTTCTTCAAACGGTGCCCATTCACCTTGAAGTTACCACAATGATCTCCTCCTATCTCTACCGCTCCATGAGGGAAGATCTTCTTCACCACATATGGCCCGGTCCATCTTGATTTGAGCTTTCCGGGGAAGAGCCGCAGCCTCAAGTTGAAGAGAAGCACTAAGTCGCCTTCATTCAACTCCTTTGGGAGGAGGCGCTTGTCATGCCAACGCTTGGTCCGCTCCTTGTAGATCCGGGCATTCTCATAAGCATCCAACCGGATCTCCTCAAGGGCGTTCATGTCTAGCAACCGCTTCTCACCGGCCTCCTTGAGGTCAAAATTTAGCCACTTAATGGCCCAATAAGCTCTATGGTCCATCTCTACTGGAAGTTGGCAAGACTTGCCATAGACCAACTTGTAAGGAGTGGTGCCAATTGGTGTCTTGAAAGCGGTCCTATATGCCCACAAGCCATCATCGAGCTTCATAGCCCAATCCTTTCTCGTCCTAGAGACCGTCTTCTCAAGTATCCCTTTTATCTCCCGGTTGGAGATCTCCACTTGGCCACTAGTTTGGGGATGGTAAGGTGTTGCCACCTTATGAGTCACCCCATACTTAGCCAAAAGTGCCCCAAAGTTCCTATTGGTGAAGTGCTTCCCTCCATCACTTATGATCACCCTTGGTGTTCCAAACCTAGGGAAGATCATTCGGTTGAAGAACCGCACCACCACCTTGGCATCATTTGTGGGAGAGGCGATTGCCTCCACCCATCTCGAAACATAATCTACCGCCAATAGGATGTAGAGGTTGCCACATGAAGAAGGGAATGGTCCCATGAAGTCCACACCCCACACATCAAATATCTCCACCTCCTGTATGTTGTTCAAGGGCATCTCATTCCTCCTTGAGATGTTGCCCGTCCTTTGGCAAGCATCACAAGCTACCACAAAGCTTTGCACATCCTTGAACAAGCTTGGCCAAAAGAAGCCCGATTGCAACACTTTAGCACATGTCTTGTGTGAGCTAGCATGCCCTCCACATGGCAAGGAGTGACAATGGCGGATCACACTCTCAACCTCATCCTCCGGTATGCATCTTCTAAACATTCCATCCGGCCCTCTTTTGAACAAAAGTGGCTCACTCCAATAGTAGTGCCTCACATCCTTGAAGAACTTCTTCCTTTGGGCATATGTTAATCCGGGAGGCACTTCCTCACACACTAAGTAGTTCACAATGTCGGCATACCATGGCTCACTTCCTCTAGACACTTGGAACAAACACTCCTCCACCATTTGCAATTGCTCATCCCGGAATGAGTCATCAATCGGGATGTCATCTCTCTCAATCTCTAAAGGAGGTAGTCGACTAAGGTGATCCGCCATGGAGTTTTCGGATCCCTTCTTGTCCCGGATTTCCAAATCAAACTCTTGAAGAAGAAGGATCCACCGAATCAACCTAGGTTTGGCATCCTTCTTTGTAAGGAGGTAACGGATCGCAGCATGATCCGTATAAACAATGACCTTCGCTCCAACAAGGTATGACCGAAACTTCTCAAAGGCATACACTACCGCTAGCAACTCTTTCTCGGTTGTGGCATAGTTAAGTTGGGCATCATCTAGCGTCTTGCTAGCATAATAAATAGCATGAGTGCGCCCATCTTTCCTTTGCCCCAAAACAGCCCCAACGGCTACATCGCTTGCATCACACATGATCTCAAACGGTAGGCTCCAATCCGGGGGTTGCATGATAGGTGCGGAGATCAAAGCGTTCTTCAACCTACAAAAAGCCTCAAGACAATCTTTGGAAAATACAAAATCAACATCCTTCATTAGTAGGTTAGTGAGAGGCTTAGAAATTTTAGAGAAGTCTTGAATAAACCTCCGGTAAAAACCGGCATGCCCTAAGAAGCTCCTTACCCCCTTCACCGAGGTAGGTGGTGGCAACTTCTCTATCGTTTCAATCTTGGCCCTATCAACCTCAATGCCACAGTTAGACACCAAGTGTCCTAACACAATACCTTCACTTACCATGAAGTGGCATTTTTCCCAAATCAAGACAAGATTTGTCTCCTCACATCTTTGCAATACTAATGACAAGTTAGCCAAGCAATTATCAAAGGAAGAACCATAAACAGAGAAGTCATCCATGAACACTTCCATGATATTTTCAATGTATTCCGAAAAGATAGCCATCATACACCTTTGGCAGGTGGCGGGTGCATTACACAACCCAAATGGCATTCTCCTATATGCAAAAGTACCCCATGGACATGTAAAGGTTGTTTTCTCTTGGTCATCGGGGTGGATAGGGATTTGGAAGAATCCACTATAGCCATCTAGGTAGCAAAAATGGGAATGTTGAGCTAACCTCTCTAGCATTTGGTCAATGAAAGGAAGAGGGAAGTGATCTTTCCTAGAGGCCATGTTAAGCTTCCTATAGTCAATGCACATCCTCCATCCCGTAACCGTTCTAGTGGGGATTAGTTCATTGTTCTCATTAGTCACTACGGTCATCCCACCCTTCTTAGGTACTACATGAACGGGACTAACCCACTTACTATCCGAGATAGGGTAGATAATCCCCGCATCTAGCAAATTAATGATCTCCTTCTTAACTACCTCTTTCATTATAGGATTCAACCTTCTTTGATGTTCAATAGAGGGTTTATGGTTATCTTCCATCATTATCTTATGCATGCACAAAGAGGGCTTAATGCCAACAAGATCATCAATGGTGTATCCTATTGCCTTTCTATGCAGTTTCAATTCATTCAACAATCTATTAAGCTCATCATCATTCAAAGATGCATTCACAATCACCGGATAAGTAGAATTTGAACCAAGGAAAGCATACTTTAAATGAGAAGGAAGAGGTTTAAGATCAAGTTGAGGAGGACCTTTTTCGGTTGGAGACGATCCATACAATGTAGGTTGAGATGATTGCAAAGCCATGGAAGCCTCCCCTAGGTCCCTTGATGATTGCTCATGAACACTTGGTTGGTGCTGAAAAGACTCAGGAAAATCGGCCCAGTCAGGAAAATCGGCCGATTTTCCTGAGGGTAGGTCGATCTGAGTTTCTGTTTTTGAAGAACTGGATGAAAATTCAGCACAAGGCCAAAAATCGGCCGATTTTGCCCCTCCAGTCCGATTTTTCTGCCTGTTTCTCTCTTCTTCTAGCACTTCAAATCCAACACTTGGTAGCTCGTCCAATGCATTCAAGGCCTTGATTACTTCATTGCTACTCTCCTCAACTCCTTCCTCCATCAAGCTTGAGCTAAGAACCCTCTCAAGTGGATCCTTGAGCAAGATTGAGCTCACAACCTCTCTAGACTCCTCTTCTTCAACTATGTTGAATACATCTTCATCAAGGGTTGGCCCTTTCATCATTGTGGACAGCTTGAACTTGATGTTCTCTTCTCCAATGTTGAAGGAGAGAGTCCCATTCTTGCAATATACTAGACATCCGGAAGTAGCTAGGAAAGGTCTCCCCAAGATGATAGGAACCGGATAGTCCGCCGGGATGTCCAAAACAACGAAGTCTATGGGGACATAGAACTTCCCTAATTGCACCGGAATGTCTTCCAAGATTCCAACCGGATGAGTGATTGAGCGGTCCGCCATGTAAAGGGTCATCTTGACCGGCTTTGGCTCTCCTAGCCCAACCTTGTTGCAAAGTGCAAGCGGAATGATGCTTACACTTGCCCCAAGATCACATAGGGCGTCATACTTTACTTCTCCTACTCCGATTGGCACACAAAAGGACCCCGGATCCCTTAGCTTAGGAGGCATCTCCTCCTTCATCGTTTGAATCAACTCCGAGGATCTCTTTGTTATTCTTACCTCCCCATACTCCTCCAACTTCCTTTTGTTGGAGAGTATTTCCTTCAAGAACTTGCCATATGCCGGCATACCTAAGATAGCATCCATGAACGGAATGTTAATATGCAATTTAGACATAAGTTCAAGGAATTTACCAAAGTGATTGTCCAAGCGAGCCCTTGCTCGTGATTGAGGGAACGGTAGTGGTGGTTTGTATGGAGGCGGTGCCACATATGTTGGCTCAACATCCTTGCTCTTGCCTCCATTTTCTTGCAACTTCTCTTCTTCTACCACTACTTGCTTTCCCTTAGCATTCTCCTTGGGCAAAGGATCCTTCATACTTAACCCACTCCTCGTTGTAATGGCCAACACTTGGCCTCTTGGGTTTTCTTCGGTCCTTCCGGGAAGCTTCCCCGGATCTCTATGTGCTTCACCCGCCTTTTGGAACACTTGTGCTTCCAAAACCTTTTGAACCTTAGAAATTGAAGTCACCGTGCTCTCAAGACCACTCAACCTTCCAAGCAATTGCTCAAACATCATTTTGGTTCTATCTTTTGGAGGTTGAGTAAATCCGGGTGGAGGTTCTTGTGAAGCTTTTGGTGGTGGAGTTGTGCTTGTGGAAGCGGGAGGGTTCAAGGCTCCATCCGGGTTAGAATAGGAAAACCCGGGATGGTTATGGTTGGGCCGGTAATTGTTGAATTGCCGGTTGTTGTTAAAGTTCCTTGGGCCTTGATAATTGTTGTAGTTGCCCCTTCCCATGTAGTTCACATCCTCCTCCTTGGAAGATAAGTTAGCTTATGGGAGCACTTGGGGAGTTGCTTGATTCTTCAAAGTTGTAGCACACAACTCCCTCAAGGACTTTAGCTCGTTGTTGATGGCGTCAAGTTTGAAATTGCTCATGGTGACCTCACTCACCTCATATGCCCCCGCCTTTCTCCCTTCACTCTTCCTATGGGAGTATTTCTCAATCACTAGAGCTTGCTTCTCCACAAACTCCCAAGCATCATCTACATTCTTCTCCATGAAAGTCCCACCGGAAAGAGATTGGAGCTTGAATTGACTATCTTCATCAAGTCCCTTGAAGTAGATCTCCAATAGCTCAATTTTCGGTATGCCATGGTGTGGACAATCTAGGAGAAGATCTTTGAATCTCTCCCAAGACTTGAACAAACTCTCTCTATCCTTCAACACAAAGACATTGATCTTCCCTCTTAACTCGGTAGTCTTGGAAGGTGGGAAGAACTTAGTCAAAAACTCGGTTGTCATCTCCTCCCAAGTACTCACTCGCCCTTGTGGAATAGATTGATACCAAGCTAAGGCTTTGTCCTTAAGAGAGAAGGAGAAAGCCCTAAGCTTATGGTTGTTGCTCTCCAATCTTGGCGGTCTAAGAGTCTCCATCAAAATCTCATAGTTCATCAAGTGTTGATGAGGAGACTCTCCTTCCATCCCTCCAAATTGATTATGCCGGATCATTTGTAGAACTTGAGGGCGGAGCTCATAGTTGTGGGTTGCGGGATCTCCTAAGTTCACACCCGGACGGTGTGCTCATTGTGCCGGATCCATACGTTGCCCCAACGTTTGTGGCTCTTCAATGGCAATGGGCACAACCCTAACATTAACCGCTGGCTGCGATTGTACCACCGGTGGTGGAGGAGGTGGAGGTTGTTGACGATTAAGCTCTCCTTGTACAAGGGCTTGCCTAATCTCATCAATCTCCCTCCTAGTTGCTTCTTGCCTCTCATTGGCAAGTCTCCTCTCTTCTTCCAAGAGCTCATCTCTTAGCCTTATTTGCTCTAAGGCTTCATCCAACTCAGCTTGGAGATCTCTTCCGGCCATCTCTTTTCCCTTTTTAATGCTCTTGGATCTAGATCTAAGGGTTTTCTCCGGTTCGGGATCGAATGGAGCTAAATCCTTACCACGAGATCTTCGCATACACCTAAAGAGTGAGAGATGTCCTGAAAAGCAAAGACACACACCAAAGAGAGATCAAAAGCAACAAGAAAGACCTACACTATAAACAATCACAAAATGACTCAATCTAGACCTAGTCCCCGGCAACGGCGCCAAAAACTTGTTACGCTCAGGATATGTGTGATACGCAATAGGTTTTAAATTTATACTCGTTATATTTATCCTAACTCCTAGCGAACCCGCAGTGTACGGGACGTTTGTAGTAGGGATAGTATTCCGAGGTCGAACACAAAGACTAAGGTGAAATCGAGTCAACAATGGTCATAGATAGTGTGGATCTAATCTAAGAGAAGAGAAAGAAATAAAGAAATGAAAATGATGATATTTTTGGTTGAGTTTTTGTGGTGATCAAACAAAGATCACAAATCAAGCAAGGTAATAAAACAAACTAACAACTCAAGCTAGCAAAACGAACAAGTAACACAAAACACAAAGTATATGATCAAGAGAGAAAAGTGGATTCTAGAGGTCAAGATTTCCGGTTATGGCATCGGACTCAAGGTTCTAAGGATTCTAAGGACAAGCTGCGGTGTTGGGGAAAGAATGTTTCACTAATGGAAGCAATTACCGGGTAGGTCTCTCACTTCACTAGTCCCGCATCAAACTCCTATTACCGGGTAGGTCTCAAGGGGTTAGAATAAGGAATTCCACACAAACCGGATACTACTTAAGGGGCAACCCTCTCCTTACCGGGTAAGTCTCGAAAAAGGGGAGTCTCAAGCAATAATACTAGCACACTCGATCCAATAGCGGCTTATGAGGCTCACTACTACCTAGAATTCATCATCTAAGGTATCTAAGATCGGAAATCATTGGGTAGATCTCTTCCCTCACCTAGGTTGATAGCTTTAGGTGATCCTAAGCTAAATTAGGCTTAATAAACACTAGGATTTAACAACCTAACACCCTAACATACATATTCATCATTTAAAGAGCAACAGAGAAGGAAATCGGGTGGATCATGGGGAAATCGGCCGATTTACCTGTAGAACAGGCCGATTTTCCTCTCTGGTTAAGGTTTGGTTCAATCAAATCATCCTAAACTAACATATAAGTCCATCCTATCATCACCCAAGCCATAACCATCAATCCATCACTCCAGAATCACAATAAACTAGCCAATAGTATGCATATTAAGATCCAAAATCATCACACAAGCATACATGGTGTTCATAGATGGATAATGAAAGATAAGCAAGTAAAATCAATAAATCTAAACTGAATCTAAGTTGTAGAAAGACTTACAAACTCTAAAATGAAGATCCAAAACGTTCCTAACAATCCTTGAAATAGTTCCTCGATCCAAGACTTCAAAAGTCACTCAAAATCACTCAAAACCTCACTATCACTCCTAGAATGGTGTTCTTCTTCTTCCTTCAATCCTTGAGAGCTTTCTCCTCCAAATCTTCCTCCAATGGATCAGCTGTGAATGAGAATGTGGGAGAGGAGAGAGCTCAGCAACAGCTTGCAGGACCACTTATATTCTCCACCAAGAGCAAGGCCGGATTAAGAGATCGTGGGACACGTGGCTTAAGCTGTTGAAGGCAGGAAAATCGACCCAGAGGATTAAATCGGCCGATTTTCCTGGCAGTTGGTCCGATTTTCTTCAGCAGAAGCATGCTATGATCGTCTAGCCATGAGTTGCTCCATTGCTTGCACCAATAGTGGTCTTTGTGTCCTTTGTTGCTCCAATTATGCTCCTCCAAAGCTTTGGATGTGTACCATCATGAGGCTTGGCCCTCGAATGTATCGGTTAATGTCCAAAAGACCCCCGAAATACCTACAAAGCAACGCACAAGTCCGTGTAGACGTCTATCTCGACAAAATACGTGAATTGAGTGCAAACGTCGTGAATTAGTGCTAAACCATGCATGAATGAGTGAGAAATCTATCTAAATGATTACCTAAACCTAAGTCATAAATCGTGTTATCAAAAATACCCCATACTTAAGGTTTGCTCGTCCCCGAGCAAATTCTCAACTATAGACTACAAGATGACATGATTTATGTATGCAGAAAAATGGCAAAATCTTTTTGGGTTTGTGCTTCTAATTTTGGATCACCTTCATAGTCATGTTTCATGGCAATGGACAAGCAATCATGTATCAAATAAATGAAAACATGAAAAGACAATTACACTTAACTTGATAGCATGTAATGAAATGTACCTGCTGCCAAAATCTCGAGGTAAAACGTCCATCTCTGTCAGAGACGATAGTCCTCGGTACTCCATGGAGTCTCACAATGTGTCTGGTGAACTCCTCAGCCAGACGACTCACCGGCCACGTTTCCTTAATCGGAATGAAACGTGCGGTCTTCGTTAGGCGGTCTACCACTACCCAAATAGCATCAAATCCTCTGCTGAGTCTCAAACTAGTGACAAAATCCATAGATATATCCTCCCACTTCCACTGTGGTACTGGAAGTGGGTGGAGCTCTCCTCCAGACCTACGGTGCTCAATCTTGACCTGCTGGCAGGTCGCGCACTGAGCTACATACCGAGTCACATCGGGCTTCAAACCACCCCACCAGAAGGACCGTCTCACATCCTTGTACATCTTACTCGCTCCAGGATGTACTGAGTATGGGGTAGCATGAGCCTCACCTAGTATCCTCTGTCTCAACTCACTGTCTGACGGCACACAAACGCGGTCCTGACGTCTCATCACTCCATCTGCACCAATAGTAAACTGTGGGGCCTCATCTCGAGACATCCTGTCTCGGATCCTGATCAAAGTAGGGCAAGTCTCCTGCTTCTGTCGGATCTCATCCAACAGATCAGGAAGTAACTCCATGGTAGCCAACTGACCATCAGTATCGGGAAACTGAATCTCTATCTCCAACCAAGCCAAGTCCCTCTGCAACTGTGGCTGTACTGTCAACCGGGCTATCGCTCTCTCCCTAGGCGTCTTCCAGCTCAAAGCATCAGCTACCACATTCTCCTTTCCGGGGTGGTAAAGGATCTCAAGGTCAAAGTCCTTGATCAACTCTAACCACCGCCTCTGGCGGTTATTCAACTCTCTTTGAGTGAATATGTACTTCAGACTCTTATGGTCTGTAAAGATCTGACATGTCGCCCCATAGAGATAGTGATGCCAGATCTTAAGAGCATGGACTACTGCAGCCAACTCGAGATCATGTGTGGGGTAGTTCTCCTCATATGTTTTCAACTGTCTAGACGCATAGGCTATGACCTTACCCCTCTGCATCAAAACACACCCCAAGCCCAGCTTGGATGCGTCACTGTATACCACAAAGTCCTCAGTACCCTCAGGTTGTGCTAAAATCGGAGCGGACGTCAATCTCCTCTTCAGCTCCTCAAAACTCTGCTGACACGGCTCAGACCAGACGAACCGAGTGGTCTTCCTCAGAAGACAAGTAAGTGGTCGGGCAATCAAAGAGAACCCTTCCACAAACCGGCGGTAGTAACCTGCTAAACCTAGAAAGCTGCGAACCTCCTTAACATTCTTAGGAGGTTGCCAAGAAGATACTGAATCGATCTTCGCCGGATCGACCTTAATACCCTCAGCAGTCACCACGTGACCCAAGAAAGCCACATCTGACATCCAAAACTCACACTTGGATAGCTTAGCATACAGCTGGCTATCCTGTAGAATCTGCAGTACTGTCCTCAAGTGTCCGGCATGCTCCTCTCGACTCCTAGAGTAGACTAGGATGTCGTCAATGAAGACCACTACAAACTGATCTAAGAAGTCAATGAATATCTCATTCATCAACTCCATGAACACCGCTGGTGCATTAGTGAGCCCAAATGGCATCACTACGAACTCATAATGACCATACATAGTCCGGAATGCCGTCTTAGGTATGTCCTGATCTCTCACCCTCAACTGGTGGTAACCTGACCTCAAGTCTATCCTCGAGAACACAGACGCTCCATGCAACTGGTCCAACAGATCATCTATGCGCGGCAGTGGGTATTTGTTCTTGATGGTTACCTTGTTCAGCTCTCTGTAGTCTATGCACAGCCTCATCGATCCGTCCTTCTTCTTCAGAAACAATACTGGCGCACCCCAAGGAGACACACTAGGGCGTATGAAACCCTTCTCTGCTAGCTCCTCTAACTGCTTCTTCAGCTCAAGCAGCTCTATAGGTGCCATACGGTACGGAGCCTTCGAGATAGGTCTCGTGCCCGGCTCCAAGTCAATGCTGAAATCAACGCTCCTCTGTGGGGGTAGTCCTGGCAGGTCGTCACTGAATACCTTTGCAAACTCGCATGCAACAGGTATCTCCTCTATAGTCAGGCTCTTGCTTTCCTTCATGGCATAACACCAGAAGGCTTCGCAACCCTGTGCTATCAGTCTCGCTGCCCTCACTGCACTGATAACTGTGCCTGACTTTCCGAGGTCCCAACCTCGGAATATCACCCTATGACCCTCCTCAGTGGCAACGGTCACTGTCCTCTTACCAATGTCTAAGACTGCTCCGTGTCTCCTCATCCAATCTATCCCTAGAATCACATCCTCATGAGCTAAGGGCATGACTAGAAAACCTACTAGCTAGTCTCGATCTCCCATGCGAACAGGACATCCATAAATCTCTCTAGTCCCTCTTACCTTACTCCCATCAGGTAAGCCTATCATATAAGGTATCCCCTCTACAGTAGCTAAGGACAACCTATCTACGCATGTATCAGATATGAAGGAATGTGTAGCACCCGTATCAAATAAAACTCGTACAGGTAAGTCATGAATCTGGATCGTACCTGTGGCAGTCGGTGCATCTGGCTGATCAGCATCTCTCAACTCAAACACTCGTGCCTGAGCTCCCCTAGTATCAGCTACACTACCACGTCCTCTGCCCCGACCTGATCCCTGCATAGAACTCTGTGGTGGTGTGTGTCCTGGAGCCCTGTAAGACTGCTGCTGACTAGGAGCTCTGTACTGCTGCTGCTGACTCGGAGTCCGGTATTGTGGCGGTCTCTGTACACTCCTTGATAAGCCTGCAAGAGAAGAACCCTGCTGAGAGGGAGCCTTGCCCTGACGGCAGAATGTAGCTCTATTTCCAACCTTGCCGCACTGGAAGCAAGTCACTGCTGGCTTCGTGGAGTTCGATCGGATGTGTCCATAGCTACTGCAGTTGTGGCACTGTAAGCCACCAGCTGAAGTCTGACCAGTAGTTGTATGGCTATGTCGCCCCAGAGTCTGTCCTCGTCCAAAAACAACTACTCCTGAACTACCACTAGCATAACCTGTCCTCTGCCGCTTATTCGGCCTGTCTGACTGAGCAACTCTCCTCGACACTGGTATGTCTCTCTCATATGCAGATGCTCTATCCTGATAGTCTGACAGAGTCTCACAGCGAAATCCTGCCAGATAGGAACGGGTACTCTCTCTCAATCTCCGTGAAAAGAGATAGACATGCTGCTCCTCAGGAGGTGCAGCTGGTCCAAGCAGTGTCAGTTCCTTCTGGAACTTCTTGATGGCAGCAACAATCGGAATGTCCTCGAATCCTGCCTCAATGAAGTCCTGGAACCTCTCTCTCCTCAACGAGACAGGGCAGTATCTGTCTCTAACAATGCTCCTCATCTGCTCCCAACTGGTGACTCGACTCCGCATGGTCCGCCACCAGGAATGAGCATCCTCAGTGAAACATGTCTGCACCAAGTCCACCTGTCGGTCCTCTAGGCAACGAATTGCCTCTAATGCAGTCTCCACCTGTCCAATCCAGTGCTCCACCTCCAGTCCTATCTCTCCACTAAATGAGGGGACCTTTTGAGAGTTGAAAGCCTTCAACCACTCATCCGGTCTCGGTGCTCTAGCCCCAGTAGGAGCTCTATCAGTCACAACTCTCCTCTCAGGTACAGCTGGCACCTGAGGCGCTCCCTGTGTCACCTGGACAGATCTAGCCGGTACAGGTGGTACCTGGGTAAGTCTCTATGTCCTAGCAGCCTCCTCCATACGCTCAACGTATGCTCGGTACTCTCTCTACTCAGTCGCTCCAATGGAAACACGTCCTGACTCCGTCGAACGTGCTCTCTGTGCTCCAGACCTAGCAACGGTCTCATTCCTGACCTCAGGACCTACACTCTCAGCTACCTCCTCCACTCCAGCCTCTGGCATGATCACTGTTGGTGGATCCTCTCGAGGAGCTCGACCTCGACCTCGGGCTAGTGGAGGTCTACCTCCACGGCCACGTCCTCTAACTGTAGGGGTCCTATCTCCCCTACCTGGTCTAGCTGGAGGGAGAGGTGGACGACCTCTACCTCGGCCAGTAGCTAGCGTAGCTCTAGTACGTGCCATCTGCGCGAGGAATAACAACTATAATTACTACTAGCTAAAAGTCCAAAATGTCTATCTACAGTAAAATCTAAAGTCCATACTAAGCATACTGAGATCCGCGGTAGTAGTGGTGGTCAGCCGTACTTTTCTATTCCCAATCAGACTATGCATGCATTTAAAACCAAAAATTTCTTTTTAAAACTCAGACCCCTTTTCGGGTTGTGCTTAAAACTTATTCGGTCTTTCAGAAGATTTCAAGTGTCATTGTTGCCAACCTGCCTCTGATACCAAGTTGTAACACCCCGAATTCTCAGAACTCGGGACATTACTGGTTAGGACCTCACAATGGGTCCCGACCTCAGTTTGACAACAACATTACTAGGATCTTGCAACAAGACACAAATAAAGCAACCGAAATTCATAAAAATAGTATTTTTAGGGTAATGAATGCAACACTGTCTAGCAGCCTAAAGTACTTAAACAAAAGAAACGAACAACTGTCTTAACCAAAAGGAAGAAAAGACAAACACAACTCCCAACCCCCACTCTAAGGAGTACGGAGACCCGGCTGACCACTACTTCCGGATCACTCAGCTGCTGGTCTAACCTGCGGTAAATCTAAAAACAACAACAAGAGGAACCGTTAGCTAGTTATCTAAATATTAGCAGAATAACAGCAGCACATACACACACATAAAAATATAAACACCCATCATGCTTGCAAACAAGTCCGTTTTATTATCTTGAGTTAAGTCCTCTTTCACTCTAATGATACTTATTTTGTGACACGAGGGATTCCCAAACCTCGCCTCCGCCCCCGTGTAACCATCAGGAATGGATCCGATGCATCTCACCTTGTACCTGCCTGGTCTGGGTATAGAGAACCTCCCAGTCTCCTATCAGAGCTGAGCAGTGATGTCACAACCCGTTATACATACACTTGGGCCTTAAACGTAATAATAACAGTCGTCCTAGCAAGTTATTATTATTAAACACGCAAATAGCACACACAACCACTATCACTCAACTAATATCCAGAAACTGGCTAAGTAAGTCGCAAGGACTTACCTGAGTCAAAAACACTCTAACACTCCTCAAATAGTCCGTACTCGTGGTAACTCAAGCGCCTGTCAATTAAGGCATGTGTATCAAAATCACATCTCGATGTCCAACCTCATGCGAAGGAATTACGGAAAGAAAGATTCTCATACGGTGAAAGACCGTTTTACCCTTAGTGCCAATAATTCTCTGAGTCACTTCTTGACTTCTAATATTTCCTTTTGAACGCTTTTCATATATCTGACTACTCCAGAACGGTTTACTAAAGGTCATAATATTAATCTCATCCACTCGTCATCTAGAACCACAATCCTTCATTCTCGGTATCATCTAATCTTATATATATCTATATATATACATACTTATGTGCATACTAACTTTCCTTCCAATTCTATAAATCTGTCACTCCTAGGTATTTATACATATATATATATATATATATATATATATATATATATATATAGCCACATACTTATTATTTTCACTAACTCACACTCATATGTATACTTTTATTTCATATAATATATATATACGTATTTTTATATACTCGGCATACATTCTCCTAAATAAGCTCACACTTCCTCTTATTAACCTTCCGTATTGCATACCCGTACACCTCCAATCTATGGTTTATATATGTATTCAATTTAAAAAAAATATATGTTTCCGATCTCAAATATATATACGTATACAATCTCTAATATATACACATTCTAACTCACAGATATATATGTATTTAATCTTGGTTATATACGTATTCCATTCACAGTTATACATGTATTCAAGCTCGGTTATATACGTATTCCGACTCACAGTTATACTCGCAGGGACAGCCGAAGGCTGCGTGAGTCTCAGACCACCGAAGGCGCGATGGCTGACGTTCCGGCGGCCCTTCCCTGGTGGTCGACTTGCTGCTGCTGCGGGACAACCGAAGGTGCGACGGCTGGCGCTCCGGCGGCCCTTCCCTGGTGTCGGCTGTCCACGGCGGTGGCAACGTCCTGGGTACGGAACAACAGGAAGGCGGCGGTTCAACTGGCGGAAGGTCCGGCTGGTTCAGCACAGCAGCCCCAAGAGAGGCCGTTAGCCCAACGCACCGGAATAGGAGGAAGAAGGATAGGGCGGACGACTCACCTAGTGGTCGACCGAATCCGGCAGACGGCCGTCTAGGTGGTGTGGTGCGGCTACGGACTGTAGAGAGGCGGCGGAGTTAACGTCTTCGGACTCGAAACAGAAAGCGGGGAGAAGGAAGACGGAAGGAAAAAGGAGACCATGATCTTACCGGACTCGACTGGAGGCGGCGCAGGCTCGGCGGTGGCGTCTCCGGTCGAAGGCGGTAGCGGCGCTAGTGGTTGCGGCGGTCTGTGTTGCGAGAGGGAGAAGGAAGCAGTACGTTGCAATTCCAGAGTTACGGTAGAAGGTAAGCGGTAGGTTTAGATTAGGATTAGGTTAATTTTAATTAGTTTAGGGTTAATGATGGGCTTAGGAAAGTGGGTTGATGGCTTGGGCCTAGTGTTGGCCCAATTGAGCGGTTATCTCATGAAATCAAAGCGGAACTCGTAACTCGTTAATTATGTGCGGAAAATTATATAATACGGAATTAAATTCCGTATTATCTAATTTATTATTACTTTTAATTTAAGGCGCGTATTTAATTCCGGTTACAAGGTTTCATCATTTTATGTGACTTAAAGTCATATAAAATGATAACATTTAAACTCGTTTTATTTTATTTTATTTATTATTTAAGATTGTCGCATCGGAATTTGGTTAATTGCAGTTTACCGGAGCTTTAAAATTTTCGGTTATTACAATCACCCTAAGAGAATGTTTCATGGCAAATAAAATCAAGACATGATCAAAACATTTTATAAATACAAGAAAGATGTTCATCTTTGCATAAAATCATAGAATGCATAATAAATCATATTTATCGAAATCAATCATGTATAATCCAGTTTAAACCACCAAGTCAATCAACAAGCTCGAGGTCTCAAGGGCTTCCAAAAGAGGTCAAAAAACGTGTCAGGATGGGATGTATATAGGGTATGTGGTGTTAGAATTCGGGAAAAGGATCTTACTTCACTTTCTTTGAAACACAACATCTTCCACCAATAAGCTTTGCTTATTTTACTTTACTTTTTGGGATGCATGGACAAAGGTGCACAATAACCGAAGCCTAGGAAATCAGCAATCATCAATTTCTCGAGATTCCTCAAACCCTTGATGCACATACCATGACCCGTTAGCAATATCGCTCAATCCGATTCGTACAAGACACAAACACCCGGCTATGTGAATGGTGCCGAGTACTCATCATCATGATTGACTTCTCCAAACCTATTTGTTTTTTTCTAACACTTTCAGCCAACATCTCAACTTCACTTTCACTTGCTTTTCTTCACTTGCTTCCAAATTCCCGGATAGGTAAAGGAAGACAAATATGTATATGAGGGGCTAAAGCATGATCAAGAAGAAGAAGAGAAGAGAATAAATTGCCTTAGTCATCTTAGGAAGAATGTGAGAGAACTCATAATGTGGTGTCAACCTTCAAATCCAACATAATTTTGATAAAAACAAAGTATTAAACATGCTAAAACTTCAAACAAAGCATTTTGCAACTTAAACATATCATAAAACCTTACAAGCATATAAATATTTCAAAACCAATATGCAAAAAGAATCATCATTGAGGTCATATCCAGAGAAGAAGCACAAAACGTTTCGAAAAACTCTCAGTTAAGAACCTGCCTCGGTCAAGGTGTTCTGATGTCATCTGAGGTGTCTACCTCGTCCAGTCAAGAACATCCCAGTCGAGGTCAATAGATTTTTTTTTTCAAACCAGTTTTTGACGTTTTTCTCAAACAAAAACCTGTATGTATGCATGTAATGGCAGATAAACACATAGAGCATAAATAAGACAATAATATCCAATAGAGTCATACAAACATACACACATAAGTCAAGTAAGATACATCCAAATACCCCATACTTGGGACACATTGTCCCAATGGGTCAATATAAGTCTAAGGAAATTAGAATACTCACCGGACCTAGCTGAATTGTATAATAAATAAAGAAAGAAAATCCATGCAGCTCTAATCCTTGTCAGTTGGCGGCGGTGGTGGATATGGAATGTAGGGATGCTGGGATGGGTCAAAGGGATAACCCATCATCTGTTGGTGCTGAATCTCCATCATACGTCTAGTGTAGTGCTGACTCTCCAACATCTTCTGCGTCCAATCCTCAATACCTCGGCGCTAGTCCTCGAAATGCTCATAAATGTCAACGGTCAGAACAACGTAAGCGTCGACCATCTTATCAGTGAGATCATCAATCCTCTGGTGCGCCTCGGGATCTCTAAACCTGCGGCGGGACATGCGCTGAGGTGGTGGTGGCGGTGTTGTTGTTGTCTCCTCCTCTGTCGCCTCATCATCTAGACCGGAAAAGGAACACTAGGACCGCCGGTATCAGTACCGGTCTCCATGGCAGCTCCTCTCTCATCATCGTCATCATCAGCAACATCTCTGGCATCCTTTATGTAAGGAAACCAGGCAGCGGATCAGTACTGACGGTCAAAGACGGAGAAATGGGATGACCATAGAATGCCTTGTGGAGTTGTCGTCTCCCATGACATGGCGACGTACGGCGTGTTAAGGCCACGAGGAACGAGAATACGCCTCGTGATCATCTCCTTTAACCCCAGCGGCTTCGCAACCGCAACAAATGTACACGTAGTCAGATCCAGACCCATAGCTATAGCAATGTGGGTCACCAAGCCCCACAACAGATGTCTTCCTTGGACTTGCCCTTGATCATATGCAAGTCCTCAACTAACATACTAGCAAAATCAGGAACTCCCCCTGTCACCATACATGACATACTCAAAAGCTCCCCCTGTCGGACCTTCTGGGGCGTCTCAGTACGCGCCAAAAGAGTCTCGTTGAATATCCTGTGAGCTAGGCGGAAGGCCAAGTGGAATATGATGCGCTCCCGGGAATCTCCGGGTCTCCACCTATCACTGTGCTCAACCACATGGGCTATCTTGCCCCAGAAATCTCGAGCTACGGCTCGGGAAGGAAAATCAGTCATTGTCGGGGTAGGGAAGCCAAAAATCTCTCTGAACTGATCCATATGTACGATATAGTTCCGGTTCAGCAACCGGTACTTGACACTGTTGCGCTCCGGCACGTAAGTGACGGTACTGACAAACTCCATAGTCGGCTCTAAGTAAGCCGGCGCTCGTACCTCTATGAAATCCTCCAGTCCTACCATGGATATCATCTTCCTCAAGTCCTCCGCCATGTGGAGGCACTCGAAGGCAGGAACGTCCAGAAAACGCGGGGCAACAATAGGACGCCCGCAAATACGATCAAAATCAGCCTGGTGACGCTCATGGATCACCGGAATCGTACGCTGAGATGCAGAAGAAGGAGAGGAACTATTGGGTCTATCTCTTAAGACCAGCTGGCGATCAGATCTACTACTCATGATTTCTGACAGAAGAATACCTCAGTTGCTCTGACAACACCTCGTCCGAGACACAGCCGACCGGACCGAGACGAAGGGCTGTTCATTCGCAACTCTCAGATTTGTAAGTTATTTTCCCCCAAACCACTACCAAATGCTTCCTAAGGGGTACTTATATCCTTTTCAACAAGAGACAGTGGTAACCAAAGCCATATCTGTGCTAAATCAGTAGAAGAAGAAGAGTTAGGGTTTTTGGACAAAATACCCAGATTCTGCAGAATTGGAGCGTTTTCCTTGCTGTTTGATGCTTGAAAACCGATAATCTCCCTTCCTCCGGTGTAATCGAACCAAAAATCGTGGAAAACGAGCAAGATTTGAAGATTTGAGGGCTTAAGGCCGCCGCGGTCGAGGTGCGCTGCTGGGAGTGAAAATGGAGAGAGAGAAAACCGTCTCGCCTTTTATACCCCTCTCTGATTTGGATTTCACCTCGGTCGAGGTGGTCCCGAACGGACCGAGGTGTCTGACTGGATGTCAGACCTAGTCGCCTCGGTTGCCCCAAGAACATCTCGGTCGAGGTGCTATGACAGCAACTGAGATGTGTCTCCGTCAAATTCCGTCTTCTCAATTTCTCGAACTTCTGTCCTTCCAGTGTAGCTCTGAGTTGTAATCCTTCCTTAGAAAGTACCTGGTTTCTTGGGTTGCCTCCCAAGAAGTGCTTGATTTAAGGTCGCTAGCTGGACCGTACATCATCCTTAAGCATGCTGGAAGGTGTCCTCACCCCATACTTCACCTTCATCATTGGGTGAGACAAAGAAGTCTATCCAATGTTCCAACAAATACAAGTGCTCATCGGGAAATGAATCATCTATGGGTAGGTCATCCTTTTTGAGCGAGGAGGGAGGTAGCCGACTGAGGTGATCCGCAACAGAATTCTCGGATCCCTTCTTATCGTGAATATCTAATTCAAACTCTTGAAGCAAGAGAATCCAACGAATAAGACGCGGCTTCACATATTTCTTAGCGAGCAAGTAACGGATGACTACATGTTCGGTGTAAATAATAACTTTCGCTCCCACTAAGTAAGAACGAAACTTCTCAAAAGCATATACAACCACCAAGAGCTCCTTTTCGGTGGTGGCGTAGTTCAGTTGAGCTTCATCTAGCGTCTTGCTAGCATAGTAAATGGCGTTGGTCCGGCCATCCTTCTTTTGATCAAGTACCGCTCCTACGGCCACATCACAAGCATCACACATGATCTCAAAGGGCAAGGTCCAATCGGGAGGTTGAATGATGGGAGATGTGATCAACGCTTCCTTTATCCTGTAAAAAGCATCAAGGCATTCCTGCGAAAACTGAAAAACAACATCCTTATTCAAAAGATTAGTGAGTGGTTTAAAGATTTTTGAGAAAATCTTGATGAACCTCATGTAGAAACCTACATGCCCGAGAAAACTTCGCACACCCTTTAAAGAACAAGGGGGAAGAAGTTTCTCAATAGTCTCGATCTTAGCTCGATCGACATTAATACCTCGGTTGGAAACGAGGTGTCCTAGAACAATTCCTTCGCTAACCATAAAGTGACACTTCTCCCAACGTTGTAGCACTAGAGAAAGGTTAGCTAAACAATCATCAAAAGAGGAACCATATACCGAAAAGTCATCAATGAATACCTCCATGATCTCCTCAATGTACTCGGAAAAGATAGCCATCATACAACGCTGAAAGGTAGTGGGTGCATTACACAATCCGAATGGCATCCTCCTATAAGTGAATGTCCCCCATGGACAAGTGAAAGTGGTCTTCTCTTGATCATCCGGATGGATAGGAATCTAAAAGAAGTCACTATAACCGTCTAGATAGCAAAAATGGGAGTGTTGAGCTAACCGTTCAAGCATTTGGTCGATGAAGGGAAGCGGGAAATGGTCCTTCCTAGTGGCCACGTTCAACTTCCTATAATCGATATAAATCCTCCAGCCTGTAACGGTCCTAGTTGGAATCAACTCATTGTTCTTATTCGTCACAACGGTCATCCCTCCTTTCTTTGGAATTACATGCACCGGGCTCGCCAACTTGCTATCCGATATGGGAAATATGATACTTGCATCTAACAACTTAAGAATCTCCTTCTTCACAACCTCTTTCATGATCGGATTTAACCGTCTTTGAGGTTCCCGTGAAGTCTTATGATCGTCTTCCATTAGTATCTTATGCATGCAAAAAGAAGGCTTAATACCAACAAGATCATCAATAGTATAACCTAAAGCCTTTCGATGTTTCCTTAGGACATGCATCAGTTTAGATAATTCAGTTTCAGAAAGGGAAGCACTAACGATAATGGGATAAGTAGATTCCGGACCAAGGAAAGCGTACCTCAAGTGACTAGGAAGTGGTTTAAGCTCCACGACTGGAGGTGCTTTCTGAGGGGGATATGTGCCTTCTCCTTCCAGTGAAGTAGACTTAGATTGAAGAACTGGACTTTGAGAAGTCTTAGTTGACATTATCTCGCTTGCGACCTCAGTCGAGGTCCAAGGTGGGTGACCGAGATGTTCTTCAGATAAGAACACCTCGCTTGGTCCAGGAAGTGCCTCGGTCGAGGTACTAGAACTGGGACCGAACCTAAATTGCTTTCCTTCTCCTGGATTAGTTTCTCAATCTTAGCTCTTGGATCTGTTTCCAATGCTTTTAAGCTCCGTATATCTGCATCACAAGAAACATCTATACCTTCCTCCATTAAACTAAAACTAATAACTCTTTCGAGAGGGTCATTAATAAGGATAGAGCTCACCAATTCTCTCGATTCTTCTTCATCATAGATGTTGAAGATGTCATCTCCCAGCGGCTCTCCTTTCATTACAGCAAGCAATGCAAACTCCACTTGATCTCCACCAATGTTGAATTTCAACTTGGCGTTCTTACAATCCACATTGCAACTCGAAGTTGCTAGAAATGGTCTCCCGAGAATGATAGGAATGGGATAATCTGCGGGAATGTCAAGTACAACAAAGTCTATAGGTAAGTAGAAATTACCTAACTTGACGGGAACGTCTTCCAAAATGCCCACGTGATGGGTAATGGAGCGATCTGCCATGTATAGCTTCATCTTCACCGGCTTGGGCTCTCCAAGTCCGAGTTTCTCACATAGCTCCAGCGGGATGATACTCACGCTGGCTCCTAGATCGCACAACGCTTCATAAGTTACATCCCCAACTTGAATGGGAATGCAAAATGAACCGGGATCTCTCAATTTGGGTGGCATCTTTTCCTTCATGATTTGAATGAGCTCCGAAGACTTAGATGTCATCCTCACTTCCCCAAAATCTTCCAGCTTCCTCTTCCTTGATAGAATCTCTTTCAGAAACTTCCCATAAGCGGGCATCCCTAGAATAGCATCAAGGAAAGGGATGTTAATGTGTAGTTTATTCATAAAGTCTAGAAACTTACCAAAATGTTTGTCTAGATGTGCTCTGGCCCTTGACTGAGGGAATGGAAGTGGTGATTTATAAGTAGGAGGTGGAACATAAACTTCAGATTTATCTTTCGCTTTCTGGGGCTCCACCTCGGTTGGCATCTCGACCGAAGTGCTCTTCTGGTCGTGGCTCGACCGAGGTACTAGATCTGAAGTTTTCAGTCCACTTCGAGTTGTTATTGCCATAATATGTCCCTTAGGGTTGCTCTCTGTCCTTGCTGGGAGCTTCTCTAGATCTCTTGGCGCCTCATTCGCCTTATTGAAGAATTGTTGCTCTAAGGCTTTTTGTGCCTTCGAAAATGAATTCATTGATGTCTCCATAGCGTTGAGCTTGATCAAAATTGCCTCCAGCACTGCATCCTTCTTCTTTGGTTGGGATGAACTCGATCCAGGATCCTGCCTTCTCAATGGAGTAGAAGAAGAAGAAGAAGAAGAAGGGGGGGG
>BSUD01000003.1:140443502-140553935 GCA_033239045.1 Fagopyrum esculentum
GGGGGGGGGGGGGGGGTTAAAAGCATTATTAGCATGAGAATAAGGGTTACCGGGATTTTGTTGATTAGATCTCCAATTGTTGTTGTAATTGTTGTTCCGCAGCCCTTGATATTTGTTTCTCCCTTGATATCCTCCATCTTGCTCCTTCTTCATTTGAGCTACCAAAAGCTCCTTCAATGCCTTTACCTCATTGCTAAGCGAGGTGAGTTGAGCCCTATTTGATGATGTGTCCTGGAAGCTAACTCTCCTTGCTCCATTTTCAGTTCCTTGGTGGGAGTACTTCTCCATATGTAAAGCTTACTTTTCAATGAAATCCCAAGCTTCATCTATTTGCATGTCCATGAATGTGCCGGCATAAAGTAGTTGGAGATTGAATTGAGTAGCTCCATCCAACCCTTTGAAGTAAATTTCTAGCAACTCGATCTTTGGAATCCCATGATGTGGGCAATCCAATAGAAGATCCTTGAATCTCTCCCATGACTTGGACAAATTCTCTTATCCTTTATAATAAAAGTATTGATCTTACCCCTCAATTCAGCGGTCTTAGAGGGAGGAAAGAACTTTGTAAGAAACTCCGTCGTCATCTCTTCCCAAGTGTTGATCTTTCCGGCCGGAAGAGATTGATACCAAGAAAGCGCCTTGTCTTTCAAAGAGAAATAGAAAAAGGCCTCAACTTGTAGTTGTTATTCTCCAATCTCGAAGGTCTCAAGGTCTCCATCAGAATCTCATAGTTTTGCAAATGTTGATGCGGAGACTCTCTCTCCAAACCTCCAAATTGACATTGTCGGATCATAGTTAGAACTTGCGGTCAAAGTTCATAATCATGCTCAGCTGGATCACCTAGGTTGACTCCTGGACGCCTGCCTTGCTGATTGGGGTCCATCCTCTGTCCCAGGGTTTGTGGAATTCCAGCAAAAAGAACATCTCGGATAGGCATCCGAGGTGGTAAGTGTGCATCGGCCGGGGCAACATGAAGTGGGTCTTGCCTCGGTCGAGGATCTAGGATCGGTCGAGGCAGAAACTAGGCCCTTAGAGCGGCCATATCTGCATCAATTCCTTCATTTCTTGCGCGAGTCTCTTCTCTCGCTGTAGTTCTTCTCAATTGAGGCATAGTGTTCGCTCCAAATGGTGTGTGCAAGCTTTAAATTTATAACCCTAGATGTATGCCTAAAACAAGGATGCGAACCCGCAGTGTACGGATCAATCGCAGTAAAAGCAAAAATTCCAGGGGTCGATCACAGGGACTTAGGTGAAACAAAGCAAGTATAGGTTGTCAATATTGCAACTAACCACAAAAGCGATTAAAGCAAACAAAGATGATAAAAGTTAATTAAAGCAAATATGCAATTCTAGGGATTAAAGCATCCAGTTGTGGTTCCAACTCAAGATCTAAAGATAAGCGGACAAAGCTGAGATTTTTACATAGGGAAAGTGTTACTAAAGTGGAATAGATCACCGGGTAAGTCTCACAACTCACTAACTCCAAGCCAAAGAACCTATTACCGGGTAACTCTCAAGGTACTAAAGAAAGAAATTATAATCTCAAACCAACACACCAACTAAGGAATAGAATCAACCTTTACCGGGTAAGTCTCAGGCTAACTCACAAAGATGGAATGAAAGCACACTCAAACCCCAATAAAGGATAAACCTTTATTACCTACACTTATGATCTTGGGTAAACAAACAAAGGAATTATCGGGTAAGTCTCATCCTAGGCTTGCATTGAACCAGGAAAGGTGTAATAAGAATAGGATTTGGCAAACTCTAACACTTAACTCTCAGTTTCGGATCAGACAAGTCACCTCGGTCAGACGAATTCCACCCCGGCCGAGATGTTCATCGACTGAACGAGATGTTATAGGGTTAAGGATAAAGACTCGAGCTTTCAGGGTCCTACTGGAATTTAAGATTATTCTATCATTGTTTTTCCCACAACCTTCAGCCAATCACCCTAGAATCACACAAAGAAATTAGCCACTTATCATCATGAAAGCAATAATCAAGTATATGGGAAGAAAGTGAATATTTGAACAAGAAGAACTTAATAGAAAGACTTCAATAACTGAATCAAATATCACTCAAACAAGCGTTCCTTGGATCACAATCCAACTAGATAATCAACAAGAAGGGAAATCTAAGAGAATCTTACAAAACCCTTCACAAAAGCTATAAAAGCCATCAACTTTCTTCCTTCAATCTTCCTTCAATCTTCAAAAAGGTTCTTCAATCTCCCATTTGTTGTATGCGGCCTCTTGTCGTTAGCGGATCTTCAATTTGTGGAAAATCCAACCCTTTTTATAGGAAAATTGCCCTCCAAAGATAAAAGATCTTAGAAAGATATTTTCCCATAAAATAGGTAAAATATATTAGCTAAATTATCTTCTTCCTTCCAGAAATCCAGCCTAAAAATATAAGATCCTCTTTCCAAATTTAAAAGATCTCAGCCAAGAATAAAATATATCCCGCCGCGTCCCAAGTGTTCGCCTCGGTCGGGGCGATCCTCGAAATCACCTCGGTCGAGGTGGTACTTGATAACACAATTTATGACTTAGGTTTAGGTAATCATTTAGATAGATTCATCACTCATTCATGCACGGTTTAGCACAAATTCGCGACGTTTGCACTCAATTCACGTATTTTGTCGAGATAGACGTCTACACGGACTTGTGCGTTGCTTTGTAGGTATTTCGAGGGTCTTTTGGACATTAAACGATACATTAGAGGGCCAAGCCTCATGATGGTACACATCCAAAGCTTTGGAGGAGCATAATTGGAGCAACAAAGGACACAAAGACCACTATTGGTGCAAGCAATGGATCAACTCATGGCTAAACGAGCATAGCATGTTTCTTGTTCGCTCCAAACGGTGTGTGCAAGCTTTAAATTTATAACCCTAGACTTAAGCTTAAAACAAGGATGCGAACCCGCAGTGTACGGGTCAATCGTAGTAAAAGCAAGAAAATTCCAGGGGTCGATCACAGGGACTTGGTGAAACAAAATCAACACGGTATGCTACGTTAATTCTAACCACAAGAGCGATTAACACAATCAAAGATGAATAAGATGTCAAATAAGCAAACATGCAATTCTAGGGATTAAAACATCTAGTTGTGGTTCCAACTCAAGATCTATAGATAAGCGGACAAAGCTGAGATTTTTGCGTGGGGAAGGTGTTGCTAAAGTGGAGTAGATCACCGGGTAAGTCTCACTACACACTAATCCTAAACCGTAACTCCTATTACCGGGTAAGTCTCAAGGAATCAAGATAAAGAACTATAACCTCAAACTAACACACCATCTAAGGGAATAGAATCAACCTTTACCGGGTAAGTCTCAGGCTAACTCACAAAGATGGAATGGAAGCACACTCGAACCCCAATAAAGGATAGACCTTTATTACCTATACTTATGATCGTTAATACACAAACTAAGGAATTACCGGGTAAGTCTCATCCTAAGCTTGCATTGAACCAGGAAGATGTAATAAGAATAGGATTTAGCAAACTCTAACACATAACTTTCTGTTTTAGGTCGGATAAGTCACCTCGGTCAGAAGAATTGCACCCCGGCCGAGATGTTCATCAACCGAACGAGATACTTAGGGTTAAGGTTAAAGACTCGAACTTTCAGGATCCTACTAGAATCTAAGATTATTCTATCATTGTTTTTCCCACAACCTTCAGCCAATCACCCTAGAATCACACAAGGAAATTAGCCACTCATCATCATAATGAAGGTATTAAAATATATGGGAAGAAGGCGAATATTTGAACAAAGAAGAATTTAATGAAAAGACTTCAATAACTGAATCAAATATCACAACAAAGCGTTTCTTGGATAGCAATCCAACAAGACAAGATAACAATTGAGGGAATTGAAGACAATCTTACAAAACCCTTCAAAAAGCTATAAAAAGCTATGATCTTCAACCTTCCTTCAACCTTCAAAAAGGTTCTTTGAAAACTCCCAAATTGGAGTATGTTGCGGCTGCTGCGTGTGTAAACCCTGATCGACGGTATAGCGTGATGTTGGATTTGTGGAAATCCAACCCTTTTTATAGGAAAAATAAACTTCCAAAGATAATAAATCTTAAGAAGATATTATCCCATAAATATAGGTAAAATATATGATTCTGCATATCTCCTTCCTTCCAGAAGCTCAGCCTAAAAATATAAGATCACTTTCCAAATTTAAAAGATCTCTTCCAAGAATAAAATATTCTCGCCGCGTCCTAGGTATTCGCCTCGGTCGAGTCGGCGTCTCTGGATCGCCTCGGTCGAGGTGAACCTCTGGTCAACCGAGGTGACTCACGACAAAATGTGAAATCTCTCGAATCTGCTCCAAAGTGAATCTTCAATCCATGGCTATGCTTCCTGGATGTAGCTCCAAATGACTCTTGACTTCTTTTGCTCCTTTTCGATGCAAAACGTACCATATTACCTGCAATTACAACGAAACTAGGTGTAGACCTTGATTCTCGCAAAGGTAGATGAAATGGTAGTAAAATCACATAATGTACATACAAACATGCAGAATATGAAAGATAAAACGTCCAAACAAACCCCAAAATATAGACTATAATTCATGCTATCAAAATACCCCATACTTAGCCCTTGCTTGTCCCCAAGCAAGTTCCTCATATAAAAGACAAGATAGAATGGATTATAAGTCAAGAAAATCAATTAAAAAAAAAATCTTTCAAAAACATTTTATGGTGTGCAACTATCATAGATCACTTTAAGAGAATACTTCCTGGAATTTAAAAACTCAATATGCTCAAAACATTTTATAAATATAAGAAAGTTGTTCATCTTTGCATAAAATCATAGAATGCATAATAAATCATAATTATCAAAATTAATCATGTATAATCCGATTTAAACCGCTAAGTCAATCAACAAGCTCAAGGTCTCAAGGGCTTCCCAAGAGAAAAGGTCAAGAAACGTGTAGGGTAGGGATGTATGTAAGGTAATGTGGTGCTAGAATCCGGGAAAAGGATGAACTTCACTTTCACTTCAACTTGCAACATCTTCCACCAATAAGCTTTGCTTATCTCACACTTTTCCTTTTTTACTTTACTTTTTGGGATGCATGGACAGAGGTGCACAATAACCGAAGCCTAGGAAATCTGCAATCATCAATCTCTCGAGATGCATCAAGCCCTTGATGCACATACCATGACCCGTTAGGAATATCGCTCAATCCGACTTTGGCAAGACACAAACACCAGGCTATGTGAATGGTGCCGAGTTACTCATCTTCATGATTGACTTCCCCAAACCTAAAATTACTTTCTAACACTTCACTTCCAGCCCACTCTTCAACTTTAACTTGCTTTCACCACTTCGCTTGCTTCCAAATTCCCGGATAGGTAAAGGGAGGCAAAATGTATATGAGGGGCTAAGCATGATCAAGAAGAAGAAGAAGAAGAGAATGAATTGCCTTGGTCTTTCCAAGAAGAATGTGAGAGAACTTAACCTGCGGTGTCAACCTTCAAATTCAACATAATTTGGATAAAAACAAAGTATTAAACATGCTAATAATTTCAAACAAAGCATTTAGCAACTTAAACATATTATAAAACCTTTCAAACACACAAAGAATTTAAAAACAGTAAGTAAACAAGATCTTCACTGAGATCATATCCAGATAAGTATCACAAAAATCGTTTTCGAAAACTTTCTGTTACGCCGCCTCGGTCGAGGTGTTCTTGGTTCAACCGAGGTGAAACACCTCGTTTCGCCAGAATCTCCCCGGTCGAGGTCAAAAATTTTTTTTTAAAACCAATTTTTTTTTATTCTTTTCGGTTCGGTTTCGACGTTTTTCTCAATCAAATAATCTGTAGGTATGCATGTAATACCAGATAATCATATAAAGGCAAGTGAAGCATAAATATGAAAGTATCCGATGAATATAATACATCAAAAGTATCGAATACATCAAGTAGTCACGTAGTCAAATAATACAGACAAATACCCCATACTTGAGACACACTGTCCCAGTGGGTATAATAAAAGTCTAAATGAAAGAGGACTCACCGGATAAAGAGCCGAACTGCATAAAAATATAATAAATAAAACCCTGCAGCTCCTCAGTAGTCCTGATCCGATGGTGGTGGTATGTAGGGGAACTGAGTCGGATCATAGGGATGGCCCATGATACGCTCAAACTGTAGCTGAGCCATCATGTGTTGATGATGCTGCCGCTCCTGCATCTCGCGGATATCCAATGAAAGTGCAGCATATGAGTCGATAACCTGATCCGTCAGGTCATCGATCCGTCGGTGTGCAGCTCTGTCCCTAACTCCCCGCCTCCTGCGCCTAGCGGGCCTGACTGAAGAAGTCTCAGCTGGCGCCGGCTCAGTGTCCTCCTCATCCTCATCCAGATCAATAATGGGAGGCGCGCTCGTCCCTGCTGTATCTGTCCCTGTGTCCATCGGGACGCCGCCTCCTCTCTCATCAACTGTCTCATCGTCGTCGTCATCCTCATCAGCCTCCTCAGCCTCCTCCGCAGGGGCAGCTGCTCCCTCTCTGTAATCCTCCATAAGTGGATCCCAAGCAGTCTGCCAGAAATGGGGATCAAAGACAGGGAACTGTGCAGACCATCTGATGCCCTGAGGTGCAGTCCGCTCCCAAGGCATGGCAACGTAGGGTGTAGTCAGCCCACGGGGAACTAGGATCCTCCGTGTAATCATCTCCTGCAATCCCAGCGGCTTCGGAGCCGCCGCCAATGTGCATACGCTGAGGTCCATCCCGTGGTAAGTGGCGATGTGGGTGACTAGACCTCCACAGCAAATATCTCCCTTCGCCTTGGCCTTGATCCTATGCAGATCCTCTGCTAGGAGCAAGCCAAAGTCTGGGAAGCCTCCTGTAACCATGCAATAGAGGCTGAAGAGCTCACCCTGTCTGATCTTCTGGGGCGTCTCAGTACGCGCCAGAAGTGTCTCACTGAAGATCCTGTGGGCAAGTCTGAAGGCTGGGTGAAAGATGACCTTCTCCCTGGAATCTCCAGGGCGCCATCTGTCTACATGTGTAGTAATGTGGGCTATCTGTCCCCAGAACTCCCTAGCTACGGATCGGGAGGGGAAGTCTACAGCAGTGGGGTCAGGAAAGCCAAAGATCTCTCTCCAAATCTCTAAAGGAACTATGAAGTTCCGGTTCATCAACCGGTACTTCACAGAACGGTCTGTGGGGAGGTAGGAGAAGGAGCTAACAAACTCGAGTGTCGGCTCTATGTAAGCTGGGGCTCGGATCTCAGTAAACTGATCCAGCCCGACGGTAGCAATCATCCTCCTAAGGTCAGCATCTAACCCTAGGCAGTCAAAAGCTGATACATCCAGAAATCGCGGTGCGATGACTGGACGCCCAGCTATCCTCTCATAGTCTACCCGGCATCTCTCGTGGATAACCGGGCGGTAGGGACGGGACGAGGAAGGAGAAGGGGAAGGGGAGGATCTATCTCTAAGGGCTAACAATCTGTCAGAACTCATTTTCAAAACACACTGTCAGACTACCTCGGTCGACTGACAACTCCAAGAATCACCTCGACCCAGGTGCAGAACGACTGGACCGAGGCGAAGACAGTTCGATTTCCACTCTCTGATTTTCAGTTTTTTTTCCCCAAAAATCACTACCGATGCTTCCTAAGGGGTACTTATAGACTTCCTCAACAGAATCAAGGGCAACCAAAGCCCAATATGCAGTAAACGAACGAGTTTAGGTTTTCGAACGTTTTTACCTCTTTCCGGCCGATTCACTCAGATTTCTTGTAGATCTGTAGTTGCAATCGGATCCTCTACTCTTCAATTGCAATTTGGAAGCAGAAATCTTCGAAAACGAGCGAGAAACGAAGGAGGCGAGGTGGATCTGTCGCCGCGGTCGAAATGGGTAAAAAAATGTGAAAAGTAATTTTTCCCTTTTTTATACTATTACTGGATCTGCTGTCACCTCGGTCGAGATGGTCTCGACTGGACCGAGGTGATGTGGACCGAGGCGGTTCTGCAGAAACCCTAGTCGCCTCGGTTGCTTCAAGAATCAACTCGGTCGAGGTGCTCTGACAGTACCCGAGATGTATCTCAGTAAAGCTCGTTTCCTCAACTTCTCGAAACTTCGTTCTTCTAGTGTAGCTCCTGAACTGTGATCCTTCCTTTTGGAATATCTGGTTGTTGTCTAGGGGAAAACAAAAACAAAGCAACTATCTAAACTAAACTAGAAAAGGGAGAAGAAAGCAATACCTTGGGTTGCCTCCCAAGAAGCGCTTGGTTTAAGGTCGCTAGCTGGACCCTTCTCCATAGAATTACTCAATGTACCTTGAACACCATGGAGTGCTCATCACATCCATCATAAAATTCTTCCAAAGAGGTTCCGGTTCCTAATTTCACCGGCAAATGGTAAGATCTCCCACGTACAAGCTTGTACGGTTTGATTCTCACCGGAATCCTTTTAGACTTCCAGCACTTCAATGGGACATTCCTCGTGTCCCATCCTTTCCTTGATCGAGAAAACAGTTTCTCGAGAATCATAGCAGCTTCCCCATCTATAGCTTGGGGATGGTACAAGGTCCTTAGCATGCGAGGGACCCCATACTTGAACAAGAGATACTTCATCGACTTAGCGGTGTAGTGTTTGCAAACTCCACTCCTTATAATCCAAGGAGCTTCTTCTTCCAACAATTTCAAGGAAGACTTCATCTTGATTTTAGGAGGTTCTTTCGGAAGAGACCTCCAACTTTTCGGTGCATTCCTGAAAAATTCAGAAACTTTAATAGGGAGTTCAAATAAAGTAGGAGAATGTACCTTGTAAAGTTCTCCAAAGTATGAGACGAGTTTCATGTTGGGTTGATAGTCCACACACGAAATCTCTCCCAGCTCAGCTGGCCTTTCCTCCACCTTGACCACAGTCTCAGTAATTTGGTCAGGGTTCGCTGCATCTTCCACTTCTGGTTTTGCAGATTCTTCTTCCATCTCGGTCGAGATCTCTTCCACCTCGGCCGAGGTCTCAACAGTCGGATCGGGATCCTCCACATCCTCCTCTTCCACAAAAACTTCAGGAGAAGCTTCCGGTCCGACCAGAGGAATGCTTGGAAAGTGTAACACTTCCTTATGCTCCTCTTCCAGCTTAGCATAGGATATGGTGCTTTCCTTGAGCTCCTCCACCTTCTTCATCAACTTCTCCAATCTTGATTCGAGAGAGTCTTCGAAAGGTTGCTCATAAATGTTTTTAGGGACATTCTTCTCATCCCATATCGCAAGTTCATGTTGAATGGCCTCTTCTCTTTCCCATTCATTGTTGAACCAATAGAAGGAGTACTTCTCCTCCAAGTATTCATAATGGTCCGCCCTAGCACTTTGTCTTGCTATCCAGGCTGGATCAAATGTAGTCATCGGAAATCCTGAAAACTACAAAACTCATAGAAAGAGTAGTTAGTAGCAACAGGGGCAATAGCCCCGAAAGCAAACCGAAACCGGCTCGGTCTAGACCAAGTCCCCGGCAACGGCGCCAAAAACTTGTTCGCTCCAAACGGTGTGTGCAAGCTTTAAATTTATAACCGTAGACTTAAGCTTAAAACAAGGATGCGAACCCGCAGTGTACGGGTCAATCGTAGTAAAAGCAAGAAAATTCCAGGGGTCGATCACAGGGACTTGGTGAAACAAAATCAACACGGTATGCTACGTTAATTCTAACCACAAGAGCGATTAACACAATCAAAGATGAATAAGATGTCAAATAAGCAAACATGCAATTCTAGGGATTAAAACATCTAGTTGTGGTTCCAACTCAAGATCTATAGATAAGCGGACAAAGCTGAGATTTTTGCGTGGGGAAGGTGTTGCTAAAGTGGAGTAGATCACCGGGTAAGTCTCACTACACACTAATCCTAAACCGTAACTCCTATTACCGGGTAAGTCTCAAGGAATCAAGATAAAGAACTATAACCTCAAACTAACACACCATCTAAGGGAATAGAATCAACCTTTACCGGGTAAGTCTCAGGCTAACTCACAAAGATGGAATGGAAGCACACTCGAACCCCAATAAAGGATAGACCTTTATTACCTATACTTATGATCGTTAATACACAAACTAAGGAATTAGCGGGTAAGTCTCATCCTAAGCTTGCATTGAACCAGGAAGATGTAATAAGAATAGGATTTAGCAAACTCTAACACTTAACTTTCTGTTTTAGGTCGGATAAGTCACCTCGGTCAGAAGAATTCCACCCCGGCCGAGATGTTCATCAACCGAACGAGATACTTAGGGTTAAGGTTAAAGACTCGAACTTTCAGGATCCTACTGGAATCTAAGATTATTCTATCATTGTTTTTCCCACAACCTTCAGCCAATCACCCTAGAATCACACAAGGAAATTAGCCACTCATCGTCATAATGAAGGTATTAAAATATATGGGAAGAAGGCGAATATTTGAACAAAGAAGAATTTAATGAAAAGACTTCAATAACTGAATCAAATATCACAACAAAGCGTTTCTTGGATAGCAATCCAACAAGACAAGATAACAATTGAGGGAATTGAAGACAATCTTACAAAACCCTTCAAAAAGCTATAAAAAGCTATGATCTTCAACCTTCCTTCAACCTTCAAAAAGGTTCTTTGAAAACTCCCAAATTGGAGTATGTTGCGGCTGTTGCGTGTGTAAACCCTGATCGACGGTATAGCGTGATGTTGGATTTGTGGAAATCCAACCCTTTTTATAGGAAAAATAAACTTCCAAAGATAATAAATCTTAAGAAGATATTATCCCATAAATATAGGTAAAATATATGATTCTGCATATCTCCTTCCTTCCAGAAGCTCAGCCCAAAAATATAAGATCACTTTCCAAATTTAAAAGATCTCTTCCAAGAATAAAATATTCTCGCCGCGTCCTAGGTATTCGCCTCGGTCGAGTCGGCGTCTCTGGATCGCCTCGGTCGAGGTGAACCTCTGGTCAACCGAGGTGACTCACGACAGAATGTGAAATCTCTCGAATCTGCTCCAAAGTGAATCTTCATTCCATGGCTATGCTTCCTGGATGTAGCTCCAAATGACTCTTGACTTCTTTTGCTCCTTTTCGATGCAAAACGTACCATATTACCTGCAATTACAACGAAACTAGGTGTAGACCTCGATTCTCGCAAAGGTAGATGAAATGGTAGTAAAATCACATAATGTACATACAAACATGCAGAATATGAAAGATAAAACGTCCAAACAAACCCCAAAATATAGACTATAATTCATGCTATCATTTCTGCTGAAGAAAATCGGACCAGCTAGCAGCTAAATCGGACGATTTTCTCCTACTGGGTCGATTTTTGGGCATTTGACAGCTTAAGCCACGTGTCCCACGATCTCTTGTCCGTCCTTGCTCTTGGTGGAGAATATAAGTGGTCCTGCAGGTGGTTGCTGAGAATCTCTCCTCTCTCACACTCTCATTCACAGCTCATTGATTTTGGAGGAAGATTGGAGGAGAAGAAAAGCTCTCAAGGATTGAAGGAAGAAGAAGAACACCATTCTAGGAGTTTGGAGTGATTTTTTTTTAGTGATTTTGTAGTCTTGGATTGAAGAACTAATTGCAAGGATTGTTAAGAACGTTTGAATCCTCGATTAAGAGTTTGTAAGTCTTGCTACAACTTGGATTCAGTTGAGATTTGTTGATTTTATTTGCTTATTTTTCATTATCCATCTATGAACACCATGTATGCTTGTTTGATGATTTTGGATCTTAATATGCATATTATTGGCTAGTTTGTTGTGATTCTAGAGTGATGGATTGATGGTTATGGCTAGGGTGATGATAGGATGGGCTTATATGTTAGTTTAGGATGATTTATATGCACGAAACTCACAACAAAAGGAAAAATCGACCTGTTCATCAGATAAATCGGCCGATTTATCTGTAGAACAGCCCGATTTATTCTTCTGTTGCTCTTTTAATGATGAATCTGTATGATTGGGGTGTTAGGTTGTCAAATCCTAGTGTTTATTAAGCCTAATTTAGCTTAGGATCACCTAATGCTATCAACCTAAGTGAGGGAAGAGATCTACCCGATGATTTCCGATCTTAGATACCTTAGAAGATGAATTCTAGGTAGTAGCGAGCCTCACAAGCCGCTATTGGATCGAGTGTGCTAGGATTATTGGTTGAGATTTCCCTATTCCGAGACTTACCCGGTAAGGAGAGGGTTACCTCTTAAGTAGTATCTAGTTTGTGTGGAATTCCTTAGTCTAACACCTTGAGACCTACCCGGTAATAGGAGTTTGATGCGGGTTTAGTGAAGTGAGAGACCTACCCGGTAATTGCTTCCATTAGTGAAACACTCTTTTCCCCAACACCGCAGCTTGTCCTTAGAATGTTTAGAACCTTGAGTCCGATGCCATAACCGGAAATCTTAACCTCTAGAATCTACTTTTCTCTTGATCATATACTTGTGCTTTGTGTTACTTACTCGTTTACTAGCTTGAGTTGTTAGTTGTTTTATTACCTTTCTCTTCTCTTAGCTTAGATCCACACTATCTATGACCATTGTTTGACTCGATTTCACCTTAGTCTTTGTGTTCGACCTCGGAATACTTACCTTTCTACAAACGTCCCGTACACTGCGGGTTCGCTAGGAGTTAGGATAAATATAACGAGTATAAATTTAAGACTTATTGCGTGCACATCACACTATTCCTAGACGTAACAAGTTTTTGGCGCCGTTGCCGGGGACTAGGTCTAGATTGAGTCATTTTTTTTTTTTGATTGTTTATAGTGTAGATCTTTCTTGTTGCTTTTGATCTCTCTTTGGTGTGTGTCTTTGCTTTTCAAGACATCTCTCTCTGTTTAGGTGTATGCGAAGATCTCGTGGCAAGGATTTAGCTCCATTCGATCCCGAACTTGAGAAAACCCTTAGATCTAGATCCAAGAGCATCAAAAAGGGAAAGGAGATGGCCGGAAGAGATCTCCAAGCTGAATTGGATGAAGCCTTAGAGCAAATAAGGCTAAGAGATGAGCTTTTAGAGGAAGAAAGAAGACTTGCCAATGAGAGGCAAGAGGCAACTAGGAGGGAGATTGATGAGATTAGGCAAGCCCTTGTACAAGGGGAGCTTAATCGTCAACAACCTCCACCTCCTCCACCACCGGTGATACAACCGCAGCCGGCGGCTAATGTTAGGGTTGTTCCCATTGCTATTGAAGAGCCACAAACCCTAGGGAGACTTATGGATCCGGCACAAAGAGCACACCGTCCGGGTGTGAACTTAGGAGATCCCGCAACCCACAACTATGAGCTCCGTCCTCAAGTTCTACAAATGATCCGGCATAATCAATTTGGAGGGATGGAAGGAGAGTCTCCTCATCAACACTTGATGAACTACGAGATTTTGATGGAGACTCTTAGACCGCCAAGATTGGAGAGCAACAACCATAAGTTAAGGGCTTTCTCCTTCTCTCTTAAGGACAAAGCCTTGGCTTGGTATCAATCCATTCCACAAGGGCGAGTGAGTACTTGGGAGGAGATGACAACCGAGTTTTTGACTAAGTTCTTCCCACCTTCCAAGACTACCGAGTTAAGAGGGAAGATCAATGCCTTCGTGATGAAGGATAGAGAGAGTTTGTTCAAGTCTTGGGAGAGATTCAAAGATCTTCTCCTAGATTGTCCACATCATAGTATACCAAAAATTGAGCTATTGGAGATCTACTTCAAAGGACTTGATGAAGATAGCCAATTCAAGCTCCAATCTCTTTCCGGTGGGACTTTCATGGAGAAGAACGTGGATGATGCTTGGGAGTTTGTAGAGAAACAAGCTCTAGTGATTGAGAAATACTCCCATAGGAAGAGTGAAGGGAGAAAGGCGGGAGCGTATGAGGTGAGTGAGGTCACCATGAGCAATTTCAAGCTTGACGCCATCAACAACGAGCTAAAGTCCTTGAGGGAGTTGTGTGCTACAACTTTGAAGAACCAAGCAACTCCTCAAGTGCTTCCACAAGCTAACCTATCTTCCAAGGAGGAGGATGTGAATTACATGGGAAGGGGCAACTACAACAACTACCAAGGCCCAAGGAACTTCAACAACAACCGGCAATTCAACAATTACCGGCCTAACCATAACCATCCCGGGTTCTCTTATTCCAACCCGGATGGAGCCTTGAACCCTCCCGCTTCCACAAGCACAACTCCACCACCAAAAGCTTCACAAGAACCTCCACCCGGATTTACTCAACCTCCAAAAGATAGAACCGAAATGATGTTTGAGCAATTGCTTGGGAGGTTGAGTGGTCTTGAGAGCACCGTGACTTCAATTTCTAAAGCTCAAAAGGTTTTGGAAGCACAAGTGTTCCAAAAGGCGGGTGAAGCACATAGAGATCCGGGAAAGCTTCCCGGAAGGACCGAAGAAAACCCTAGAGGCCAAGTGTTGGCTATTACAACAAGGAGTGGGTTGAGTATGAAGGATCCTTTGCCCAAGGAGAATGCTAAAGGGAAGCAAGTGGTGAATGAAGAAGAGACTTTGCAAGGAGATGGAGGCAAGAGCAAGGATGTAGAGCCAACCTATGTGGCACCGCCTCCATACAAGCCATCACTACCGTTCCCTCAATCACGAGCAAGGGCTCGCTTGGACAATCATTTTGGTAAGTTCCTTGAACTAATGTCTAAATTGCATATTAACTTTCCGTTCATGGATGCTATTTTAGGGATGCCGGCATATGGCAAGTTCTTGAAGGAAATACTCTCCAACAAAAGGAAGTTGGAGGAGTATGGGGAGATAAGGATGACTAAGAGATCCTCGGAGTTGATTCAAACGATGAAGGAGGAGATGCCTCCTAAGCTAAGGGATCCGGGATCCTTTTGTGTGCCAATCGGAGTAGGAGAAGTGAAGTATGACGCCCTATGTGATCTTGGGGCAAGTGTGAGCATCATTCCGCTTGCACTTTGCAACAAGGTTGGGCTAGGAGAGCCAAAGCCGGTCAAGATGACTCTTTACATGGCGGACCGCTCAATCACTCATCCGGTTGGGATCTTGGAAGACATTCCGGTGCAATTAGGGAAGTTCTATGTGCCCATAGACTTCGTTGTTTTGGACATCCCGGCGGACTATCCGGTTCCTATCATCTTGGGAAGACCTTTCCTAGCTACTTCCGGATGTCTAGTAGATTGCAAGAATGGGACTCTCTCCTTCAACATTGGAGAAGAAAACATCAAGTTCAAGCTGTCCACAATGATGAAAGGGCCAACCCTTGATGAAGATGTATTCAACATAGTTGAAGAAGAGGAGTCTAGAGAGGTTGTGAGCTCAATCTTGCTCAAGGATCCGCTTGAGAGGGTTCTTAGCTCAAGCTTGATGGAGGAAGGAGTTGAGGAGAGTAGCAATGAAGTAATCAAGGCCTTGAATGCATTGGACGAGCTACCAAGTGCTGGATTTGAAGTGCTAGAAGAAGAGAAAAACTGCCAGAAAAATCGGACTGGAGGGCAAAAATCGGCCGATTTTTGTCCTTGTGCTGAAATTTCAGCCAGTTTTGCAAAAACAGAAACTCAGATCAACCCACTGCCAGATAAATCGGCCGATTTTTCCTCCTGGGCCGATTTTCCTGAGTCTTTTCAGCATCAACCACTTGAGTGTGAGCAATAATCAAGGGACTTCAAGGAGGCTTCCATGGCTTTGCAATCATCTCAACCTACATTGTATGGATCGTCTCCAACTGAAAAAGGTCCTCCTCAACTTGATCTTAAACCTTTTCCCTCTCATTTAAAGTATGCTTTCCTTGGTTCAAATTCTACTTATCCGGTGATTGTGAATGCATCTTTGAGTGATGATGAGCTTAATAGATTGTTGAATGAATTGAAACTGCATAGAAAGGCAATAGGATACACCATTGATGATCTTGTTGGCATCAAGCCATCTTTGTGCATGCATAGGATAATGATGGAAGATAATCATAAACCCTCTATTGAACATCAAAGAAGATTGAATCCCATAATGAAAGAGGTAGTCAAAAAGGAAATCATTAAGTTACTAGATGCGGGGATTATCTACCCTATCTCGGATAGTAAGTGGGTTAGTCCCGTTCATGTAGTTCCTAAGAAGGGTGGGATGACTGTAGTGACTAATGAGAACAATGAACTAATCCCCACTAGAACGGTTACGGGGTGGAGGATGTGCATTGATTATAGGAAGTTGAACATGGCCTCTAGGAAAGATCACTTCCCTCTCCCTTTCATTGACCAAATGCTAGAGAGGTTAGCTCAACATTCTCATTTTTTCTACCTAGATGGCTATAGTGGATTCTTCCAAATCCCTATCCACCCCAATGACCAAGAGAAAACAACCTTTACATGTCCATGGGGTACTTTTGCATATAGGAGGATGCCATTTGGGTTGTGTAATGCACCCGCCACCTTCCAAAGGTGTATGATGGCTATCTTTTTGGAATACATAGAAAATATCATGGAAGTGTTCATGGATGATTTCTCTGTTTATGGTTCTTCCTTTGATAATTGCTTGGCTAACTTGTCATTAGTATTGCAAAGATGTGAGGAGACAAATCTTGTCTTGAATTGGGAAAAATGCCACTTCATGGTAAGTGAAGGCATTGTGTTAGGACACTTGGTGTCTAACCGTGGCATTGAGGTTGATAGGGCCAAGATTGAAACGATAGAGAAGTTGCCACCACCTACCTCGGTGAAAGGGGTAAGGAGTTTCTTAGGGCATGCCGGTTTTTACCGGAGGTTCATTCAAGATTTCTCTAAAATTTCTAAGCCTCTCACTAACCTACTAATGAAGGATGTTGATTTTGTCTTCTCCAAAGATTGTCTTGAGGCTTTTTGTATGTTGAAGAACGCTTTGATCTCCGCACCTATCATGCAACCTCCGGATTGGAGTCTACCATTTGAGATCATGTGTGATGCAAGCGATGTAGCCGTTGGGGCTGTTTTGGGGCAAAGGAAAGATGGGCGCACTCATGCCATTTATTATGCTAGCAAGACGCTAGATGATGCCCAACTTAACTATGCCACAACCGAGAAAGAGTTGCTAGCGGTAGTGTATGCCTTTGAGAAGTTTCGGTCATACCTTGTAGGGGCGAAGGTCATAGTTTATACGGATCATGTTGCGATCCGTTATCTCCTTACAAAGAAGGATGCCAAACCTAGGTTGATTCGGTGGATCCTTCTTCTTCAAGAGTTTGATTTGGAAATCCGGGACAAGAAGGGATCCGAGAACTCCGTGGCGGATCACCTTAGTAGACTACCTCCTTTGGAGATTGAGAGAGATGACATCCCGATTGATGACTCATTCCGGGATGAGCAATTGCAAATGGTGGAGGAGTGCTTGTTCCAAGTGTCTAGGGGAAGTGAACCATGGTATGCCGACATTGTGAACTACTTGGTGTGTGAGGAAGTGCCTCCCGGTATGACATATGCCCAAAGGAAGAAGTTCTTCAAAGATGTGAGGCACTACTATTGGAGTGAGCCACTCTTGTTCAAGAGAGGGCCGGATGGAATGTTTAGAAGATGCATACCGGAGGATGAGGTAGAGAGTGTGATCCGCCATTGTCATTCCTTGCCGTGTGGAGGGCATGCTAGCTCCCACAAGACATGTGCTAAAGTGTTGCAATCGGGCTTCTTTTGGCCAAGCTTGTTCAAGGATGTGCAAAGCTTTGTGGTAGCTTGTGATGCTTGCCAAAGGACGGGCAACATCTCAAGGAGGAATGAGATGCCCTTGAACAACATACAAGAGGTGGAGATATTCGATGTATGGGGTGTGGACTTCATGGGACCATTCCCTTCTTCATGTGGAAACCTCTACATCCTATTGGCGGTAGATTATGTCTCGAGATGGGTGGAGGCAATCGCCTCTCCTACAAATGACGCCAAGGTGGTGGTGCGGTTCTTCAACCGAGTGATATTTCCTAGGTTTGGAACACCAAGGGTAATCATAAGTGATGGAGGAAAACACTTCACAAATAGGAACTTTGGGTCACTTTTGGCTAAGTATGGGGTGACTCATAAGGTGGCGACACCTTACCATCCCCAAACTAGTGGCCAAGTGGAGATCTCCAACCGGGAGATAAAGGCCATTCTTGAGAAGACGGTATCTAGAACTAGAAAGGATTGGGCTATGAAGCTCAATGATGCTTTGTGGGCATATAGGACCGCTTTCAAGACACCAATTGGCACCACTCCTTACAAGTTGGTCTATGGCAAGTCTTGCCACCTTCCGGTAGAGATGGAGCATAGAGCTTATTGGGCCATTAAGTGGCTAAACTTTGACCTCAAGGAGGCCGGTGAGAAGCGGTTGCTAGACATGAACGCACTTGAGGAAATCCGGTTGGATGCATACGAGAATGCCCGGATCTACAAGGAGAGGACCAAGCGGTGGCATGACAAGAGGATCATCCCCAAGGAGTTGAGTGAAGGAGACCTTGTCCTTCTCTTCAACTCAAGGCTGCGGCTCTTCCCCGGAAAGCTCAAATCAAGATGGACCGGGCCATATGTGGTGAAGAAGATTTTCCCTCATGGAGTGGTGGAGATAGGAGGAGATCATTGTGGTAACTTCAAGGTGAACGGGCATCGTTTGAAGAAGTACATCCCGGAAGCCCCGATGGAAGTGATTGCCCCGCTTTACCTTGATTGAAACGCTCCTGAATTTGGTCAAGCTAATGACCTTAAAGAAGCGCTTAATGGGAGGCAACCCATTGGTACATATTTTTCCTTTCTTTTTCTTGCTTTTGCTTGATCTTACTCTTGGTGTGCTTTGTTCTTCTTTTGTGTTTTTGGGTGCTAGATCTTGTTGATTGTCGTGTGTGACGAGATGTTGGAGGTCATGTGAGAACCTCATGGAATGGTTTAAGGTGCAAGATCCGAGCACATGGACGAGGAGGAAAGCACCCAGAAAAATCGGCCTGTTCATCAACAAAATCGGCCGATTTTCCTGGGCTATGGACCGATTTTTCCTCTGTATAAAGGAAAGTGATGATCTCCAATCAAGCATGGGTGGAGCGGACGTGGAACTTGGACGGCTTGCGGTGCCAAGCGCGGGTTCCGACATCATAATGAACATCAAGAGCTCTCTACCATCCTTGATCGATCATCCACCATCATCATCCAATGTGAACCGAAATACCAAAGCATCACCAATCTTACATTGTGAGGACTCTTTTTCACTTCTTTATTTAGTTTACACATTAGGGACAATGTGTTTCTAAGTATGGGGTGGGGTTTTCATGATCACTTGCATGATTAGCATCTAGGATAGTTTAATTTTGTCACATGTTTCATTATGTCTTGCATTGTACATACATATTTCGAAAAAATCAAAAAAAAAATCAGAAAATTTTAAAAAATTTTAGTGCTTCTAAAGCTTGGGAATGACCCTTATGATGAAAATTGTCTTGTGAATTGGCTATGGATAGCCCTATGTGTTTCACTAATGAAAGCATATGTGGACTTGAAGTACTTATCTTGAATCCCATGTTTGAATTGTGATCATGAATGTTTGCCTTGATTGAATTGAGTATTGAAAGTCGAAATTGCATGCTAGTTCTTGCACACCATCTAGGAATGAATGAGGCAATTCATCTTTCTCTACTTCTCATCTTGATCATGTTGTTTGAACACCTCAATTGATATAAATTGACCTCTTTTGACCCATCCGGGAATAGGAGCATGATAGTGTGTTGGTGTGTGTGAAAAGCAAGTGTGGGGTGAAGTTGTTGATGAAAGAATATTGTGAATGAAATGCTGAATTTGTTGTGAAAGTGTAGACAAAAACATAGGTTTGGGGACGTTAGTTTAAATGACAAGTAACTCGGTACACTTCACATAATCGGGTGTTGGTGCCTTGCCAAAGTCAAATAAACCGATAGTCCTAACGAGCTTTGGTATGTGTGCCCGGTGTGGATGCATCTCGAAAAATAGAAAAAGCCCGAGAATGGCTAATCACCAAGGTTTCGGCTTTTGTACACCAATGCCATTGTCTCAAAAATAAAAGAAAAGAAAGAAAAGAAAATGAAGAAAAATATACACTTGAGGGAAGTTGATAAGAAAATTTGAAGTTGTGGTTGTTTAGTTCCTTTCCCGGATTAGCATCACATAGCCTAGAAAATTCCCGCCTGATCACAACATTTCTTGGCCTTCTATTTCACAAGTCCTTATGACCTACTTGCATGTGTGTAAGACTAAGTGATTTAGATTGGATATGCTCATGATCATCTTGTCATCTTCATCTTTACACTTCATTGCATGCTATCGAGTTAAGTACAAGTGTCTTTCCATGCCTTCACTTGTTTGATACATGATTGCTTGTCCATTGCCATGAAACATGACTATGAAGGTGATCCAAAATTAGAAGCACAAAACCAAAAAGATTTTGCCATTTTTCTGCATACATAAATCATGTTATCTTGTAGTCTATGGTTGGGAATTTGCTCGGGGACGAGCAAACCTTAAGTATGGGGTATTTTTGATAAAACAATTTATGAATTAGGTTTAGGTAATCATCTAGATAGATTCATAACTCATTCATGCACGGTTTAGCACAAATTCGCGACGTTTGCACTCAATTCACGTATTTTGTCGAGATAGACGTCTACACGGACTTGTGCGTTGATTTGTAGGTATTTTGAGGGTCTTTTGGACATTAACCGATACATTAGAGGGCCAAGCCTCATGATGGTACACATCCAAAGCTTTGGAGGAGCATAATTGGAGCAACAAAGGACACAAAGACCACTATTGGTGCAAGCAATGGATCAACTCATGGCTAAACGAGCATAGCATGTTTCTGCTGAAGAAAATCGGACCAGCTAGCAGCTAAATCGGACGATTTTCTCCTACTGGGTCGATTTTTGGGCATTTGACAGCTTAAGCCACGTGTCCCACGATCTCTTGTCCGTCCTTGCTCTTGGTGGAGAATATAAGTGGTCCTGCAGGTGGTTGTTGAGAATCTCTCCTCTCTCACACTCTCATTCACAGCTCATTGATTTTGGAGGAAGATTGGAGGAGAAGAAAAGCTCTCAAGGATTGAAGGAAGAAGAAGAACACCATTCTAGGAGTTTGGAGTGATTTTTTTTTAGTGATTTTGTAGTCTTGGATTGAAGAACTAATTGCAAGGATTGTTAAGAACGTTTGAATCCTCATTTAAGAGTTTGTAAGTCTTGCTCCAACTTGGATTCAGTTGAGATTTGTTGATTTTATTTGCTTATTTTTCATTATCCATCTATGAACACCATGTATGCTTGTTTGATGATTTTGGATCTTAATATGCATATTATTGGCTAGTTTGTTGTGATTCTGGAGTGATGGATTGATGGTTATGGTTAGGGTGATGATAGGATGGGCTTATATGTTAGTTTAGGATGATTTATATGCACGAAACTCACAACAAAAGGAAAAATCGACCTGTTCATCAGATAAATCGGCCGATTTATCTGTAGAACAGCCCGATTTATTCTTCTGTTGCTCTTTTAATGATGAATCTGTATGATTGGGGTGTTAGGTTGTCAAATCCTAGTGTTTATTAAGCCTAATTTAGCTTAGGATCACCTAATGCTATCAACCTAAGTGAGGGAAGAGATCTACCCGATGATTTCCGATCTTAGATACCTTAGAAGATGAATTCTAGGTAGTAGCGAGCCTCACAAGCCGCTATTGGATCGAGTGTGCTAGGATTATTGGTTGAGATTTCCCTATTCCGAGACTTACCCGGTAAGGAGAGGGTTACCTCTTAAGTAGTATCTAGTTTGTGTGGAATTCCTTAGTCTAACACCTTGAGACCTACCCGGTAATAGGAGTTTGATGCGGGTTTAGTGAAGTGAGAGACCTACCCGATAATTGCTTCCATTAGTGAAACACTCTTTTCCCCAACACCGCAGCTTGTCCTTAGAATGTTTAGAACCTTGAGTCCGATGCCATAACCGGAAATCTTGACCTCTAGAATCTACTTTTCTCTTGATCATATACTTGTGCTTTGTGTTACTTACTCGTTTGCTAGCTTGAGTTGTTAGTTGTTTTATTACCTTTCTCTTCTCTTAGCTTAGATCCACACTATCTATGACCATTGTTTGACTCGATTTCACCTTAGTCTTTGTGTTCGACCTCGGAATACTTACCTTTCTACAAACGTCCCGTACACTGCGGGTTCGCTAGGAGTTAGGATAAATATAACGAGTATAAATTTAAGACTTATTGCGTGCACATCACACTATTCCTAGACGTAACAGTACTGTAGCAGATCGAGGTGGCTCTAAATTGAATGTGAAATCTCTCAAATCTGGTCCAAAGTAAATCTCTAATCCATTTTCATGCTTCCTGGATTCTTCCTTAAGCTCCTGAATATAGCTCCTATGTTTCCTTAGCTCCTTTAGCTCCATTTTGATGCAAAACGTGCCATTTTACCTACGATTACAACGAAACTTGGTGTAGACCTCGATTCCCGCAAAGGTAGATGAAATGACAATATAATCACATAATATACATCCAAACATGCAGATTATTGAAGATAAAACGTCTAAACAAGTCCCAAAATATAGACTATAATTCATGCTATCAAAATACCCCATACTTAGCCCTTGCTTTTCCCCAAGCAAGTATTAAATCTAAGATAGAATGGATTATAAGTCATAAAAATCAATGAAAAAAATCTTTCAAAACATTTTAGTGGTGTGCTCCGCTCATAGATCACTCTAAAAGAATGCTTCATGGAATTTAAATCAAAATATGATTAAACAGTTTATAAATATGAGAAAGTTGTTCATCTTTGCATAAAATCAGAGAATGCATAATAAACATAATTATCAAAATTAATCATGTATAATCCAGTTTAAACCACTAAGTCAATCAACAAGCTCAAGGTCTCAAGGGCTTTTCAAAAGAAAGGTCAAAGAAACGTGTGAGGGTGGGATGTATATAGGGAATGTGGTGCTAGAATCCGGGAAAAGGATCTTCACTTCACTTTGCTTTGAACTTCACGTCTTCCACCAATAAGCTTTGCTTATTTTTACTTTTTTACTTTTTGGGATGCATGGACAGAGGTGTACAATAACCGAAGCCTAGGAGATCAGCAATCATCAATTTCTCGAGATGCCTCAAACCCTTGATGCACATACCATGACCCGTTAGGAATATCGCTCAATCCGACTCTGGCAAGACACAAACACCCGGATATGTGAATGGTGCCGAGTTACTCATCATCATGATTGACTTCCCCAAACCTATTTGTTTCTTTCCAACTTTCAGCCAACATCTCAACTTTTCTTTCACTTGCTTTTCACTTGCTTGCTTCCAAATTCCCGGATAGGTAAAGGGAGGCAAATATGTATATGAGGGGCTAAGCATGATCAAGAAGAAGAAGAGAAGAGAATGAATTGCCTTAATCATCCCAGGAAGAAAGTGAGAGGACTCATTATGTGGTGTCAACCTTCAAATTCAACATAATTTGGATAAAAACAAAGTATTAAACATGCCAAAACTTTAAACAAAGCATTTAGCAACTTAAATATATTATAAAACCTTTCAAACACATAAAGATTTCAAAACCAGTCAGCAAACAAAATCATCACTGAGGTCATATCCAGATAAGAAGCACAAAAAATCATTTCGAAAACTCTCTCAGTTAAGCCACCTCATTCGAGATGTTCTAAGTCAACCGAGGTGAAGCACCTCGTTTGGTCAGAGTCACATCGGTCGAGGTCAATATATTTTTTTTCTTAAACCAGTTTTTGACGTTTTTCTCAATCAAATAACCTGTATGCATGCATGTAATCTCAGATAAACACATAGAGCATAATAAGATCATAAATATCCATCAAAGTAGCATACAATCATCCAGATAAGTCAAATAGTACATCCACATACCCCATACTTGGGACACATTGTCCCAATGGGTCAAAATAAGTTTAAAGAACAGAGTACTCACCGAATAAAGCTGAGCTGAATAAAGAAATAAGAAACAGCTCCCAGATAAGATCATCTCGGTTGGAGAAGAACATCTCGGTCGAGGTCCTGTGACTGCACCCGAGATGTGTCTCAGTCAAGCTCCGTCCTCTCAATTTCTCGAACTTTTGTCCTTCCAGTGTTGTTCCTGGGTTGTATTCCTTCCTTGGAAAGTACCTGGTTTCGATCTAGGACGCCAAAAACAAAGCAAAGCAAAGCAAAAGCAAACTATCTAAACTAAACTAGAAAAGGGAAAAGAAAGCAATACCTTGGGTTGCCTCCCAAGAAGCGCTTGGTTTAAGGTCGCTTGCTTGACCTTTCTCCATAGAATTACTCAATGTACCTCAAACACCGTGGAGTGCTCATCACATCCATCATAAAATTCTTCCAAAAAGGTTTTGGTTCCTAATTTCACCGGCAAATGGTAAGATCTCCCACGTACAAGCTTGTACAGTTTGATTCTCACCGGAATCCTTCTAGCTTTCCTGCACTTCAATGGGACATAATCCAGCCTTGCGTCCCATCCTTTCCTGGATCTAGAAAACAACTTCTCGAGAATCCTAGTAGCTTCCCCATCTCTAGTTTGGGGATAGTACAAGGTCTTTGTCATGTGAATGACCCCATACTTGAACAAATAACACTTCGTTGCCTTAGCGGTGAAGCACTTGTTAATTCCACTCTTTTAGTCCAAGGAGCATTTACTTTCAGCAAATTCAATGGAGGTTTCATCTTGATCTTAGGAGGTTCTTTCGGAAGAGACCTCCAACTCTTCGGTGCATCCCTGAAGAAATCTAGAACTTTAAAGGGAGTAGGAGCAAGTACCTTATAAAGTTCTTCAAATAGCGGGACAAGTTTCATGTTAGGGTGATAATCCACACATGAAATCTCTCCCAACTCAGCTGATCTTTCTTCCACCTTGGCCACAGTCTCAGTAGTTTGGCCAAAGTTCTCTGCATCTTCCACTTCCAGTTCTACAGATTCTTCTTCCATCTCGGCCGATCTCTCTTCCACCTCGGCCGAAGTCTCAACAGTTGGATCGAGACCTTCCACATCTTTCTCTTCCTCAAAAGTTTCAGGAGAAACTTCTGGTTCGATTGGGGGAATGCTTGAAAATTGCAGCACTTCCTTATGTTCCTCTTCCGGCTTAGCATAGGATAGGGTGCTTTCCTTGAGCTCCGCCACCTTCTTCATCAACTTCTCCCATCTTGATTGAAGAGAATCTTCAAGAGGTTGCTCGTAAATCTTTCTATGGACATTCATCTCATCCCATATCGCAAGTTCTTTCTCAATGGCCTTTTCTCTTTCCCTTTCATTGTTAAACCAATAAAAGGAGTATTTTTCTTCCAAGTATTCATAATGGTCCGCCCTAGCACTTTGTCTTGCTATCCAGGCTGGATCAAATGTAGTCATCGGATAACCTACAAACTACAAAACTCATAGGACAAATGCTTAATAGCAACAAGGGCAATAGCCCCGAAAGACAACCGCAACCGGCTCGGTCTAGACCAAGTCCCCGGCAACGGCGCCAAAAGCTTGTTCGCTCCAAATGGTGTGTGCAAGCTTTAAATTTATAACCCTAGATGTATGCCTAAAACAAGGATGTGAACCCGCAGTGTACGGATCAATCGTAGTAAAAGCAAAAATTACAGGGGTCGATCACAGGGACTTAGGTGAAACAAAGTAAGTATAGGTTGTCAATATTGCAACTAACCACAAAAGCGATTAAAGCAAACAAAGATGATAAAAGTTAATTAAAGCAAATATGCAATTCTAGGGATTAAAGCATCTAGTTGTGGTTCCAACTCAAGATCTAAAGATAAGCGGACAAAGCTGAGATTTTTGCATAGGGAAAGTGTTACTAAAGTGGAATAGATCACCGGGTAAGTCTCACTACTCACTAACTCCAAGCCAAAGAACCTATTATCGGGTAAGTCTCAAGGTACTAAGGAAAGGAATTATAATCTCAAACCAACACACCAACTAAGGGAATAGAATCAACCTTTACCGGGTAAGTCTCAGGCTAACTCACAAAGATGGAATGAAAGCACACTCAAACCCCAATAAAGGATAAACCTTTATTACCTACACTTATGATCTTTGGTAAACAAACAAAGGAATTACCGGGTAAGTCTCATCCTAGGCTTGCATTGAACCAGGAAAGGTGTAATAAGAATAGGATTTGGCAAACTCTAACACTTAACTCTCAGTTTCGGATCAGACAAGTCACCTCGGTCAGACGAATTCTACCCCGGCCGAGATGTTCATCGAATGAACGAGATGTTCTAGGGTTAAGGATAAAGACTCGAGCTTTCAGGGTCCTACTGAAATTTAAGATTGTTCTATCATTGTTTTTCTCACAACCTTCAGCCAATCACCCTAGAATCACACAAAGAAATTAGCCACTCATCATCATGAAAGCAATAATCAAGTATATGGGAAGAAAGTGAATATTGAACAAGAAGAACTTAATAGAAAGACTTCAATAACTGAATCAAATATCACTCAAACAAGCGTTCCTTGGATCACAATCCAACTAGACAATCAACAAGAAGGGAAATCTAAGAGAATCTTACAAAACCCTTCACAAAAGCTATAAAAGCTATCAAATTTCTTCCTTCAATCTTCCTTCAACCTTCAAAAAGGTTCTTCAATCTCCCAGCTGTTGTATGCGGCCTCTTGCCGTTAGCGGATCTTCAATTTGTGGAAAATCCAACCCTTTTTATAGGAAAATTTTCCTCCAAAGATAAAAGATATTAGAAAGATATTTTCCCATAAAATAGGTAAAATATATTAGCTAAATTATCTTCTTCCTTCCAGAAATCCAGCCTAAAAATATAAGATCCTCTTTCCAAATTTAAAAGATCTCAGCCAAGAATAAAATATATCCCGCCGCGTCCCAGGTGTTCGCCTCGGTCGGGGCAATCCTCGAAATCACCTCGGTCGAGGTGGTACTGTAGCAGATTGAGGTGGCTCTAAACTGAATGTGAAATCTCTCAAATCTGGTCCAAAGTAAATCTCTAATCCATTTCCATGCTTCCTGGATTCTTCCTTAAGCTCCTGAATATAGATCATATGATTCCTTAGCTCCTTTAGCTCCATTTTGATGCAAAACGTGCCATTTTACCTACGATTACAACGAAACTTGGTGTAGACCTCGATTCCCGCAAAGGTAGATGAAATGACAATATAATCACATAATATACATCCAATCATGCAGATTATTGAAGATAAAACGTCTAAACAAGTCCCAATATATAGACTATAATTCATGCTATCACGTAGTTGTTCCAATGCCTCCTTCAATCCGGCTTTAAGATCGTGATCGTCTTGATTGGCCATCTTAGCTTCTCTCAATCTTCGCTTGTAAGTCTTTTCTGGTTAGGGATCGTAGGGAACGATTTCCTTTCCATCACGATTTCTTCGCATAAACCAAAGGAAAGATCCTGCGAAAACACTCAAGTAGAGTAGTCAAATGCAACAAGGGCAATAGCCCCGTAAGACTACCGAAACCGACTTGGTCTAGACCAAGTCCCCGACAACGGCGCCAAAAACTTGTTCGCTTCAAAGGTGTGTGCAAGCTTTAAAATTTATAACCCAAGAAGTATGCTTGAACAATATGCGAACCCACAGTGTACGGATCAATTGTAATGAAAGCAAGAATTCCAGGGGTCGAACACAGGGACTATAGTGAAACAAAGCACGAAATCAGGTAGTCCAATATGCTAATGACTACAAATTAAAGCAATCAAAGATGATATAAGTCAGATAAAGGGAATGCGGATTTAAGGGATTAAAGCATTCAGTTGTGGTTCCGACTCAAGATCTCAAAAGATAACATGGACAAACCTGAGGTTTGCAAAGGGAAGGTGTTTCTAAGGTGGGAATAGATCACCGGGTAAGTCTCACTACTCACTATCCCAAACCAAAGCTCCTATTACCGGGTAAGTCTCAAGGTACTAAGGAAAGGAACTATAATCTCAAACCAACACACCACCCAAGGGAATAGAACCAACCTTTACCGGGTAAGTCTCAGGCTAACTCACAAAGATGGAATGAAGGCACACTCAAACCCCAATAAAGAATAAACCTTTATTACCTACACTCATGATCTTGGGTAAACAAACAAAGGAATCACCGGGTAAGTCTCATCCTAAGCTTGCATTGAACCAGGAAAGGTATAATAAGGATAGGATTTGGCAAACTTAGACTCTTAACTCAGATAAGGTTCAGGAAAGGTTCACCTCGCTCAGTTATATTCCATCCCGGCCGAGATGTTCAATAACTGACCGAGGTATTCTACGGTTAAGGTAAAGACTCGAGCTTTCAAGGTCCTGCTGGGATTAAGATCATTCTATCATCGTCTTTCCCACAACTTTCAGCCAATCACCCTAGAATCGCATAGAAACTTAGCCAACAATAATCATGATAACAATAATCAAATTAATATGAAAGGAATCAATATCCGAACAAGAAAACCTTAAGAAAAGGGTCTCAATAACTGAATCAAACAATCAACAAGCAAGCGTTCCTCAATCACAAATCAGCAAAGACAACAAACCAAAAACAATCTAAGAAAGTCTTACAAACTCCTTCAAGAGCCAACTCCAACTATGATTCCTTCCTTCCTTGAACTTCAACCTTCAACTTCCTTCAATACTTCCTTCAAAACTCTCAGAAAATCTCCAGAAAATCCTTGATCCGAAGATGGCTGAATTGTAGAAAATCCAACCCATTATATAGGAGAATTATCTTCCAAAGATAAAATATCTTAAAAAGATAATTTCCTATAAAAATATATCTCTATCTCATAAAATAAATCAGCCAAATATAATATCTTCCTTCCAGAAATCCAGCCAAAAATATAAGATATCCTCCTTCCAAAAATAGAAGATCTCAACCAAAAATATAGATCTCGTTGGCGACAGGGTGTTCGCCTCGGTCGGGACGCTCCTCAAGATCACCTCGGTCGAGGTGGTACTGTAGCTGACCGAGTTGAATCTCAACTGAATGTGAAATCTCTCGAATCTGGTCCAAAGTCAATCTTCTTAATCATTTCCATGCTTCCTGAGATCTTCTTATAGCTCCAGAATGTAGCTCCAATGACTCCTTAGCTTCCTTAGCTCCATTTTGATGCAAAACGTGCTATTTTACCTACAATTACAACGAAACTAGGTGTAGACCTCAATTCCCGCAAAGGTAGACAAAACAACAATATAATCGAAGAATATGCATCCATACATGCAGATTTATGAAGATAAAACGTCTAAACTAATCCCAAAATATAGACTATAATACATGCTATCAGTAGACGTGGAGGCGACGGCATATAAAGAAATGAGAGAGGAGGTTCAAGATGTGCCTGCTTAGGGTTTAGGCAAAGAGCAGGAGGGAAAGGGAAGCGACCGAAGAAGAAGCGTCCGGTGAAGCAAAATAGGGGATCAAAGTTGCTTACCGATTGATATGACACAAGGGTAGACAGTAATAAACCCTGCGATATAAAACAAGAAACATTAATTGAAAGAGACAGATAAAGCGATAGACGGGAAAGCGAAGGCGGAAACATCACCGTCAGTAGGAAATCCATCGCTCCCATAGCTCCGCAAAGGACGATCGTGAACTTCAGCAACAAAAGAGATGTCGACGTCGCCGGCAGAGTAGGAATCGGCATCATAGGAGAAGTTAGAAGAATCGTAGCCAGTGTAGCCATGTACCTGAAATTTGTTCGATTTTATTCTGATTGAGAGAGAATTTGGGGAGATGAAATCAGAACAATGGAAGTAAAATAATACTTGCGAACCTTTGGAAAGTTACACCAAAATCAGCCATTATTCAATTGTAGAGAAGGAAACAACTAAAATCAGGAGGCAAAAGCAGGTCAAACCTTATGGCATGAAGCATAAACCCTAATCTGAGAAATCAAAAGAAGGTAAAACTAAAATATAGAAGCATAAGGATTGGAAACTTACATTCTTTGAACCTCATACTGTTAGTGGTCCTTGGAGATCCATAATCTTTAGAAGAAGAAGAAGAAGAAGAAGCAAAAGCAGAAACCTTAATCAAAGAGGAATGATCGAAGTTTTTTAATCCAGCGAAAGAAAAGACAGAAGAAAAAGGATGGACATACCTAGCCAAAAGAGGAGCGGCGAAGAAGAAAGATCGAGGCCATGGATTTTTTACCTGTACTGAATGGAAGGTAGGTCTGCAAATCCAGTCGGAACATCGTGGGAGATGGATTTGGATGGCGTGGAGAGGAAGACGGAAGGAGAGAGGGGCGGTGTATGTTCATATCAAGGAGGAGAAAGGGAGTCGGTCATAAATATGTGTAACCTTAAGCAAAACACGTGTACCGGAAGGAGTAAATCAATTAAACTTGAAAAAATTAAAAAGATGTGAGGGTATAATCGGAAATCTCCTATTCATTGGAGGAAGTCTGACTTTTAGTATAGTAAGGATATAAGATTCTCATTGTAACAAGATACACCAAGAGCGAGGAAGAAATTTACTCTTCTTGTTCACTCCTCTCTTCTAGCTCTAAGTGTTCTTGAACACAACCCATAAACGTTTAAGTAAACAAGAGATCGAAAGCAATCAAATTACAACACGCTACCAAAACGAGGTTCTAACTTCCAACCAAGCTTTGGTCATTTTTCAAGAGTTAAAGGTACTAATACTAAACTCTTCTTAAGTCCTCTTTAAAATCTAAGAGTTTTAATAATCAAAATATATTTGAGGAGTATGCTCTGTAGTCGCCCATTATGGGATCTTCTACATCAGAAACTCGAGATTTTTTCATAAGCTAAATATATTTAAGAAACACAAATTATAATTATCTAAATTTGAAACCTTATACGTCATAATCTCTGTTAATGTTTCCTAGATCTAAAGAACTTTTGACAAAATAAAAATCATGGTTTTTGGATTTATGCTAAGATACAAACAAAATTAAGATTTGCTTACCTCTTTTGACAAAGCCCCACAAACTTCTTGTTTCTCACCACTTGGTTTATGAACTAAGATTTCCCACCAAAATAATGATTATGATAATGATGATGATATAAATAAGGACAAGGCAAATGAAAAGCTCGATTAAAAATCGGTTATTATTGCAACAAGCCAATTAGTAATATCATCATCGGCCATGGTTTTTTTTCCTTAGAGCTTGAATAATGAAAATGGAGTTAAGGAAGAAGGAGATAAGGAAAGTGAAAGTGAAGATGAAAGTAAAATGGATGGATGGCGATTAAAGGAATCGGTTTTTACAACTATTTCCTACTAGACTAATTTAACCCTATGATCACAATTTATGATATATAATTAACCATTTTTCGGACTATTGATATGACTTACATGACTACTCTTCATGGACTATTAATGACTATTGTCTGACTGTTACTATGACTTACACGACATTCCTATCATATCATTGACTATGACTTACATGATGATACTTGACGGACAATAGCACATGGATCGCACGTGACGGACTACTAACACAACTGACTATTGACTATTTATTTGTTTATGTTTATGCCTAACATATTAATAACATGTGACTAACATATTACTAACACATGATCGCTAACATATGACTAACACGTACTAACAAATTTATAATTTTGTCATCTTTTACTTATTTTATATATTTGATTTACATTTTTATGTAGTAACCAATGGCAAACATTGCAAAAAGAGAATGTGACATTCTTGACTTATTGGGCCAAAAATACCTTGAATGGAAGGTAGATGCGGTGACCCATCTTAAGTCAAATGACCTTGAAAAAACAATTGAGGAGAACAATGATGCCACTCCACAAGAGAAGGCAAAAGCAATTGTATTCCTCTGCCACCACATTCATAAAAGCCTCTAGACCGAATACTTATTTGTGGAGGATCCTAAAGAGTTGTGGGAAAGTTTGAATGAAAGATATGGACACCAAAAGGAAGTCCTTTTCCCACAAGCTTTGTATGAATGGAACAACTTAAGGTTCCAGGACTTTAAGTCCATATCTGATTACAACAGTGTTATACACAAGATCACCTCCCAATTGATGTTGCAAGGTCATATGATCACTCAAGAAGAAATGCTAGAGAGAACATTCTCTACTATGCATGCCACGGATGTATTATTACAACAACAATACTGAGAAAGAGGTTTCAAGAGGTACTCGAACCTTTAATTTGAAAGTATTATTAGTGGCTGAAAAGAATAATGAGCTCTTAATGAGAAACCACAACCTCAGACCCACCGGATCAATAATAGCTCCAGATGTTAGTGCCACTGAAAAGGCATCCGATGACAAACGCAAGAGTTACAAAGAACGTGGGCAACAGTCACGGAACTATAATAGTTGTGGCCGAGGTCGTGAAGATCGTGGTGGTCGTGGCCGTTAACAAGGCTATAATGATGGCGGCCATGATAATCGAGGTAACTATGGTTACAAAGGGAATGATAAGCCAAAGGTCGAGACGGGTCAAAAGAGGCCCTCTGATAAGCCAAGAACTATCTGCTACAGATATGGCATAGCTGGTCATTGGACAAAAATATGCCATATCGCTTCACATTTGGTGGATGCTTACCAAGCTGAAAGAAACAAAGAAAAGGCTAATGAAACCAACTTTGTTGAAAACAAAGGTGTTGGTAGTTCACCCATGATCAACCTAGATATCTCTCACTTTCTCAACTTTGAGAATGATGATGCATGTGTCTTGTACTGAAGCATTGGTTTAAGAACTAATGAGATCATTCTTATTGTGTATAATAATGTATAATATGACTGTATTGTGTAGTTTTTGGAAATGTGTTTCAAAATTTAATTTTGCATCATTGATGAATGATTAAAGTACATAGTGGGGTTGTTAAAAAGGCCTTGCTTTCCGAGCTTCCATTGAGTTTGGGTTCTGGCGGATTACATGAGTTTTTTAACACTGAAAATGTTGATTTTGAGTGAAGCACAAAATTGAACATGTGTTTGTAGGATTGAAATATCTTAGAAGCATAATCAAAAAAGAAACAACGTTCATTTTTATTTGACGCTCTTGGCATTAGCAGGAAGATATTGAAGCAACTTCAAATATCCTAATCTTGATTCATAAATTCAACCAATTTATTCATCATCTCCTTGCAGTTGGGGTTTTCTGGGGTGAGCAGGTGGAAGACGTGGCCCACCTTAACGTGCTCCACCAAGTCAACCTCTCCTCGCCAACCACTCTCCCGCACCAGCTCTGCGTACCTAATCCCTATGTCCCTCAGAGAGTCCTCTTCCGCTACAAACACCACCGTCTTCTTCGCCGCCACCTCCGCCAAACTCCCATCTACACCCGGATTGATCCATGGGTGATCTATCCCACGTTCCTCCGGGCAAAGAAACCTCCAAAACTTTTTCCCAAATTCTCTCTCTGCAACGCTTTTAGGGTTTGCGTTCGCCTCCGGTTCATCGTTGCTCAAGAAAAAGGGATGAGTCAGAGCCAACCCGACTAGGTTAGCTTTGGCTCCATCTGGACCGGACTTTCCGAACCGGATGGCCATGTGGTGGGCGATGGTAGCACCAGCGCTATCGCCGGCGAAAAATACGCGATTCAGATCCGCGAATTCGGATAGCCAAGGGTCGGAGAGAGAAAGCGACCAGAGGACGGTGGACCAGGAGTCGTCGAAGGCGGTCGGGAGGGGGTGCTCCGGAGCAAGACGGTAGTCGACAGAGACGATAACGGCGGAAGCCTCGACTGCGACGCGGTTGAGGTAGTTGTGGTATGTCGGAGACTTAGCTGACTCGATTACGAAGCCTCCGCCATGGAAGTAGATGAGAAGGGGGAGTTTGGCGTTGCTGCTGGCTGATTTGGGGAGGTAGAGACGAGCTGAGAGGTCCGGCGAGATCTGGACATCTTTGGACTGGACGGCGTCATCGGAGGAAGGCGGAACGGTGGCTGTGCCCAAGAAGCGTTGGATGCGGCCGTCTTTGTAGACCACCAGGAGAGGGCGGAGGTCCTCAGCGACTTCGCCTTCAGGTTTGAATTGGATCGAGAATGGCTCCATTTTGGGGATAAGTGATGAGTGATTGTAAAGCTGCGTCTAATTTGATCTTATAATATCGCATACGTCCAAACTGGATGGTACCAGAAAATGAAGATTCGACCCGGTCCAAGTGCACACACAGCTGACCAAACATTAGTTTTGAAATTTATGACATCAATTATTTCGTCCATAAACGTAAATGGTACTGTAAATCAGTGTTTTTACGCCCGGTTCAGTGAAAATCGGCACAAGTATCAATGCATGACAGCTCACTCATTTACTCTACATGTTACTTCATCCTATACAGATCTAAAATGAAGATGAATCTACAGTAATTGAACAATCTCGATCACTACAGATGCTTACGTTCGTATAATTTTGTACTAACAACCATAAAGATATTTTCAATTCCATTTTTACTATTACACCATTTGTTTTTAAAATTAACTAATTTTAAAAATAAAAAAAATTAAACAACATCTCCCTCAAAAAAAAATGTTACTTTACTTTTTTATTTACTTTAACAAACATATTTTATTACTTTGATAATAATTTTAAGAAAAAATTGGGTTAAAATGTTAAATAGGACTTTATTTTAATACAATTTTGTTTTGTAAACCTCTCTCGTTTAACCCATGTATATAATTCTTTCTAGATGAAAAAATTGGGTTATTTTTTTATATGAGTTTATATTATGAGTACTCTTAAACAAAACATAGTAGATGTAAAGAAAAGAGAGATTCATAGTGGAAAAAATCTATTTAAGCAAAGAAAATAGTCTACTAAAATTGTCAAACTCCGATACATCCGGATCGTAGAGCAGAGCCGCGTGCATACGAACGTACATGTGAGTTTATGTTCAGTAACTCATATAAACTCAACGGGATTTCATCATAAAATTAATTGACAATAGAAGTAGTCCACCGACTCTATTTTGAGTATGATATGAAACAAATGTACTTAAATGTATTTAATGTATACTTATATGAATATTCGGAAAAACTTTATAATTAACTACTACTACCAATAATAATAATAATAATAATAATAATAATAATAACAATAATAATAATAATAGTTCTTATTTTAGATAAAATGCACACAAGATACTAGCGCTGAACTAATTGATCTATAAATTATGTGTGTTAGAGTTTATCTTGGTCTAACTTTTGGGATCTTTTGCCTAAGTAGACGAGTTTTATAAAAAAAATTCTCGTTTTAGGCTCGGACATAAATAATTTCTGAAATTGCACGAAGTGTAGGGTTGGGAATAGAAACGCGGTCGGAGACAGCGTTTTTATTCGTAAAAAAACATTGTCCACGACTGCGTTTTTAATTTACGCAAACTTTATAAAAAAAAATTTACAGCCGCGCCTCTAGTGTAAATATTTTTTTTAAAAAAATATAATGAGGCGCGGTCAGCAATTTAAAAAAAATAAAATAATAGTGTATTTATTTTTTTAAAAAATAAATACAATAGAAGAGCGGTGTAGGACAGCGCTTCTACTGTAAAAAAAATTTAAAATATTTTTTTTAAAAAAAATTATACTAGAAGCGCGGTCTAGGACAGCGCTTCTATATCTTTTTTTTTCTAAAAAAACTTTTTTACACTAGAAAAACGCGGTCTCAGACCGCGTTTCAATTCCCAACCCTAGACTTCGTGCATTCTCGGAAATTATTTTTGTCCGAGCCTAAAACGAGAATTTTTTTATAAAACTTTTCTACTAAGGCAAAAGATCCTAACTTTTGCAACTGTCAACCTATGACACTTCAACTATGCTCTTTGTCCTCACTCGCTATTGTGGTGATTTTTTTGCTGAAATTTCCTTACGTTTGATGATTTTGTTTCCTTTTTCATCTTCCTATTATTCTTTTGAGAAGATTGGTAAAATAAGATACTTTTTGTATCTTACTAGTCGGGACGCGCGTGCTTCGCACGCGCGCTGTAGATGAAATCGAAAATTGTTCATCTTGTAATAATTTGGTACATATATACGTTCAGTTAACTCGGTACAAATACATGCCTTTTTTAAAAAAAAATTAAATTTACGTCGAAGAATGCTAAGATGATTTGAAAGGTAATTTACACTCTTCATTGTGGTGAACTTCTTTCTCTCATGTGGCTGCTTATGGTTCACGATTCATTGTGGCGAGAGAAGGCGAGCTTCTCTCCCTCATAAGTTGCGCTCATGGTTCACAAGAGACTCGGAAAGCAACCAAATCAATAAGGTTTCAAGATAAGGTAAATAAGGTTGTGGATCCTGTATATAAGGTAAAATACATGAAAATTCGGAAATCTTCTAATATTCAATTTCAATAAGATAAGTAAAATCATGCTTTCATAAGTCTATTTTTGAACCAAACATAAGATTTGAGCGATAGAGTACATAGCTTAAAATTTTGATTATGCACAACAAAGTTGATAAGAACTTTAAATACCTAGACTACATTTAAACTCTTGTCCATTCTTGGACCAACAAACAAGCTACGCTAGAGGTGACTTGGAAGCCATATAATCTCCATATAGATCAAGGTTAAGCATAGGTTAGAAGTTAGAACGAAACATTAATATGTGATCATCGTAATAGAATCCTTGTCAGCCTTCCGTAAGCTACTCAAACAACAGTAAGTTAGATCAAGGTAACTTGCATGTATTATGGAAAAAAGTTCATGCAATGAGAAATAACAAATTGATACAGAAGGCAACAAACTTGAGCAGGGAAGGAAGGCGCAACAACGCTCTTCTTGTCTTCCCACAGCTGGATCAATGTTGGTGCCTCCTAAGCTTGCAATCTAATTCACCAAACATATATCTCATGAAAACCCAAATTGATAAGGGCAAGATTACATCTGAAGCCCTGATACTCAACAAATTCGAGTAAGAAGGGCGTCAGAATTAAATCCTACCCGAGGTGCGTCTGCCTTCTTCGACGAGTCTGGGACATAATAAAGGAGAGGATACAAAAAAGTGGGCCGAGGCTAGAACGGGCCAGTTAGAGCCAGAAGAGGTGAGGAGGAAGCGTTCCATCTCAGCCTGGTGGATGAGGGGGAGCCTGCGCTCGTTCTCGAGGCTGCGGGCGAGGCGGCGCAGCTTGCGGTGGGTTGCTGCTGCTGCTACACCCGAAGCTGGTGAAACCGAGACTGAACTGGACTTCAGCTTGAAACTCCAAGAAGATACACATATATAATTAGTTAAAAAAAATAAGCCCAAACTGAATCTAATTAGTGGGAAGTGTAATCAGGGCTAGCTAACAAGTGGTTAGCTAAGCTTGTCGTCTGTTTTTCTTTTAATCGTATGAAGAATAATGAAGCTTGTAATATATAAATATATATGTGATATATTGTTCTTCAGTCTTCCTCTTCGTGGTAATTGTTGCTTCGTTTTAATTATTCTCGCTTTCGATCTTGTTCTCTAGTTTGATCATCTTCATCTAGATGAAATGGTACCACAAGTTCATATACATCTCATATGCTTAAAGTTTGTTCTTGATATAGATAAGTATTAGTCTAACTTCCACTGAGATAAGCATGCACATGTCGAACCTAGCCACCTTATACATGCAGTATAATATATCTAATTGAAGATGATATAGTAGTCACACATATTGTTCTGATTATCATACCCTTCGTGCAGAGTGGACATCATTTTTATAGCTCTTGAAGTCGAAATATGGAATATCTACAGCTTCTCCGTGCATTAGCTTATCCATTGTGCTAAGCAATTTCACAGTGTCAAATGCATCTGATGAGGGGGAAAGGCATCAAATTAGAGAGAGGCCACTTCTAGCACCCCAGTCAAAAATTGATAACCATCAGTAAAGTGAAAAGAAAGGCATAAGATTATATTACTAATGAATAATAATTACATAAAAAATTTGATAAGAATATGAATGAAATGTCATTTAGATAATCAAGCTCTCTTCAACAGAACGTTTGAAAATCAAAATTACCTGATTAACAACTACAACACGCTGATGAGTTCTGTAGAATGATTAGCATACTTGAACCATTTGAATAGGAAGAGCATTTAAATGACAACTTTTCACTTTGGTTAAGATCAGTCTCCAGTTGCTCAATTTTACCAGTCCTTGCCTACAAGATGTCAAACTATCAGCATAACTCACACGACTCACAACATTAGTAGGATAAGACATGGCCTTACATAATAGATATTAGGAGGTAGTTAATACCTTTTTCTCAGCTTCCTCTTGAACAAATCTACCATGAGGTATGCAAAGGAGATAAAAGCTCAAATCAACAAACAGATAGATTCCTTCTTAGCAACTTCATACCATGCCTCTCCAATTCCAGCTCTCTATCAAAATCCAACACAGAAATTGGAGAAAACCCTCCATCTCAGCATTCAACATAACCAAGAAATTTGATACTCAAATTGTGTGATTCAAGAGTGATTGCAATGCTTACATACACAGATAAGATAATCAATAAGATTCGATTGGAATACTGATACGTAAAACATCCTTCTCCTAATCCAACATCAAAACATGATTACATGTTCAAGTATTAATAATAAGATAATGGAAGAACAAGTACTATTAATAATACAGGGGAAGAACAAGTGAAGTAAAGCTTACATATTTGATAGGTTGAAGGCTAGAATCGAGTTTGAATAGATGGATTAAAATTCCATTCGATTGAAGGTCAGTTGTAGCGGTAGATGCAACCTAGAGGATCGTCCGAGATTTGATGCCCGTAAAAAATCATCCACATCTGCACATAAATGAGAAACAAAAAACAAAATTGCAAATAATGAGTTTTAGTAGATGAAATTAAAGGGAAGAAAGAAAGTTTACCCTGGAAGCTGCTTTTTTACAACAAGGTCAAAAAAGAGGAGATTTAAGTTCCAAAATGTAACAAATCAAAGCAGGGGAGAGAGAGGAACCAAATTACCGCCGAAGAAGCCGAAGTTCGTTGGCATGAGATCCTTCAATTGCGCGAGAAGATCGGTCTTTTTCTTCTGTCCAAGTTCATGAACCTTATTCTTGGTACAAAGAGATTAAAAAAAGGTTCAATCAGAAAATGAATTCAACATAAATTATAGAAACTAAGCTCCAAATGTAACGATAAAAAGTTTGTAGCCATTGTTACCTATTGCTGGAATCTGGTCGTGTCCGCGCCTCCTATCTCCTCTCCAATGAAAAAGAAAACCCTAGAGCCCGCGTCTTCCACCTTTTAACTCTAGCCCGAGTCTCCTATCTCCATTTTCCTCTCCAGGTGGGCATCGAATCTCCGTCACTGGACGCTTGAATGCAAAAAAATCGAAACTCAGGCAACAAAATCGAGACTGAGAGGGGGAAGAAATCAAGCACAAAATCAAGCGACCGTCTGGTGAGAGTGAAGGAGGAAGGGAAACATGACCATTAAATATAAATCAAAGCTAAAATTACCTGATTAGATTTGGCGTTGCTAAGTCGAGAGTACGAAGCGGCTGAATATGAAACCCTACAAACAAACCGTCACAAATCTATGTCTAGAGACAAAGCCTAAATTTGAAGAATGTGAAATTATAGATGTGAGATTTGAGGGGAGATTGAGAGATGCAATTGTATGCATCCAATGTTAGAGAAACGGGAAGAGAGGTTTGTGGATTATTATAATTTTTGAAATGAAAAATTGCTTAGGGTTTGTTAAAGTAGAGAGGATGAGGTGGAAGACAGTGAGATTGGAAGAGCACCAGGTGTCCAAAGGAAGCGTAAACAAGAACACGTATCTATAAAAGTTTAAGAAGAAAGGAGAAAGAGACATGTGTATAGATAGGGGTATAAAGGGAAACTCCCTATTCATTGGGAACCCAAGAACTCCCACTTTTAGTATAGTAAGAATATACAAACTAGGCATCTTAATTTCACCAATTAAAATTAAAGATAAATGAGTTGAATAATCATTAAAAGATGAAAAAAATTGGAAAAATTGGATAATTTCACCAATTTAAAGATTCTTCTCTATCTTATTAATAATCAATTAAATTTTGTTAAATTGGGTAACTAAATATTCTTATTTCTCCTCTTAATTATAATAAGTAAAGATTGTGTCAAAGATAGGATTCGAACTCTGGACGAGTTGTCCCTCCCTCTCACCCTTAGATACAAATTAGGCATCCTAATTTCACCAATTAAAAATAAAGATAAATGAGTTGGATAATCATTAGAAGAGGAAGGAAATTGAGAAATTTGGATAATTTCACCAATTTAAAGATTATTCTCTCTCCATTTAATAATCAATTAAATTTTGTTAAATCGGGTAACTAAATATTCTTATTTCTCCTCTTAATTATAATAAGTAAAAGATTGGGTCAAATGTAGGATTCGAACTCTGGACGAGTTGCCCCTCCCTCCCTGTGTATTCTTTTGATGATCCACAATATTAATACACAATTTCAATTACACAATATTTATACATAATTTCAAATACACAATATTAATAAATAAAAGATTTGTGTAACCAAAATCTTTGTACAAAATATTTTTCACTGAATTTCTTTCCTGAATAATATGTATGTACATTATGTATGCTCGACTCATTTTATATCGCTCGAGTATTTCGTACACAAGATTTTTGGTTACACAAGTATTTTATTTATTAACATTGTGTATTTGAAATTATGTATTACTATTGTGTAATTGAAATTGTGTATTAATATTGTGTATCATCAAAAGAATACACAAAGTTTAATTAGTCCAACTGGTATATAAGGGTGGGTAGGAGGGAGGGTCAATTCATCCAGAGTTAGAATCCTACCTTTTACACAATCTTTTATTTATTATAATTAAGAGGAGAGAGAAAATGAGGAGAGATTTTAGGAATATTTAGTACTCCCTATGATAATAATTAAGTGTCGTTTTAGCCTTTGACACAATTTTTAAGGAAAGTATTAAATAACATAGATTTTTTGTAAAGTTTTTTTAAATCTTATCACTTATTTAATATGTAACCTTCTTTTAAACCAATAAGAAAGATTTTAGACATAAAAATAATCATTTACACCAATTTTCAAGAACATTTCTCATAATTATTGTTCATTTATTGGCCTAGAAAGCTTAAAGCGACAAATAATTGTGATCAAATTTATAATACTAAAACGTTATTTATTTATGATCGGATGGAGTATTTCTTTCCTATTATAACGATTCAGCATATCCGATTATATCATTAATTAGGAAAACAATTAATTGGAGAATATCTCCAAACTCTAAAATAGGTAATATCTGTTATTCTTTTCTATTAAATTTTTTTCTTCGTAATACAGGGTTTCTACTTTGTCTACACATAACAAAAGGTGCCTACTATGTACACAATATTACATTACTTACCTACTTAACCAACTCATCCATTTCTTTTTAGTTTTGATTTATGATTTTTTTTCTTATCGATTTTCTTCACAAATATGTCATTGTTCAGTGTTTGATTGTAGTCCTTAATGGAATCATCCATCCAAATTGATCAGATTAATTCGCAAGATGATAAAAGTATTGTTCCGTCTTGTAACATCCAGAATTGTTATTCTGGATGGTTAGAGAGTTACCGACCTTCCCGTAGGCGCGACTCAGTCCTTTCGCAGGCATGAGGTGCTGAGTGACGGGTTTTATCCTGAAAATCCCGTTCCGACACTTTGGTTTCCGCTTTTTCCTTTCCGACCTCTCGGTAGCTTGAGTGAGGAGACATATGGGACAGCTGACCCTTGGGTTTCCCCATCCCTTTTTGCATCTCACTTTTCACTCCCTCTCTCTTCATTCTCTTCTTTCACGTTTGTTCTCTCCTTCACTCTCCCTCTTGTGCTCTTTCCTCTTCTTTCTCATTGGAAGCTCTTGGCTAGTGATCTAAAGTATTGGAGAGCTTTGGTTCTATTCTGATAAGCTTCCTTCCTCCCATCTTCTCCTTTCTTGCTGATTTCCTTTCCCCTTCTTCTATTCTCCTCCATGACTATGGAGGAAGCTTGTGAAGAGAGACCTTATTGAATCCTTTGCATGTGCTTGTTCTTAGATCGATTAGGTCGTACAGAGCTGTCTAAGATCAGTGGTTAGTGTTTGGAGAAGGCCCAACCAAAGAAGGAAGCCATAGAAGCTCAAGTGCACAATGGAAGATCGAATAAATCACTGTTTCTGGAGTTCTACCACGGGGGCGACATCAGGCGCCACGGGGGCGGATGAACAGTGCCGCGGGGGTCGTGACCTTCAGCACGCAGTCGCGTCTTTTGTTTCCGCGGCTGCGATTCTTCAACAGTAGGCTCTTCTTCTCCCTTCTTCGTTCCTTCCGTAGTTGTGAGGTTGTTCCATGTTAGTATCATGCCTAGGATTGACCTAGGATACTTGTGAATGTCATCTAGTGGTTGTGGACCTTAGGAGACCTTAGATTCTCGGTTGTTGCTTAGGATGACTCGAGTGTGATGATCATGTTATACCTCTTAGACTAGTTGCGTTCTAGCTTGGTGATGAGTTATCCTTGTATGAGAGTGGGTTGTTGTAGTGCCTTTATATATGCTTGATGAGTTATGGTCCCTTGGAGCCTAGTAACGTTCCCTAGCTTATGAGTTGTAGGAACTTGTGTTCGTTTGCTAGATTGCAAAGTCTAAGGACTTCTAGCCTTTGAGAGTGTTGTTGATGTGTGCCTCATTTTGATCAGGCCTTGGTTGTATTCCTACGGGAAGTTGAGATCGGTTTTGGTTAGCTTTGAGACGAGGTAAGTTCTCGGACTTATTTAACCGCTTTTATGCATTATTTGGACTCATGATGGTGATGTGTACGTGTTTTATCGCTTTTGATCATGAAACTGGAATAGGACTACTCGACTATATATTTTTGGCTCATTGTTACTATTATTATCGGGCGGTGATATCATTGCCCAGCTCCCGAGGGAGACTGGGAGGTTCTCTGCGACCAGGCCATACATGGTAAACGGGCGGACTTCTTCGCCACTCCACATGGTATACGGGTTGAGCTGCGCATCACTCTTGTTGGTTACACGGGGACAGAAGCGAGACTTATAAGACACACTTTAACGAATGGAACTAGTAATGGAATAACTTAATAAGAGTATAAGAACCGGATATGTACGTATGTATATGAGCATGATGTGTGTGTATGTGTACTTATGTGTGTGTTTATGCCCTTGCTATCTTTATAATGCCTAGAATGTGAGCTAACAGTTGTATACCGATTGTTGTAGTTCATGTGCAGGTTAGGTGTGTCCGAGTGTTCCGGAGGAGTGTGCAGCCGAGGTTCCGTACATCATAGGTCCAATTTGGGGGATTGAGTCCATGTTTTGTTGTTGTATATTGTGTATTGTTGTCGTTGATGTATAAATGGTTGATGTCTTTCCTTTTTGATGTATTCGGGAATCATATCATTGCATTAAATTGATTTTTGTTTTGTCATTTATTTGTGTCTTGTTGGAAAGGTCCGGTGAAATTGTTGTCAGAATAAGGGTCGGAACCCATTGTGAGGTCTCGCCCGTAGCATCCCGAGTCCAGCGGATTTGGGATGTTACACGTCTCTTCCTTTCAAATATGGTGGTCAATCAAGTTCGTCCATATTTTTATTTTGTTTCCACTTGTTTTGAATTTATTTTTTACCCATACATATGCATTGTATTTCAGTTATCGTATTTTATGAACTTATCAGAGATTTTTTTTATTTGAACTACACATATGGTTGGTATTTCCGTGCACATATTCAGTTGAGTACAAGTTATTTCACATATCACCTACTCTATAATACAATGAACATGATCTTTAATAGGTAGAGTCCGTTTGGTGTAGCACAAAATGAAGTTGGAAGAAAAAAGCCCCCCTCATTCCCATAAGCTGTGAATGTTATATGTGGGTTGATAGAATGCACAACTCCCTATCATTTTCATCTCCTATAAACCCTCATCAACCCCATAAACCACTGCACTGAACACATCCTTAGTGTACATGTAACTTAAACTACACTACGTATGTGGTGAACAAAATAGTTCACATATTACTTACACTATATTGCACATGCTCTTTAATTCTTAGTGCACATGTCACATGTACTGCACATTATCACCCATATCTGATTCCGCACATGATCTTTGTTATTAAGTTCATATGTCAATTCCACTAGGTTGAGTACAAGTTAGTGTATTGTAACATCTTTCTAATATAGTACTTTATGTGTTGTATATATTAGTTTATATATTTTATATTATTGAACATTTATCTTCTTTCATTTTATTTAGGTGATGTTGTTGAAGAGATTCGTAATTCTCTTGGAAGTTCAAAGTATTATATCCCTAATTGTACGTCCTCAAGGATTTAAGCATATGATTGAGATGATTTTTTTCATCATTTGACCATACATTAAAATTTTATAAGAGGTATGTTTTCCCTTGTGGGCATGTTGTTCGAAAAATCACCTCGCGTAAAACTAATGATGGAAGTGGAGTTCTTCATTGGAAGTATATGTTGTGTACCCGCGAAGGATTTTAAGAATGTTGTAGATGATTGTTTTAAAAACCGTTGATAGCAAGTGTAAACATATCTCATCCATGTGGTTGCAGAGCTAAGTTATTCATCTGATTTTGTAAACTTCAAGGTTTTGTTGTCAAACGTTTTGAAGAGATACATACACATCCGATGTTATTTATATCCCATAAGCCGTTTTGCACCTGGTAATCATATTATTAGTGCACTTGATGAAGCTTTCTTGGTGAATTGCATTAAACAAACATTGTTACTACACAATGCTTTAAATTGTACAAGAATATGTTGGATCATATTTTAGAATTGGGGCAACTATAACTGATTTCAGAAATATCATACGTGATTTAAAGATATTTTATGAGGGGGGTGTGATGCACAAATGGTTATCTCAAAAAACTTCAAAAAAAGGAAGACATGCAAGTCATTCAATTTCAACTATGAAGTTGATCATGTACAATAGTTGTGTCAATTATTTTTCGTGTGATCTCATTAATAGGAATTTTTAATATTTGAATATGTTGTTTTGTTGATGCTCCATACACTAAGAATAGGTATTTTCTTAATGTTTTTCTCTACACATATGTTTTACAACTTGTTACTTTACTTTTTTTACAATTTATATGTTATTTATGTTTCTAGATATAATATGGTGTTCTTCCCTTTCACTGATATTGATAATTATAATAGTTCTAATAAATTTGTTATTGGTTTACTTTTTGGAGAAGACATTGATTCATATGGTTGGTTCATTGAGATTTTCAAGAAGACTATAGAACATGAACTGAAAACAATTCTTACTGATCATGATCTTGTTATTATAGCTCCTTTTGAGCGAGTTTTTACTCATGTTGTCCGTAGTTTATGCATGTGGCATATATTGTTCAAGTTGCCAATGAAGGTTTCTAGTAAGATTTCTAATGATATGAAATTTAGTAAGGAGTTCAATTCAGTTGTTTGGAGCAAAGTTGATGAAAAAAGTTTTTAGGAGAAATGAAAATCTATTATGACACAATACAACCTGCAAGATAATCGTATGGTTAGTTAAAATGTTTGATCTTTGAATGAAATTAATGAGCTACCGCATATTTTCATCGGTTGAGATGAATGATTTTCTTCTTACAACATCAAGATCCAAAAGTTAAAACAATTTTGTTAGTAAGTTCCTTGGTTCTCATCCAAATTTGGTTGAATTTTTGTTGTAGTTTGACAACATTATTGATCATCAAATACATATCCAAAAGAAATTAAATTATGGAAGTTGGACATTTACTCCACCTTTTAAGACAACTCTTGGATTTGAAAAACAATGTTCATTAATTTATACAATTTTTATAGTTTACAAAGTTCTAAAGAAGATATATGACTCTCTTAATTCTCTAGTTATAAATGAATGGATGAAGGTCCATAAGTTCATCATTATATGATTAGTTATGACCTTCAAAGTCATTCATTGAAGCATATGATAGAGTGTTGTGATCTGACTTGCTCATGTAATATTTTTTAAGAAGGTACAACTTTTAGTAATTTAAAGACATTGTTAACTGAAGTATTATCACAATTTTATACTTGTGTAATCTAGCTTGTCCAAGATAATTTGAAGTACATGCAAAAACTTTTAAGTGTTGTATGAAATGTAAAGGAATTATTGTTATCTCTTTTGTCTAAAAAGTCATCTAGTTTAAATAAGAAAATGACTTTTGAGAGTTTTTATGGTGTTTTACCAAATGATGTTTATGTTCATCCATGATCCACCTAAAGATACAAATAACAAGGGTGAAAGAAAAATAAATAAATTAAAAGTACGTGCTAAAGAGAACAATCAAATTTCAATTTCCTAAGCTAACCAAATCATTCCGTTCATATCTAATCTCACAAATTCAAATTAAAAAAACGTCAAAATCTAATAAAACAAAAAGAGTTAAAAACGGACACCAATCGAAATTATTCAACTCCTCTACGGTTTGCATTTGATTGTTGTGGATCTAGAACATTATAGTCTTGATCCATTTCTCGTATTCGATTTTGGACAAGATTTGTGTATTTTTCATCGATGTCGGATATTGCCTCGCTGCCTCTGTTTCGTTCTATGAGAATGAGATAAGGGTGTAAGAGGAATGCAATGCGGTTGAAGTAGGGTTGGCTCGGGCACACTCGCATTGCGCCCGCGGGCACGTTCTCACTCTGTGTACGCCCGTCCCCATGATACAGATGAACCCCATATGTGGATTACAATTAAATTGATTATTTCGTAAATTTTTTTATTAATCGCATAACATCAATTTTTTTTATTTATACCATGTTATTCTCTTTTTATGCATATTCCATAGAAAGAACAAGTTAGAATAAACAATTAAAAAAACATTACTACTTTATTTTAAAAATCATAGTTTTAAAAGTAAGATTTTTAAAAGCAACATTAATTTAAAATTAAACATCCCATATATAACCATTTATTTATAACGGAAGTTTATGTTAACTGTTGAAGCCAATTTAATATATAATCTTAGTCTTCTTGTTCGAGTTTTACATGCATTTTCCTAGTAAGTTCCTTACATTGCTACATTTGGATATTTTTTAAACCCGGCAATTAATTCTATATACATTAATGTTACTTTTAACTTCTTCTTAATTTGATTCAATGATGAATTTTGGGATCAATTGAATTATCTTCGTACTCGATAATCTCGCATTTCTCCAACCCTAGTCTTAGGGGGTGTATTGGTTCTGGAATTTGAAAGAATTTTTTGGATTCTTAAAGTCTGTGGGTATTCAATTAGGATTTGAAAAAATGTTTACAATTTTACAAGTGTTCTATTCAGATTTTAAATTATCCTTCAAAATCTTATGATATTTAAAATGTTACAGATTTTTATGGATTTTCAGTTTTATTGGATTTTGGAGTATTGGTATAAATACAAATTCCATTGTGAAATCATACCTTCATCTAATGGATTTTCTTAAACCCCCTTTTCTTCCCAATTTCTGTCTACGAAGGTATCACGTCCTTTCTCTCTAAAACGTGATTTTGAGTAATGTGCGAAAACTACTTTGTGATCCTTGCAAGTTAGATTTCCGCTCTAAATTTGAAGAACCAAACACACAATTTTCCCAAATCATAGCAAATTTTGGTTTTGTGGACCTCAAACTAATTGAATTTTTTAGGGTTCGCTGAATTTCTTGATACCGTTCTAATGGCGTCTCAGCACAATAGTGAATACTCCCGCCTTTCCACCGTCGAGTCAAAAGATTCCTACTACAACACCGGTGGATTGAAGGAAGAATACAAAATCTTCGTTTCGAATACACTCATAAAGCTTTGACCAAAGTTTCATGGAAGTCGACCTCACTTCCATGTATCTTCTCTTCTTGGGTTCTTATCTTCTATTTCTCGCCTTCTTCATCCTCAGTGGTCAATTGGGCGGTGAATGCACGTTTACAAAAAATTTAATATAGAAATCTTTTTAATTTGGTTTTGAGTATGATTATTTAATACAGAATTTTGCAGGTTTCAATTTGTAGAGCTCAACTTCAAAAGTTGAAAGAATCTATTTGAGAATCCATGGATTTGAAGTTGTAGATGATTGATGACATCAATAAGTTGGCATTGAACAATCTATTTGAAAATCCATGGATTTTAAAATCACATAAAAAATCAATCTCATAGAATCCATTTGACTCTATATAGAGTTAAAATATTCTATGGAATTAGCAAATCCATGAATAATAAAAAATCATCCAAAATCTTATAAATTCTGGATCGAATACACCCCTAGTCTAATTCAACTTCTTCTTTATTTGATTCATGATATAAGGGAGTACTTTTATTTTGATTTTTGTTTCCAACTTAAAGATTTCAACTCTTCTTCATGTTGATTATAGTTCATACTATCTGTAAGTTTGTATATCTAAACGGAGATAAAGTTCTTTGCATAAGCTTTATTCAATGGGTCATTAGATCTTGTTTCTACCTCCTCTAATTGATTATGTTGTTGCTACAACTCTTCGGTTAATGAACTTCTTTTTCTTGGAACCATAAGAACATAAGCTCCGCCCGGACAACTGTTGCAACTAGGTACTTCCTTGTTCTCATTTCAATTCTTCTTTGTTTGTTAGTATGATTACTTTCTTGACCTGGAGCAAGTAGAGCTCATATGTTGTCGATATAATTCTTCGATTGAGTCTCACTGCTCTTGATTTGTAACTGTGAGAATTTGGATAATATTCCCCTTAGGATTTTCATCGACAGATGGGTCATATTAATAACCAACGTATTTACAATAGTTACAAAGGGAGCCCACAATTATATTCTATGTACATATGTGTTCTATCACACCCCCGCAGTCGAAAATGGAGGAGGCTTATACAGTAAGACTGGATCTAAAATCTAGAAACAATTGTCGTGGAAGGCCCTTTGTAAAGATGTCTGCATACTGAAAAGCCGATGGGACATGGAAAACGCGAAAGTGACCGCGGGCAACCTTATCTCGGACAAAATGAATGTCAATCTCGATATGTTTGGTTCGTTGATGTTGAACCGGATTGTTGGCAAGGTACGTTGCTGAGATGTTATCAGTGTAGACCACAGTGACTTTGGTAAGGGGGCAATGTAGCTCAAGCAGTAAATTGCAAAGCCAAGAACACTCTGACACATCATTGGCAACACCCTTGTATCCTGCCTCAGCGCTAGATCAGGAAACCACCGACTGGCGTTTGGTAGACCACGAGATTAAAGTGTCGTTGAAGAAGACACAATAACCGGAGGTAGATCGGCGGGTATCAGAACATCCAGCCTAGTCGGCATCTGTATAAGCAATAAGATCTGACTTCGGAGAAGGAGAAATTTTGATACCCAAAGAAGAGGTGTCCGAAATGTAGCAGATGATACGCTTGAGGGCAACAAAGTGAGCTTCTATGGGATCATGCAAGAAATGACAAACTTGTTATACTACATAACTGATGTCGGGTCGTGTGAAAATCAGGTATTGAAGTGCTCCTGCTAAACTTCCGCTCATTCATGCATGGTTTAGCACTAGTTCACGACGTTTGCACTCAATTCACGTATTTTGTCGAGATAGACGTCTACACGGACTTTTGCATGCTTTGTAGGTATTTTGGGAGATTTAGGAGCTTAATCGATACATTTGAGGATCCTTCCTCAAGATGACACACCTTCGGACTCATTAGGATGCAAGCTAGGAGCTAAGGAGGACACTTGGGACCTTGTTGATGCATGACATGCACCAAATCGTGACTTAATGATCCAAAACAAGCTGAGGCACCAAAACCACAGCCACTGGGACTTCCACGGGCGTGGAAATGGGCCGTGGTTTTGGCCAGACAGCCGTGACAACTGTCCCACGATCTTCATGGCCGACTCTTGCAAATTTGGAGGATAAAAGGTGGTCCTAAAAGGCTGTTATGGACAGACCCCTCACTTCCATTCTCTCCCAGACTCTCAACAACAAAGATTCTCTCATTGGGAAGATTGGATTGGAGCTTCCATTGGAGAAGAAGGAAGGCTTCCATTGGGGAAGAAGAAGAAGCACACTAGTTCATAGTTCCATAGTCTTTTTGAGTGATTTTGAGTGAAACGTTTTGGCAAGGTTTTGTAAGAATCGATTGAACCTTCTTTTGAAGGGTTGTAAGTCCTTCTTGAACCTTGATTTAGCTTGTTTTACTTGTTTCATTTGCTTAATCCATCTTCCATTTCATCTTCTTACCATGGATTCTATGATTTTATGCTTGTTGAGTTTGATTGTTAAGATGCATGTTGTAGGCTAAATAGATGCGATTCTAGGGTAAGGAAAAGATGGTTATGGCTTGGACTATGATAGAATGGACTTAGATGTACCTTTGGATGAATTGTTTGCTCGAACCTAGCCTCTGTTGTAAACCACGGTTTGTTCTATACATTCCACGGCCGTGGTTCTTGATGAACAACCCGTGATTTTGACTGACTTGCTTGTTTTCATGAATCTAAGTGCTAGGATGTTAGATTGTTGAAATCCTAGTGTTTGTTGAGCTAAACCTATCCTAGGGTGACCTAGTGTTAGCAACTAAGTGTTATAAGAGACCTACCCGCTAATTCTTACTCTTAGATACCGAAGATGACGAACTCTAGGTAGTAGTGAGCCTCACAAGCCGCTATTGGACTGAGTGTGCTAGGATAGGTGTTTAGGACTTGCCTTCCCGAGACTTACCCGGTAAGGAGAGGTTAGATCCCTAGAATACCATCCGGTTTGTGTAGAATTCCTATCCTTAGGCTCTTTGAGACTTACCCGGTGATGAGACCTTAGGAATGGACTAGTGGACCATGAGACCTACCCGGTGATTGATCCCAATCTAGAAACGCTCACTCCCAATATACTATAGTTGATCCAAGGAATGATTAGATAGCTTGAGTCCTATGCCATAACCGGAATTCCCGACCCCTAGAATCCGCTTTTCTCCCTTTGATTACATATTTCGTATTTGCTTGTTTACTTGTGGTGTTAGCTTAGTTGATTGTTGATTTCGCATGATTTGTGATCTTTGATTGATCACCTAAAAACCAACCCAAAAACATTGAGATTTTTATTTCTTTATTCCTTTCTCTTTTCTTAGCCTAGATCTTCACTATCCTTAGTCATTAATCGATTCAATCTCACCTCAGTCTTTTTGTTCGACCTCGGAATACTATCCCTACTACAAAACGTCCCGTACACTACGGGTTCGCTAGGAGTTAGGAGAAATATAACGAGTTATAAATTTAAGACTTTTGCGTATCACGTTCTTAGCGTAACATTCGCAGCAAATCAGAAGATGTAGTTAAGATGATGTCATCAACATAAAGTAGTAGATACGCAGTGTTAGTTTCCTGTCGGTAAATAAAGAGAAAATAGTCGCTCTTACTGCCGATAAAGCCAATGCGAGTCAGGAAGCCTGCAAAGCGTTGAAACCAAGCACGGGGAGCCTGATTTAGACCATACAAGGACTTTTGGAGCTGGTATACATGATTAGGTCGAGATGTATCATGGAAACCTGGAGGTTGAAACATGTAGACCGTTTCGTTCAAATGTCCATGGATAAAATCATTTTGAACGTCGAGTTGGTGAATGGACCAGGACCGAGATAGAGAAATGCTAAGAACCATGCGGATGGTAGCTGGTTTGACCACTAGGCTGAAAGTCTCATCACAATCTACTCCAATATGTTGAGAGCATCCATTTGCAACCAAACGTGCTTTGTACCGTTCCAGAGAGCCATCAGACATGTACTTATGTCGAAAGATCCACATACACCGCACAATATTAGCATCATTAGGACTAGGAACCAGAACCCAAGTCTTATTTCGCATAAGGGCTCGATATTCATCAAGCATGACATGGTTCCAATATAGATCTTGGAGAGCTAGGTTATGTGATTTGGGTAGGGGCGAGATAAGATGGGAAGATGGGGTAGTGGAGACGGATAAATCGAAGATATGTTTGGGTTTCACAATACCAGATTGACTCCAGGTTTGAGGCCGGGTGGGCACGGCAGCAGGTTGCGCAGGAACGGTTTGTATAGGATGGGAGTTGGAGCAGGAAAATGTGGGTAATGGGTGTGGGATAGGGTGTGGGCTGGTAATTGCAGGTGGGCCTGGAAGTGAGGCTGGGCTGGAATCATCAGACGGCCCGACAAGGAAATGAAGAGGGCTAGAGGGAGCGCTGTCCGGCTGGGAAGAAGTAGCAGGAGCTGGCTGACGTGGGGAGGATGGGCCGGACATGGCTATTGGGCCAGATACAGGCGGGCTGGTACTTGCAGGTGCAGTAGCTGGCTGGGAATTATCCTCAAGGTTCCTAAGTAAAGCACGGTTGTACGGTGAAGGTCCGTCATCGGTGAAAAAATCATAGGATTCCGGGGAGGTGTCATTCCGGGTGGAAAACGGAAATTGAGACTCATCAAAAGTGACATGATGGGAAAGGATAATTTTATTGAAACCTAACTCGAGACACGTGTAACCCCGATGATGAGTGGGGTACCCTAGGAAAACGCACTTTGTAGTGCGAGGTTGAAATTTATGGGAAATGGTTGCACTTTGATTAGGATAACAAAGGCAACCGAAAACCTGGAGATGACGGAAGGATGGTGTAGTGCGGTATAGCACTTGGGTAGGAGATCTATTTTGAATAGTGGTGGATGGAAGAATATTGAGAAGGTAGCAAGATGTCTCTAAGGCGCAAGGCCAGTAGGAGACGGGAATAGACGCATGAAACAGAAGAGATCGCATCATGTTATTGATCGTACGAATGGTACGCTCAACTTTTCCATTTTGAGGGGATGCATGAGGACACGAAAATCGAAAAGAGATGCCATGAGTGGAAAAAAAAATTGTGAAAATTCGTGTTGTTAAACTCACGCCCCATGTCGCATTGAAATTTTTTTATGGTTTGCGAAATTATGTTTGAACGAGTTTGTGAAATTGCTCAAAGAGATCGAAAACTTATGACTTAAACTTGATTGTATAGACCCATAAGAAATGAGAAAAATCATCAAGAAATAATAAGTAATATACAAAACCTTCCCTGCTAGGGATAGGAGAGGTCCAAATATCGTTATGAATAATATCAAAGGGAGCAAAAATACTAGTAGATGAGCAATCAAACATAAGTCTATGATGTTTTCCATGCTGACACGCATGACAAAGAGGAGGGGATGTCGCCTTAACACATTTAAAAAAAGAAGAATTTCGAAGAAAATTAAAGAACGGCATGCCGGGATGACCTAGACGAGCATGCCATGTGGAAGAAGAATCTACCGAGAGGGCATGTGATGAACTAACGGGTGGATTGGCAACCGGATAGAGCTCCCCGGAGCCATTACACCTCAGACAAACGGTCCCCGTTTGTAGATCCTTCACAAAGAAACCAAAAGGGTCAAATTCAACAGAAGCAAGATTATCAGTTGTAAAACGTCTAACGGATACTAGGTTTTTTTGACAATTTTGGGTGCGACAAGGATATTTGATAAATAGAGAGGTTTGTTTGGGGTGGGTAGGAAAGCATCACCAAGACCTGTAGAAGGAATACACATACCATTGCCAACAATTATCGAATTTAATGGACCATTATGCGAAAAAGACGAGAGATTACCGGAATTATTCGTCATGTGCAAGGTGGCGCCCGTGTCCATGTACCATAAATAACGTCATTGTGGAGAAGGATCGGTCCAATGAAGTGGGCTGAGTAGCAAAAGGATTCTGATCTTGTGTAAAATGGGCCTGAGGTGGGCTGAAAACTGGGCCAGATCCAAGGAGCCCTTGCTGATTGTTTGGGTAGGGGCAAGGTGGAGGTATTAGTGGGCCAGAGCTGGAATGGGCCGGCATCCATGACTGGGCAGCAGGCGGCCCACCAGGGATAGAAGATAGAGGGGCCCAACCGTAATTTGGCTTGAAGACGAAACGGACTGGGGCTGAGCTGGACCGGCCTTTGTTCTTTTTCCCTTTGTTTCTTGTGTTATTGGTCCGCTCTGCAGAATTCTGGGCCAAAGGAGCAATAGATCCCGAGGACGAAGGCGCAACGTATTTACAATTATATTCTATTTACATATGTGTTCTATCAGTAACTGCTTGCTTAATAGATTTAGTATTAGCACATGAAGTATTTATTTCCTTACAATCTTGGCTGGTTATTTTGTAGGCATATTGATTTACTATTAACAATTTTTTAAATAATTAAATTGATAAAAATATGTCATGTTCAATATTGTCATATAATGATGGTTGTGCTTACGTGTGCTTACAAATGAAGTTCCTTAACAAGATGGTGATGCTTGTAATAGTTGGTGACCCCAAGATCCACGTAGTCAAAGCCTTAAACACCTTTGTAGAGCTTGCTAACACTAGAGGTTATCCGGTTGTAGCAATGCCTTCTGCAAAGGGTATGGTCCTAGAGCACCATCCTCATTACATTAGACATATTGGGGCGCAGTAAACACAACATTTTGTGCAGAATCGTTGAATCAGCCGATGCTTACAAGTTTGTGGGACCGATCTTCAACGATTATAGCTTAGTTGGATACTCACTCTTGCTTAGAAAAGAGATGGCCATCATTGTGCAACTTGACATGGTGGTAATAGCGAATGGACTTGCTTTCGGATGTGTTTTTATGAATGACTTTTTTAAGTATTAGCTAAGAAGATCAAGAAAGACAAAATTGTTTACGAAAACTATAAGAAGATATCCGTGCTTGAAGGGCACCCTTTTCACTGTCAGCCTAAGGATCCATTGAGGGTTAATGTGATGTTTAAGCATATACAAGATATGACCTCGATAAATAGACAAGATGAACAAATATTTTAAATATTGCACAAATAGTTTCCAGGAAAGCTCGTTATTGATGACTCGCGTAAGTACTTTAAAACGAATAAACCGCAGTTTCAAGAAATTTTATCTTCGACCAAGACATTCACTAGGAAGCAAAAACCCATTTAAAAGAAGGTATTAAACGGTAAATAGAGCTTTTTTTTTACTTCAGAAATAAAGCTACAGAAATAGAGCGTTCTTCATTTTAATATTACAATTCACACTTCAATATTATACTCTTGTCATCACTTGTATTATATACCTTTTGCTGCAAGAAACACAAGTTACGAGTTGTTTAATCAACTAATCACATACAGACCACGTTCGCTAATGACGGTAACATAAGACCTCTTCACTTTTATTGTTGTAACACCCCAAGTTTTGGAAAGTCGAAGCGCTACGGACTAGTACCGCACAATGGGTCCCGACCCTCAGAGAAGCAACAACAAACGGATCTTACAACAAGGCACAAACGAATGAAAACCAAAACTCAATATAAAATTAAAGGTTTAAACAAAACAAAGCGGAAAAGACTTGCAGCCGAGTTCAAAACAAAAGGGAGACAACAAAAAGAACATAAACCCGATCCCATCCTATAATGTACGGGAACCCCGGCTGACCACACCATCCGGATAACTCAGCAGCATCCTGAACCTGCGGAACATCTACAACGATGGTATAAACTGTTAGCTAACATTTTAGGTATAAGCAAGAGCATAAAGGCACAAACACACATAAGGTAAGATAAACACATAGCATGCTTGCACACAACCGGTTATTATCTTTCTTATAGTTATCCATTACTAATTCAACTTCTTTTTTCACACGAGGATCCTTTCGAAACTCGCCTCCGCTTCCGTCTACCAATAAGAATATATCAGTATTATCCGTTATCTACGGGCCTGGGTTGCAAGAGCACATTCTAGTCTCCTGTAGAACTAGAAAAGTGGTCACCGCCCGGTAATAATGCACTTGGGCCAGTTAAGGTTATAAAGGGTGAATCCTAGTCCGGTTATCCGTTATAACATGATAAACAACACAAACAAGCCAATACAATCCAACTAATATGCGGAATTAAGCTAAGTAAGTCCAAGGGACTTACCTCACTCGAAGGTAACACAAAAGCTCGGCAACAACTCAGAGAACACTCAAGAAAGCTTAGTTTCCCTCAGGAAAGGAGCAAGGAAAGCTTGTACGAACAAGTATCACGGATCAGGAATGAAACGGTTGCTAGAAGTCTATAACTTCAAGTCTCAACGATCTCTAAGAGATCTCCACAAGCTAAGGGCTCGACCTTAGTCTTACGGCATCTCAGGGAACAAGGATACACCACAAGGAACCAAGAAAGGAACGAGGAAAGGAAGGAAAGAAGCAACTCACCAAAGACGGGAGTTACAGCAGAGAAAACCGCAGGGGCGGTTGGCAGAGGCGCAGGGGCGGCACGTGACAGAGGTGCAGGGGCGGCTCTAGCAGGCGCGGGGGTGGATCTTCGTCAGAAGCAACTGCCGGGCTTCTCTTCAACAAATCTCTCAGCAAGGGCAATCAAAGCTCGCACCTTTGATTCCAACACGTCAAGACTCAACTCTAGAGAGTCAAAGAACCATAAAGGATCAACAACGGAATGCTTCACAAGAATCAAGGCTCATGCTTGATCCTTAGAGAAGAAGAAAAGAGAAAAACGAAAGGACGAAACCGAAACAAAAGCGAAGCAAGGTGCAACAACACATAAACGTGAAGAAGAACAAAGGAGGAAGAACTTACACGTTCAACAAGGACACAAGAGCAAGGCTGCAACACTCTAGGGTTGAAGAAGACGATAGAAAGAGACGGGAAAAAGGAGGAAAGGAAAGAATATATAGGGACGAGCTGAAAAGATAGACGGAAAGGTGTCTAGGGTTTAGAAAGAAGATCAGGAAACCGGCCCATAGGATGGAATATCGGGTATTCTATCTATGGAAGGAAGATAAAAAGAACGGAAGAAAGATCGGGCACGATTTGTCTCAACCGCAGGGGCGGATCACCTCAGCCGCAGGGGCGGCCTTCTTCACCGCGGGGGCGGTGAAGGCAAAACTGGGGTCTTACATCAGATCCCCCTAAAAGGAAGTTTCGTCCCGAAACTTGCAAAAGCCCAACAATCACAACAACACACAGAAACAGAACATAACTCATATGTTCTGACTCGGGGCACGTAACTCAAAACGTCACACAAAAGCGTACACAACGAAACAAAAGAAAAACCAAACAACTGACTATGCTAACGGTGCATCCAGCCTAGCGTAACACTCCGGATAGTTCCTCTAGATACTATCCACTATCTCCCAAGTCTCCTCATTGGCTGCTCGCATCGACCACTGAATCTTCATCATCGGTATGTCCTTCGAACGTAAGCGTCTCGTACTATGCTCCAAGACAGCCACCGGGTGCTCTACGAACGTGTAGTCTGGTTTGATCACTAGATCCTCATGACTGACAATGTGTCTCGGGTCTGGTATGTACTCCCGTAGCTGACACACATGAAAGACTGGGTCAACATCCTCGAGTCTCAGTGGCAAGGCAAGTCGGTATGTTGCCTCTCCCACTTGCTCCAGAATCTCGAACGGTCCAACATATTTGGGGCTCAGTTTCCCCTTGACACCGAAACGTCTGACGCCTCGTGTCGGGGATACTCTCAACCAAACTTGAGCTCCAACTCTGAACTCTAGAGGTCTGCGCCTATTATCTGCATAGGATTTATGTCGACTCTGTGTTGCTAACATCCGCTCGCGGATCACTGCTACACGAGCATTATTATCTTGTATCTGCTCAGGTGCTACTCCGCTAGCACTACTTGGTTCATCCCAACACAACGGTGTACGACATCTCTTCCCGTATAAAGCCTCATAAGGAGCCATCTTGATCGATGCGTGCCAACTGCTGTTGTACGAAAACTCTACTAAGGAAAGGTGATCTGGCCACACCTGTCCCCAGTCTAACACGCAGGCTCTCAACATGTCCTCTAGAGTCTGAATGGTCCGCTCAGACTGACCATCGGTCTGAGGATGATAGGCAGTCGTGAACTGTAGACTCGTACCTAGGGCGACATGAACCTGTTGCCAAAACCTCGATGTGAACCGTCCGTCTCTATCAAAGACTATAGTCCAAGGTACTCCATGAAGTCTCACTATGTGTCTCGTGAACTCTGTTAGCATGAAATATTGTGATATTCTAGGCACGTTTTCCAGTTGTTTTTCGTTCATTATAGTGTTCATTGATGAGGCTTTGAAGCAATTGTTAGCTAGTTTATCTACATTGTCGATATAGAGGTCTACATTAGCTTTGTGTTGATTATAGGTGAATAAGAGCTAAATCCGAACCATTTGAGAGAGAAAGGAGAAGACTTGAGCACATTCAAGGTTTACGAACACATCAAAGGAACCAAAGGAGATGCTAGGATGAGGAATGGCACGACACAAGGAAAATCACAAACAATTTCCACCTCCACGCCCTAAAATACGTCCGTAAGGGAATCCACGCTCTAAACCACGGCCGTGGAACTTGGCATCATGAGCGTGGAGCATTCCAGAGAGTTACACGGTCAAAAGTACGGTCGTGGAAGTCATGTGAGACCGTAACCCATTCCACGCCCTAAACCACGGTCGTGGAATCCCTTGAGACCGTGATTTAGCCAATCTTTTGACGTACTAATTATTGCCACAATCATTTATGCAATGGCCCGGACGGTTATTTTATCCTTCCTTATAAAAAGGCTGAGGAGGAGAGAATTGGACACACGTGCTTAGGGCTATACATCACGCTTTAGCCGGAGATCGACGCTTAACGCTTAGACATCGTTTAGCCCTGCGGAAGACGGTTGAGGGAAGGAACTAGCGGAAGCGCCGGCAATTTGGATTGCGGAAGTTGCACATTTCTAGGGTTTTGATATTGAAGACGGTTTGACATTCCGTTCTTCATACCTGCCTTAGGGTTTGTGAGGTTTTGTGTTTCTAGTCCGAATCCATTGATTATTCTGATTTGTGTTTCGGATTTGAGATTGATTTTGAGTTATATTTGAGTTTCGAAGGTTTTTCATCTTTCATTCTTCTTAATTTGATTATTGATATCATAATGATGGTTATTGGCTAAAACCCTTTGGCAATTCTAAGGTGAAGGGTTAATAGTTGTGGCTTAGATGATGATAGATCGATCGTAAATTGATTGGACCCTGAGAGTTAGAGAGATCTCGTCGACAAACCAAATCACAGTCTGTTCTTGAGCTTCCACGGCCGTGGAACTCAAGATTTGCCCGTAATTTATCCTAGTTTACAAACTTTGCTTTTACTTTGATTCAAGGTTAAAGATTAGCTTTAATCTAGTCTAGGTTTGTCCTTTTCTAGGTAGTAGTGAAGCCTCAACAACCTCTACTTCGATTTCGAGTGTCACAACCTTAATCGGTTTAGTTAATCTTGATCATTGAGTTACAAGTTTGGGTATTTGAGATCAATTCTTGTCTTTAAATCCTTTCTATACTGAAGCCTCAACAACCTCTATAGAGAGTGTTCTTAGATAAGTCATATAAGGTCTTGGAACTTCACCGTACATTACCTTATCTTAGTATACCTTTGCAAACCTCAACTCTGTCCTTATATCTATAGTATATCTTGAATCGATTGCCACAATTAGATACCTAGATCTTTAGGGTTGCTGTTTTCCAAATATTTGCAAAGCTTATTATATTTCTTGCTTGACAATTTGCGAACTGAATTTGTTCCCCCCAAATCCCTGAGTTCGATACTCTGGAATACTTGCTAATCTACGCCGATCCGTACACTGCGGGTTCGCTTGCTCGATTCTAGTTTTTATAAATTTAAAGCTTGATTGCACGCACGCTTCGAGGCGGACAAGTTTTTGGCGCCGTTGCCGGGGATTTGGTTTAGGCCGAATTCGGTTATCGGTTGTCAAGTTTGGGAGCTTTGCTCTTGTTATTTGAGATCTCTTTTGAGTGATATTTGCAGGTTACCTTAGGTATATGCGCAGGTCTAGAAACAACAAGGACCTCTTACCTCTTGATGAAGAACTTGAGAAGACTTTGAGGAAGAAACTCAAAGAAAGAAAGATTGCTGAAAACTATGAGCGGGATCTTCAAGCAGAGTTGGAGGAATCCGAAGCTCAACTTAGATGGAGCGAGAAGACTCGCAAGGAAGAATCGGACCGTCATCAATTGCAAATTGATGAACTCAAGGACCAGATGCTTTAAATGAGGCTGGAGATGAGCGATTCCAAGAAGAAGAAGAGGAGGAAATCGTCGAGATCGGTTAGAACCAACTCATCCGATGAGGATAGCGACTCTACCATGCCACCGCTAGAGGACATTGATCCGACGATCAATGTGAATCAATATAATCCAAGACCGGCTGCCAATTATCGTGTCCCATCTAGGGGTGCGAGAGGCGCTCGTGTAGATGAAGAGTCAAGAACTCTTGGCCAAAGGATGGATCCAATTCAGCAACCGCGCCGTCTAGGTGTGAACTTCGATGTTGACGTTATGCAAGGGTTTAGCTTCAACCCACAAGTCATTACCATCGTTCGCCAAAATCAGTTTGGAGGAACGAGTATTGAATCTCTACATCAACATTTACAAAATTTTGAGATCTTGATGGAGACAATGAAGCCAAATAATGCAACCACCAACAATTACAAGATCAAGCCATTCTTTTTCTCTTTGAAAGGGAAAGCTTTATCTTGGTATCAAGCTCTTCCAAATGGAAGACTCAACACATGGGAGGATCTTTCTTCGGAGTTCCTCACCAAATTCTTTCCGCCATCCAAGACGGCGGAGTTGAGAGGTAAGATTAATGCATTTTCTATGAGATCTAATGAAAGTTTGTTCCAGTCTTGGGAAAGATTTCAGGATTTACTATTGGATTGCCCACACCATGGCATTTCCAAATTGGAGCTATTGGAGATATACTATAAGGGGCTGGATGTGGAAACACAATTCAAGCTCCAATCCCTTTCATGTGGCACATTCATGGACATGAGGGAAGATGACGCTTGGGACTTCATTGAGAAGCAAGCCCGAGTCATTGAGAAGTATTCTCATCGGAAGGTAGAAGCAAATCAAGTGGAGCAAGGAGCAAAGCTAACACAAACTGCTCAAACTCAAATCTTTTCTCTCAACACCGAGATTAAAGATTTGAAGGAAGTCATCAAAGCCAACTTTCCAAAGCATAAGGGGTAAGATGTTGGTTATTTAGGAAACAATAATAACCACAATGGGAATGAGAATACAAACCGCAACAACCGGAACAACAACCGGAACAATTGGAACAACAACAACAACAACCGGAATAACAATTGGAACAACAATAGGGGTTCAAACAACAACAATTGGCGTTTCAACCAACAAAACTCCGGTAATTCTTATCCCAATTCAGGAAATTCACTAACTCCACCATCTTCTTCTTCCATTCCTTTGAAAAGTCAGGGGCAAACATCTAATAGTGGAAGCACTTCGGGGAAAGAGAAGCCCGATCCCATGTTGGAAACAATCTTGGGAAAACTTCAAGGATTAGAGAGTCATATCACTAAGGTTGTTCATCACATTACTAAGGTTGATAAACAACCAGGAGCGGAGCAACAACCACCGACCCGCAACCTAAGTTTGTGGAAGTTCCCGTTGAGAAGGAGAAGGAAAAAGGGAAGGAGAAGGAGGACATCTACATTCCTCCTCCAACTTACAAACCTCCCCTACCATTCCCACAATCTAGATCAAGAGCGCGTCTAGACAAACAATTTGGTAAGTTTATTGAACTCATGAGCAAACTGCATATTAATATACCTTTCATTGATGCAATTGTAGGTATGCCAACTTATGGAAAGTTCTTGAAGGAGATCCTCTCTAACAAGAGGAAATTGGAGGATTTTGGAGAAGTCAAAATGAGTTCGGATTCGTCGGATCTCATTAAGACTATGAAGGAAAAAATGTCCCCAAAGCTGAAGGATCCGAGGTCATTTTGTGTTCCCATAGGAGTGGGAGATGTCACATATGATGCATTATGTGATTTAGGAGCAAGCGTGAGCATCATTCCGCTTGCCTTATGCAGGAAGATCGGTTTAGGCGAACCTAAACCGGTGAAGATGACATTATACATGGCGGATCGATCCATAACTCGTCCCATCGGTATAGTTGAAGACATCCCGGTCAAGCTTGGTAAGTTCTATGTTCCTATAGATTTTGTTGTGCTTGACATTCCTGCAGATAGTCCAGTCCTGATCATACTCGGAAGACCGTTTCTTGCAACATCCGGTTGTATGGTTGATTGCAAGAATGCTAGACTCGCCTTCGACATAGGAGAGGAGAAGGTAGAGTTCGTTCTTTCCACTTTGATGAAAGAACCAGCTCTTGAAGAGGACATATTCAACATCCATGATGAAGAGCTATCAAGAGAGGAAGTAAGTTCAATTCTCTTCAAAGATCCCTTGCAAAAGGTGATCACTATGAGCATTATGGACATAGGGGAAGAAGAGGAATGCAATGAGGAAATTGAAGCTTTGGAGAAGCAAAAGGAAGTGTATGAAGAAGAATTTGAGAAACTCTACGATGGGTCAGAAAACGTGAGGAATCACGGTCAGACATGCTATTCCACGGCCGTGGTTTCTACCAACATGACCGTAATTAGCTATTCATAGGACTCCAGTAAGTTACACGGCCAAAACCACGGCCGTGGAGAGAACAGAGGTGCCGTAATGGACTTCCACACCCAAAACCACGGCCGTGGAGGAAGCAGAGGTGCCGTAATTTTGGGTGAATCTGAAGACAATTGTGTTCTTTCTACCACTTCTTTTGATTCTTCTCCAACAACTTCTATACCCTTAGAAACTTCTAAGGAAGCATTGGACACTCCTCAAGAGCCATTAGAGAGTCCAATAGTGATGGACTTGAAACCACTTCCCGCACATCTAAGGTACGCATTTCTAGGACCTAATTCTACCTTTCCGGTAATTGTTAGTTCCGATTTAAGTATAGATGAACATAGTAAGCTTATGATTGTTCTTAAGAAACATAGGAAAGCTTTAGGTTATACTATAGAGGATCTAGTAGGAATAAAACCTTCACTATGCATGCATAAGATCCTAATGGAAGAAGATTTTAGAACTTCACGACAACCTCAAAGGCGGTTAAATCCGACCATGAAGGAGGTTGTCAAGAAGGAAATTCTTAAACTACTTGATGCAGGTATCATCTATCCTATCTCCGATAGCAAGTGGGTGAGTCCCGTACAGGTGGTTCCAAAGAAGGGAGGAATGACGGTCATTACTAACAAGAACAATGAGCTCATTCCTACACGAACCGTGACAGGATGGAGGATGTGCATAGACTACCGCAAGCTAAACAACGCAACGAGGAAGGATCACTTCCCATTACCATTCATCGACCAAATGCTTGAGAGGTTAGCACAACACTCACATTTCTGTTATCTTGACGGTTATAGTGGTTTCTTTCAGATTCCGATACATCCGGACGATCAAGAGAAGACCACATTCACGTGCCCGTGGGGTACATTTGCTTATAGGAGAATGCCGTTCGGGCTTTGCAACGCCTCAGCCACCTTTCAAAGGTGCATGATGGCTATCTTCTCGGAGTATATAGAGGAAATCATGGAGGTTTTCATGGATGACTTTTCCGTTTATGGTTCCTCTTTCGATAATTGTCTTTCTAACCTTCCTCTTGTGCTACAAAGGTGTGAAGACACTAACCTAGTTCTTAATTGGGAAAAGTGTCAATTTATGGTGAAAGAAGGCATTGTATTAGGACACTTGATCTCTAGTAGAGGGATTGAAGTGGATAAAGCTAAGATAGATACTATAGAAAAGCTTCCTCCTCCATCTTCGGTGAAAGGGATAAGAAGTTTTCTAGGACATGCTGGCTTTTATAGACGCTTCATAAAGGACTTCTCTAAGATATCAAAACCGCTTACTAATCTATTGATGAAGGATGCAGTTTTTGATTTTTCACAAGGATGTTTAGATGCGTTTCATAAGATTCGCGAAGCTCTAATCTCAGCCCCGATCATTCAACCTCCGGATTGGAATCTTCCATTCGAGGTTATGTGTGATGCAAGTGACGTAGCTATAGGAGCCGTGCTTGGGCAAAAGAAGGAAGGACGAACCCATGCTATCTACCATGCTAGCAAAACGCTAGACGAAGCGCAGCTCAACTATGCCACTACCGAAAAAGAATTTTTAGCAATTGTATATGCATTTGAAAAGTTTCGTTCTTATGTTGTAGGTGCAAAGGTGATTGTATACACAGATCATGCTGCGATCCGGTATCTACTTGCAAAGAAGGATGCAAAACCAAGGCTGATTAGATGGATTCTTCTCCTACAAGAATTCGATCTAGAGATCCGCGACAAGAAGGGTTCGGAAAATTCTGTTGCGGATCATTTGAGTCGTCTACCACACCTAGAAGACGACCATCTACCCATAGATGACTCCTTTCCGGATGAGCATTTACACATCATAGAGGAGTGGATCGACAAGATTAGTAAAGGTAATGAACCATGGTTTGCTGATTTTGTTAATTATTTGGTTTGCCAGGAATTACCACCCGGATTATCCTATGCACAAAGAAAGAAGTTCTTTAAGGATGTCTGGGAATACTTTTGGAATGAACCTCTCCTCTTCAAGAGAGGTCCTGACGGCATCATTCGACGATGTGTGCCGGAAGACGAGATGCAAAGTGCCATCCGTCATTGTCATTCACTACCTTGTGGAGGACACGCTAGCTCGAACAAGACTAGCGCTAAGGTATTGCAATCTGGATTCTTTTGGCCTACCTTATTTAAAGATGTGCAAACCTTTGTTTCCTGTTGCGATGCTTGTCAAAGAACAGAGAACATATCTAGGAGAAACGAAATGCCTCTTAACAACATTCAAGAGGTAGAGATCTTTGACATTTGGGGAGTAGACTTTATGGGACCTTTCCCATCATCTTGTGGAAACCAATACATACTTCTAGCTATAGATTATGTTTCGAGATGGGTTGAAGCGATTGCCTCTCCTACTAATGATGCCATGGTTGTGGTTAAGTTCTTTAACAAGACCATTTTCCAACAATTTGGGACACCACGGACCATCATTAGTGATGGAGGCTCTCACTTCATTGCCCGGCGATTCGAAGCTCTACTAGCTAAGTATGGGGTGACTCACAAGATTGCCACCCCTTACCATCCACAAATGAGTGGACAAGTAGAGATTTCAAACCGGGAGATTAAGGGAATCCTAGAGAAGACGGTTTCAAAGACAAGGAAGGATTGGTCTTTAAAGCTAGATGATGCATTATGGGCATACCGGACTGCATATAAGACTCCCATAGGAACAACACCATACAACCTTGTGTATGGGAAGTCTTGTCACTTGCCGGTGGAGCTGGAACATAAGGCGTATTGGGCAATAAAGTGGTTGAACTTCAGCATAAAGGAAGCGGGCGAGAAGCGTCTTTTGGACCTCAATGAGCTTGAAGAACTTCGCTTAAACGCCTACGAAAACGCCAAGATCTATAAAGAAAGAGCGAAGTGCTGGTATGATAAGCATATCATTCCAAAAGACCTCAAAGAAGGAGATCAAGTCCTCCTTTTCAATTCAAGGCTTCGTCTCTTTCCAGGTAAGCTTAAATCTCGTTGGACCGGACCTTATCTAATCAAACATGTTTTTCCCCATGGTGCAGTTGAAGTATGGGGTGAAAAGCGCGGAAGCTTCAAGGTGAACGGTCAACGACTCAAGAAGTACTCACCGGAACTCCAAGCTGAAGAGTTCGCGCCTACCGCACTCGAATAAGTGCAAATATGGTCTAGCTACGGACCTTAAACAAGCGCTTCTTGGGAGGCAACCCAAGGTATTGCGCTTATATTTTTGTTTGTCATTCAGAGATTAGATTAGTTTAGACGTTTTTGTTTTGTTTTGCCTTCGATACCTTCCGGTATGTTGTGTTTTTAGATGTAGGAGCAATGGAATAGGCAAGGGAGAGGAAAGAGTTGAAGGAAATTGACGAAACTTGGACTTTGGGACATTACAGAGAGTTCCACGCCCTAAACCACGGTCGTGGAACCCTCTGAGACGGTAAATTGCAAAAGCCTGAGAAAAATCACCAAAACCACGGTTCCGTACAATTCCACGGCCGTGGAAACCCCCGAGTGACCGTGATTTTCAAAAATTTTTACGGTCACTATATAAACCACCTTCCTTCATAAACAACACTAAAACCTCCCATTTCCACGCCCCAATTCGCCGAAAACGTCCCCCTCTCTCAATTCTCCGTTCGTTAATCGTTTCGAACGATTCTTGAGCCCAAATTGAAGCAAATTCAACTATCTACAAGATCCAAGCAACAATTCAAGTGGACAATCACTGGAGAAGACGGAATTTGGATTTTAAAAATCCAAAACCTAGGTTTTCTACTTTTCCTTTACTTTGTCGATTTGGTTCCGTTTTCGCAAGAATTTTTAGGAGAACTGATTGGAATTGGATTGGAATTAGTCTAGGGCTGTTGTCTGGTGAATTTGGTGTTATTTAATTGAGTTTTGAGAAATTACGAGCCGAATCACGGTCTCTGGGTAAACCACGGCCGTGGAAGTTCAAGAACAGGCCGTAATTTTGGGCAGAAATGGATTTTGTTAGGAGAATGTCTAATAGGAATAAGAAGAGGAAAGGTGATGCTTCCTCCTCCTCTCAAGTACCTCCTAGTGAGCCACCATCACCCCCACCCCCTAGAATTCCTAAGATGCATAAGGATTACCTCGATGTCTTAGAAAGGATCGAGAAGAGACCGGTCATAGGACCACGTTATTTGCTTTGTGAGGAGTTAGAGCCACTGAATGTGGTTAATGACATCACTTGGTTGTTAGATAGGGCAGGATTGATCATCTTCTCCGCTATTAGGGAAGACGCTTATGAGGAGATCACTAGAGAGTTCGTGATCTCTTTTGAGCACAGTCACATGGATAGGATAGTTTCTTTCCGGCTGATGGAGGAGAACTACGAGTTCTCGATCATAGAGTTTGGATCCTTCTTTGGGTTCCAAGAGACCTTCAATGGTCGTTTTCCTAGCGGCGTGTACGCTAAGGATTTTTGGGAACAGATTGCCATGATCTACGCCAGCGAGGACCGCTGACAACCTGCTGATACCAAGGCTAAGCTTATCTATCACTTAGCCTTGAAGATAGCCCATAGAGTACTTTCTGAGTGTCTCTTCCCTAGGAGCGAGACTCCTCAGAAAATCAAGACTGATGAGTTGTTTCTGTTGTATGCTATGCTGCATGGTAGACCTATTGACTGTGCCACCCTCTTAGCTTCCACCATGAGTAAGCTAAAGAACAAGAGGGCTGGGAACATTAGATATGGTGGGATGGTCACCCATATTTCTAGACAGTTAGGGATAGACTTTTCTGCCTGCACTAGGATAGCGGCGAGGCCGTTCGGATTTCAGAGCCTCATGACTAGAGGTTTGATCTTTCCTAGGCATAGAGGTCCACCTACCGCTTCCATGCCTTGGGAGGATAGAGGAGGTAGAGGTGTTGTATGGCTTCTTGAGTATTCCATTATGGTTGGACACCATAACTGGAAGGAGACATTCGCTGCTATGCATGCGAATAGATTGGTAGCACCTCCTTACGTCCCTGATGAGGTACCGGTTGCAGCTGAGGAGGAGAGAGGAGGAGATGACGATTTTGAGGGAGGAGGTGAGGAGCACGACTTTGGTACTTTTCCGGATCAGCCGGACACATTTCCCGACCTCCCTAGATAGTCACCTCGCCCTACTAGACCATCCGGTTCTTCCTCTTGCCGTGCTAGCGTGAGTGAGAGACCGACATGGATGACGACCCCTCCAGATTGGTATAGGGCACAACCGGAGTGGATGGGAGCTCCACCAACTTGGTATGCACAACCGCCATCAGCACCAACTCCACAGGATGCACCGGCTTGGTACAGCCAGCCACTGGGGTGGTATGAGCAGCTGCCGGACTGGGCTGCCGACCTCTCTGACAGAGTAGGAGACTTGGAGATCCGGCAGGATGCTAGAGATGTCAGAGCCGACGAGCACGATAGGATGATGAGGGACATCTACCGCCAGTAGTTTGGGCGGAACTTCGACCCCGGTTTCTTCCCGTTTCCACCTCCACCTCAGTGATGATCATGTTCGATTGACAATTTCAGCCGCTCCACCGCCGTCTTGTGAGTTCATTTTCTTTATTTCTTTTCTTTATTTCTTTTTTAACATTAGGGACAATGTTTGTCTCAAGTATGGGGTGGGGTGTGACTATCGTTTGTAATAACTCTACTCACTTTTGCTTGCCTTGATTGAGAACACTTTGCATGTTTCATTCCATTGTCACACGATTCATTATTGCATTGCATGAAAAAGCTTTGAAAAACCATAAAATTTGACAAATTTTGAAAATTTTGTGCTTCTAAGAATTCAGATGATTTCTATGATAATCACTACTTGTGAATTGAGTTTTTGATGACAATTGTATGCCTAAACGAATAATGAATTGAAAAGGAATTGAATGTGTTGATTATCCTTTCTTGCAAGTTTCATAATGTGAAGAGTTTTACCTAAATTATATTGAGAAATTGAAGTTGAAATCACATGATAAGTTCTTATAGTTCTTTATGAAATGATTAAGGCAATTCGACCTTTCTTCTTCCTTTCTTTGTTCATTTAGCCCCTCAATGAAATAATTGCCTCCCTTACCTATCCGGGAAATTGGAGGAATTGATAATTGGCATGTTCGATGTGGAAGGGCCATGAAAGCAAAATTTTGCATTCAAAGAATAGAAAAAACTTGTAGGTTTGGGGAAGTCAATCATGACGATGAGTAACTCGGCACCATTCACATAGCCGGGTGTTTGTGTCTTGCCAAAGTCGGATTGAGCGATATTCCTAGCGGATTATGGTATGTGCATCAAGGGTTTGAGGCATCTCGAAATTGAGAAACGTCAATCTCCTAGGCTTCGGTTTTTGTGCACCTCTATCCATAACTCCAAAAGTAAAGTAAAAAAAAAGATGTGGAAAGAAGAGAGCAAAGCTCAAAGTTGATGGTGTTGTAATTCGAAATAAAAAGAAAAGAGTTAGTTGTCCATTTTCCCGGATTCATGCACCACACTCCTTATAAGTTTTCCCTCCCTTCCGCACTCTAGACCTTCTTTGAAAGTCCTTAAGATCAAAAGAACGTTATTTGGCTTGGTGATCTAAATTGAAGTTTCTTATGCTTGATTTTGATAATGCTTGAAGGTTATGATGTTTACATTGAAGTTTAACCAATTCATGATGTTTCTTTCCTCTACATTCTTTGGTTATGTATATGAGAGTTTCAAGTGTAACATCCGAAAATTTTGCTTCCGAGTTAATCCGAAGCAAACCGGACGTGGACCGGTTTATGATTTTTTCCCGACTTCCTTTTTTTTATATTCGCGGAATTGATCTTTTATCATTTTATGCGAGGAGCTTACTCACATAAAATATGCGGAATCAATCTACCTTCTTTAATATCTAAGCTTAGCCATCCGGACCATCGATACAGGCCAGCTGAGCCATCGAGATAGCCCAACTAGCCCAACTGGGCCATCGAGATAGCCCAACTCGCCACAATTTTGGGCTGGGAACACAATTTGGGCTGAAAACACTAACAACTAAATGATGTAAACCCTAACTACCCCTCTCCTTCTTTCCCTCTGAACCCGCCGCCCCTCTCCTTTCTGTTTCCTCAGAACATCCAACGCCCCATCTCCTCCCTTCTCATTCGAAACCTGCAACCCTCTCGTTCCTCCCCCTCTATTCGTCCCCCTCTATTCGTCTTACTCTGAAAACCACCACTCTTCGCCTTCTCTGAACTCACTCCGACGGAGGTCAAAGAAGCAGCAACGGTCTGGCCTTTTCGGGCACGTATTGTCGCCGTTGCAAGCCGATGCGAGGAGATCTCGCCACAATTGTAAGCCCGACGCAAAGAGATCTCGCCACAGCTGCAAGCCCGACGCCAAGAGTGCTCGCCGCCTCTACAAGCCGACGCCAACGCCTTGTCGTCACCACTACCGACGCGAAGGAGGGAGACATCGAAGTTGGGACCTTCATTGCCGCCTACGGTGCTGACAGGGTATACTCCGACTGAGACCGCCGACTGAGACCGCCAATCTCGCTTTTTCCCCTTCAGACCTCGAAGTTGGGAGACATCGTAGTGGGTTGCCCTCTCTGGCGCCGACTGAGACCGCCGATCTCGCTTTTCCCCTTCAGACCGAGTGGATCCGATAAGTGAGCTCCTGGTGTTCTCTTTAGATCAACTCGGAACAGTTCTCGGTTTGGATTGATGAGGTTGAAATAAAGTTTGTAGTTGGGTAAATGATGTCCATTATTCAAATGAGAATTTTAGGTGCAACCTGGATTTCAGATTTGTGGGGTTTTAGTAACGAAAATTTATCTAGGGTTGTATGTATGAAATTATACGGAACCTGTATGTTAATTGTGCGTTAAGTTTGGACAAGAGTTGCTGAGTTTTGTTGACGAGTCGTATGTAGTTAAGACTTGGTTGTAAAGGGTGTGTAAGTTATGAATTGGTATGTAAGATGATTGTTATAAGGATTATATTATGAAGGTAAAAGATGAATGTTGAGAACTAGCAATGTCGACCGATTATAATTTGTATAAATGATGGTTATGCTATAAGTTTATTAGTTTTATTATAATAACTTACGTGAAGAAATTATGTTAGCGTACGTTCCTTCGTAATTAGAGTTTAGATTGAGTGTTCCTTTTCCTTGTTTTTAACCTTGTAGGTTGTTATGATTATTTATATACATCAAAATGTCTTAGTGTTCCGTATGTTGAACTTATCCTAACCATGAATAGATATGGCCTGGTAGGTTTATGTGGTCCTCAAAACCTTTGGGATTCTAGTAGTAACTTTTAGTTGACTTTAGTTAGGATAGATAGAGAGTTTGAAAGTTGGACATCTTTCAAACTCAGTAGTTCCTTTCATCTTAAGAGTTGAACAACTTGTCTTGGTTTGGTAGTAAGATTCCGAGATTTTACAGATCTTTAGAGTTTCCGGATCCTAGGGGTAAAATTGTCCTTGCTTAGAAAAGAGTTGGTTTAGTGCGTTTTTCCGGTTTTTCTTGTTAACCTAGAAGTTGCGACTTCTAGAGGTTGGATAGTATATTGATATGAGCTTTATGTTATGATCATGCAGTTGAGATATTTCTCAACGGGACCGAGTGCTTTGGTTGATGGGACTTGACTTGATTCAGGTAAGTCCTTTGGGCTTACTTAGCTGACTTCTAAATATGAGTGTGGATAATGGTAGTGGTGTGTGAATGAGATGTTTATAGTTATATTTTAGTAATAATTATCTACCGACCTATACTTTGGCCCAAGAGTAACGGGCGGTGGCATTCTGCTCAGTTAGCCTGAGGGCGTTGGGGGTTTCTTTAGGGACTAGTCCATACTCGGTTTGTAGTGATGCTACCGGCGGAGGTAAGCTAGACCTACACCCAGTTGGATAAGGAACGGAGGCGAGAACTCTTAAGATTTCTCGTGCCACAACTGTAAAATGGAATACGGTGAATCACTTAACTACTAGATAATAACCGGTTTGTGTGCCAGCATGATGTTTGTTTTATGTTATCTTGGTTGTGTTTGTGCTATCTTTATTCCTCTTATATTTAGATTGTTAGCTAACGGTTTATCCGTGTTGTAGATTTGTTGAGATAGATGGTTGCAAAGAGATCCGGGATGGATGGCCAGCCGGGTCCACGTACTCATTAGATGGGGACGGGGAAGTCTTCCATACGGCATGCATGTTATGTATCTATATATATGTTTGTAAGGCTGTCACATGTATACATTCATATCATAAAAATATCATGTTTTAAAATTGTTTTAAATACATTTGTGCCTTGTTGTAAGATCCTAGTAAATTTGTTGTTAAGCCAAGTTCGGGATCCATTGTGAGGTCCTAACCAGTAGCTCCCCGAGTTCCTAGGAATTGGGGTGTTACATCAAGAATGAATGAAGCAAGGTTTGAGAATGATCTATGAATTAGAAGCACATTTACCTAAAAGATGTTTATTCTTGAGTTGCATACATATTTCATCCTAACTTATGTTCTAAGCTTTCAAAAGACCTTGCTTGGGGACAAGCAAGTGGCAAGTATGGGGTATTTTGTTAGCATGAAATATTGTGATATTCTAGGCACGTTTTCTAGTTGTTTTTCGTTCATTATAGTGTTCATTGATGAGGCTTTGAAGAAATTGTTAGCTAGTTTATCTACATTGTCGATATGGAGGTCTACATTAGCTTTGTGTTGATTATAGGTGAATAAGAGCTAAATCCGAACCATTTGAGAGAGAAAGGAGAAGACTTGAGCACATCCAAGGTTTTGGAACACATCAAAAGAACCAAAGGAGATGCTAGGATGAGGAATGGCACGACACAAGGAAAATCACAAGCAATTTCCACCTCCACGCCCTAAAATACGGCCGTAAGGGAATCCACGCTCTAAACCACGGCCGTGGATCTTGACATCATGAGCGTGGAGCATTCCAGAGAGTTACACGGTCAAAAGTACGGTCGTGGAAGTCATGTGAGACCGTAACCCATTCCACGCCCTAAACCACGGTCGTGGAATCCCTTGAGACCGTGATTTAGCCAATCTTTTGGCGTACTAATTATTGCCACGATCATTTACGCAATGGGCCGGACGGTTATTTTATCCTTCCTTATAAAAAGGCTGGGGAGGATGAATTCGACACACGTGCTTAGGGCTATACCTCACGCTTTAGCCGGAGATCGACGCTTAACGCTTAGACATCGTTTAGCCCTGCGGAAGACGGTTGAGGGAAGGAACTAGCGGAAGCGCCGGCAATTTGGATTGCGGAAGTTGCACCTTTCTAGGGTTTTGATATTGAAGACGGTTTGACATTCCGTTCTTCATACATGCCTTAGGGTTTGTGAGGTTTTGTGTTTCTAGTCCGAATCCATTTATTATTCCGATTTGTGTTTCGGATTTGAGATTGATTTTAAGTTATATTTGAGTTTCGAAGGTTTTTCATCTTTCATTCTTCTTAATTTGATTATTGATATTATAATGATGGTTATTGGCTAAAACCCTTTGGCAATTCTAAGGTGAAGGGTTAATAGTTGTGGCTTAGATGATGATAGATCGATCGTAAATTGATTGGACCCTGAGAGTTAGAGAGATCTCGTCGACGAACCAAATCACGGTTTGTTCTTGAGCTTCCACGGCTGTGGAACTCAAGATCTGCCCGTAATTTATCCTAGTTTACGAACTTTGCTTTTACTTTGATTCAAGGTTAAAGATTAGCTTTAATCTAGTCTAGGTTTGTCCTTTTCTAGGTAGTAGTGAAGCCTCAACAACCTCTACTTCGATTTCGAGTGTCACAACCTTAATCGGTTTAGTTAATCTTGATCCTTGGGTTACAAGTTTGGGTATTTGAGATCAATTCTTGTCTTTAAATCCTTTCTATACTGAAGCCTCAACAACCTTTATAGAGAGTGTTCTTAGATAAGTCATATAAGGTCTTTGAACTTCACCGTACATTACCTTACCTTAGTATACCTTTGCAAACCTCAACTCTGTCCTTATATCTATAGTATATCTTGAATCGATTGCCACAATTAGATACCTAGATCTTTAGGGTTGCTGTTTTCCCAATATTTGCAAAGCTTATTATATTTCTTGCTTGACAATTTGCGAACTGAATTTGTTCCCCCCAAATCCCTGAGTTCGATACTCTGGAATACTTGCTAATCTACGTCGATCCGTACACTGCGGGTCCGCTTGCTCGATTCTAGTTTTTATAAATTTAAAGCTTGATTGCACGCACGCTTCGAGGCGAACAAACTCCTCTGCCAATCGACTCACCGGCCACGTTTCCTTGATCAAAATGAAACGTGCGGTCTTCGTCAATCGATCTACTATTACCCAGATAGCATCAAAGCCTCGATCTACTCACCGGCCACGTTTCTAGATTGGGATCAATTACCGGGTAAGTGTCATGATCCAACTAGTCCACACCTAAGGTCTCATTACCGGTTAAGTCTCTAAGAGCCTAAGGATAGGATTTTAACACAAACCGGATTGTTTGATTAAGGATCTAACCTATCCTCACCGGGTAAGTCTCGGAAAGGGAAGTCTTAATCAACATTCCTAGCACGTTTGATCCAATGGCGGCTTATTAGGCTCACCATTACCTAAGACTTTGCTACTTTAGAATCTAAGGGCAAGGATTACCGGGTAAGTCTCTCCTAACACTTAGTCGCTACACTAGGACACCCTAGGGTAGGTTAAACTCAGCAAAAACTTAGGGTTTCAACAATTTTATGAACCTAAGGTAAGATCCTTCGAACCAGGAAAAACCACGGTTCGTTCTACGGAAACCACGGCCGTGGTTCTTCAAGAACTACCCGTGTTTTCTAACAGTAACTACGTCCATAAACAAAAATCATCCAAAGGTAAAATTAGGTCTGTCCTATCATAGTTCTAGCCACAACCATCCTTTCCTTACCCTAGAATCACATCAATCTAGCCTAGAACATTCATAATAGAAATCAAAGCAAACAAGCATAAATTCATAACCTCCATTGCAAGAAAATGAGAGAAAGAAGATGAACAATGAACCTTAAACACAATCCAAATCTGAAGATGAAATTAGAAACGACTTACAATCCTTCCAAAGGAAGGTTCAAGAGTTCATAAATCCCTAGAAACAAATCCGAAAATACAAGAGCTAAGTGTGTCTTCTCCTCTTCAATGGCTCCTTCCTTCTTCTTCTTGCACTTTCCTTCCTAGAAAAAAAATCTTTCTTCTTCTTGGAATATATTTTGTCAAAGAAAAATGGAGGATGTGTGAGCTGCTCTCAAACTACCCAAATCCCAGCTGCCTCTAACAACTATCAAGGACCACTTTTATAACCAATTTCTTCATGAGCTGGCCATGAGAGTCGTGGCACAGCTGTCACGAGAATCTGGAAAAAACCACGGTCAGAATCACGGCCGTGGTTCTTCAGGAAACCGTGATTCTGTGCAGAAACTTTGCTTTGGACAATTTGGCTGTGATTTGGTGCATGACGTGTGTAGGAAGGGTTCCTTGAGTCTCCTCAACCCTTGGCTCGCGTTCCAATGAGTTTGGAAATGTGTCCTCTGAATGAGCGTCTCTCAAACGCATCGTTTAAGCTCGAAACTTCCCGAAATACCTACAAAACGCACACAAGTCCGTGTAGACGTCTATCTCGACAAAATACATGTTTTGAGTGCAAAACGCATTGGACTAGTGCTAGATAATGCATGATTGAGCGAGAATTCTACCTAAATGTGCACCTAAAACTATGTTATAAATCGTGTTATCAAAATACCCCATACTTAAGGTTTGCTCGTCCCCGAGCAAATTCCCAACTATAGACTACGAGATGACATGATTTATGTATGCAGAAAAATGGCAAAATCTTTTTGGTTTTGTGCTTCTACTATTGGATCACCTTCATGATCAATGGCAATTGAATAAGCAATTATGTATCAAACAATAAAGTCATGGAAAGACAATTGTACTTAACTCAAAAACATGCATGAGTTGGGAGGACGGAGATGTCAAGAAGATCAAGAGTCTATCCAATCTAGACTACTAAGTCTTACAAACATGCAAGTAGGTCGTAAGGGCTTGTGACATAAAAGGCCAAGAAACGTTGTAGTTGGGAGGGGAATTTTCTAGGTGTGTGATGCTAATCCGGGAATGGAACTAACTTCACTCCTTGTCCTCGATCAACTTCCCCCAAGTGCATATTTTTCCCTATCTTCCTTTCTTTTCTTTTTCTTTGATTCATTTTTGAGACAATGGCATTGGTGTACAATAGCCGAAACCTCGGTGATTAGCCATCCTCGGGCTTTTTCTCTTTTTCGAGGTGCATCCACACCGGGCACACATACCAAAGCTCGTTAGGGCTATTGGCTCATTTGACTTTGGCAAGGCACCAACACCCGATTATGTGAAGTGTACCGAGTTACTTGTCATTTAAACCAACGCCCCCAAACCTATTTTGGCTACACTTCCACAATAATTTCAGCATTCCATTCACGACATTCTTTTCATTACATCTTCACCCCGCACTTGCTTTTTACACATTCAAACACACTAGCATGCTCCTATTCCCGGATGGGTTTAAAAGGAGGTCAAATTTTATATCGATTGAAGTGCTCAAGCAATCATGATCAAGATGAGAAGTAGAGAGAGATGAAATGCCTTATTCATTCCTAGATGGTATGTAAGAACTAGCATGTAATTTCGACTTTCAATACTCAATCCATTCTGGCAATCACCATGCTCTCAAACCATTCATGGAATTCAAGAGAAGTATTTCAAGTCCACATATGCATTTATCAATTCAACACATAAGGCCATTCATAGCCAATCACAAGACAAGTTTCATCATTAGGATCATATCCAAGCCTAGAAAGCACAAAAATTTTTAAATTTTCTGATTTTTATGGGATTTTCGATTTAAGTATGTACAATGCAAGACATGTGCAAATATTAACCTATCCTAGATGCTCATCATGCAAAGGATCATGTGAACCCCACCCCATACTTAGAAACACATTGTCCCCAATGTGATATTCAAGTAAAGAGAGTGAAAGAAGGTTCTCACAATGTAAAATGGTTTTCTTCGGTATTTGGGAATTCTCAAGAGGATTGATGTTGGATGATCCTTTCAACCATGGTAGGGAGCTCTAAACATCTTTCAAGCTTTGAAACCCGCGCTAGGCACCGCTAGCCGTCCAAGTTCCACGTCCGCTCCACCCATAATTGGTGAGGGTTTCATCATCATCATTTCCAAGAAAGGCTTCCAATGCCACTAATGTTCTAGCACACATAAAATAGACAAAACACACAAAGCACACAAAAACAGAAAAATCTAAGCTAAAATGAAGGGAAAATGTTACCGATGGGTTGCCTCCCACCAAGCGCTTCTTTAAGGTCATTTGCTTGACCAAACTCGGGAGCGTTTATGCAAGGTGAAGCGGGGCAATCATGTCTACCGGGGCTCCCGGAATATATTTCTTCAAGCGATGTCCGTTCACTTTGAAATCTCCACAATGCTCCCCTCCTATCTCAATAGCTCCATGGGGAAAGATCTTCTTCACCACATATGGCCCGGTCCATCTTGATTTGAGCTTTCCGGGGAAGAGTCTTAGCCTTGAGTTGAAGAGAAGGACAAGATCTCCTTCACTCAACTCCTTTGGAATGATCCTCTTATCATGCCACCTTTTGGTTCTCTCCTTGTAAATCCGGGCATTCTCATAAGCTTCCAACCGGAGCTCCTCAAGTGCATTGATATCAAGTAATCTCTTCTCTCCCGCCTCCTTGAGGTCAAAATTCAGCCACTTAATGGCCCAATAAGCTCTATGCTCCATTTCCACCGGAAGATGGCAAGACTTGCCATAGACCAACTTGTAGGGAGTGGTGCCAATAGGTGTCTTGAAGGCGGTTTTATATGCCCATAGTGCGTCATTGAGCTTCATGGCCCAATCCTTCCTTGTCCTAGACACCGTCTTCTCGAGTATGGCTTTGATCTCACGGTTGGAGATCTCCACTTGACCACTAGTTTGGGGGTGGTAGGGTGTTGCCACCTTGTGAGTCACCCCATACTTGGCCAAAAGTGCTCCAAAGTTCCTATTTGTGAAGTGCTTCCCTCCATCACTAATGATCACCCTTGGTGTTCCAAACCTAGGGAAGATCACTCGGTTGAAGAACCGCACCACCACCTTGGCATCATTCGTAGGAGAGGCGATTGCCTCTACCCATCTTGACACATAGTCCACCGCCAATAGGATAAATAGATTGCCGCATGAAGAAGGGAATGGTCCCATGAAGTCTACACCCCACACATCAAAAATCTCAACTTCTTGGATGTTGTTCAAGGGCATTTCATTCCTCCTTGAGATGTTCCCCGTTCTTTGGCAAGCATCACATGCCGCTACAAAACCTTGCACATCTCTAAACAAGTTAGGCCAATAAAAACCGGATTGCAATACCTTGGCACACGTCTTGTGTGAGCTAGCATGGCCTCCACATGGTAAGGAGTGACAATTCCGGATCACACTCTCCATTTCATCTTCCGGTATGCATCTTCTAAGCACCCCATCCGGGCCTCTCTAGAATAGAAGTGGCTCGCTCCAATAGTAATGCCTTACATCGTTGAGGAACTTCTTCCTTTGTGCATACGTTAGTCCGGGAGGCACTTCCTCACACACCAAGTAGTTTACAATATCGGCATACCATGGCTCACTTCCTCTAGCCACTTGGAACAAGCATTCCTCCACCAATTGCAATTGTTCATCCCGGAACGAATCATCTATCGGGATGTTGTCTTTCCCAAGCTCCAATGGTGGGAGCCTACTAAGGTGATCCGCCACCGAGTTCTCGGATCCCTTCTTATCTCTTATCTCCAAATCAAACTCTTGAAGGAGAAGGATCCACCGAATCAACCTTGGCTTGGCATCCTTCTTCGTAAGTAGATAACGGATCGCCGCATGATCCGTGTAAACTATGACCTTTGCTCCAACAAGGTACGAGCGGAACTTCTCAAATGCATACACCACCGCCAACAACTCTTTCTCGGTGGTAGCATAGTTGAGTTGGGCATCATCTAGCGTCTTGCTAGCATAATAAATAGCATGAGTGCGCCCTTCTTTCCTTTGCCCCAAAACGGCCCCAACGGCCACATCACTTGCATCGCACATGATCTCAAACGGTAAACTCCAATCCGGAGGTTGCATGATGGGTGCGGAGATCAAGGCGTTCTTCAACCTACAAAACGCTTCAAGACAATCTTTGGAGAAAACAAAATCAACATCTTTCATTAGTAGGTTAGTGAGAGGCTTAGAATTTTAGAGAAATCTTGGATGAACCTCCGGTAGAAACCGGCATGCCCTAAGAAACTCCTTACCCCCTTCACCGAGGTAGATGGTGGCAACTTCTCTATCGTTTCAATCTTAGCCCTGTCAACCTCAATGCCACGGTTAGACACCAAGTGTCCTAACACAATCCCTTCACTTACCATGAAGTGGCATTTCTCCCAATTTAAGACAAGATTTGTCTCCTCACATCTTTGCAATACTAATGACAAGTTAGCCAAGCAATTATCAAAAGAAGAACCATAAACAGAGAAATCATCCATGAACACTTCCATGATATTTTCTATGTATTCCGAAAAGATGGCCATCATACACCTTTGGAAGGTGGCGGGTGCATTACACAACCCAAATGGCATTCTCCTATATGAAAATGTACCCCATGGACATGTAAAAGTTGTTTTCTCTTGGTCATCGGGGTGGATAGGGATTTGGAAGAATCCACTATACCCATCTAGATAGCAAAAGTGAGAGTGTTGAGCTAACCTTTCTAGCATTTGGTCAATGAAGGGGAGGGGAAAATGATCTTTCCTAGAGGCCATGTTCAATTTCCTATAATCTATACACATTCTCCATCCCGTGACCGTCCTAGTTGGTATTAGTTCATTGTTCTCATTAGTTACTACCGTCATTCCACCCTTCTTAGGTACCACATGAACGGGGCTAACCCACTTACTATCCGAGATAGGGTAGATAATTCCCGCATCTAGCAACTTAATGATTTCCTTTTTGACCACCTCTTTCATTATAGGGTTCAATCTCCTTTGATGTTCAATAGAGGGTTTGTGGTTATCTTCCATCATTATCTTATGCATGCACAAAGATGGCTTAATGCCAACCAAATCATCAATAGTATATCCAATGGCTTTCCTATGCAATCTCAATTCATGTAGCAATTTAGCAAGTTCATCATCACTCAAGCATGCATTAACAATCACCGGATATGTAGAATTATCACCAAGGAATGCATACTTTAGATGAGAGGGGAGGGGTTTGAGTTCAAGTGAGGGAGGACCTTTTTCGGTTGAAGACGATCCAAATAAGATTGGATGAGATGACTCCAAAGCAAATGAAGACTCCCCTTGGCTCCTAGAAGCTTGATCATCATTAAGAGCTGATTCAGGGGGGACCACGGTTGGAATCACGGTTAGCTCAGCTTCCACGGCCGTGGTTCCTTCCAGGCTTGTTTCTCGGAGTTGTTCAGAGAGTTTGACGGCCGTGGTTCCTAAATCTCGACCGTGGAACTTGCAGATGTTCACAATTTCTTCGTGGCTCTCAAATCCAACTCTTGGCTCCTCCTCCAATGCCTCCAAGGCTTTGATCTCTTCATTGCAATTCTCCTCAATGTCCTCCTCCATCATACTCAAGGTAAGAACCTTTTCCAAGGGATCCTTGATCAAAATCGAGCTCACCATTTCTCTAGATTCTTCTTGCTCGACTATGTTGAAGATATCTTCATCAAGGGTTGGCCCTTTCATCATTGTGGATAGCTTGAACTTGATGTTCTCCTCTCCAATGTTGAAGGAGAGAGTCCCGTTCTTGCAATCCACTAAACATCCGGAGGTAGCTAAGAAAGGTCTTCCTAGGATGATGGGAACCGGGTAATCCGCCGGAATATCCAACACTACAAAGTCGATAGGCACATAGAATCCTCCCAATTGCACCGGAATGTCTTCAAGAATCCCAACTGGATGAGTGATAGAACGGTCCGCCATATAGAGGGTCATCTTGACCGGCTTTGGCTCTCCTAACCCGACCTTGTTGCTAAGTGCAAGCGGTATGATGCTTACACTTGCTCCAAGATCACAAAGGGCCTCGTATTTCACATCTCCCACTCCTATCGGGACGCAAAAAGAGCCCGGATCCCTTAGCTTGAGAGGCATTGCTTCCTTCATTGTTTGGATTAACTCCGAGGATCTCTTGGTCATCCTAATCTCCCCATACTCCTCCAATTTCCTTTTGTTGGAGAGTATTTCCTTCAAGAACTTTCCGTATACCGGCATTCCTAAGATGGCATCCATGAACGGAATGTTAATATGTAACTTGGACATTAGTTCAAGGAACTTACCAAAGTGATTGTCCAAACGAGCTCTTGCTCTTGATTGCGGGAATGGTAGTGGTGGCTTGTATGGAGGCGGTGCCACATAGGTCGGCTCTACATCCTTGCTCTTTCCTCCATCATCTTGCTTTCTTCCCTCTTCTACCACTACTTGCTTCCCTTTAGCTTGGTCCTTGGGCAAAGGATCCTTCATACTCAACCCACTCCTTGTTGTGATAGCCAAAACTTGACCTCTTGGGTTGTCTTCGGTTCTTCCGGGAAGCTTTCCCGGATCTCTATGTGCTTCACCCGCCTTTTGAAAGACTTGTGCTTCCAAGACTTTTTGAGCCTTAGAAATTGAAGTGACGGTGCTCTCAAGTCCACTCAATCTTCCTAGCAATTGTTCAAACATGACTTCGGTCCTATCCTTTGAAGTTTGAGTAAAACCGGGTGGAGGTTCTTGTGAAGCTCTTTGTGGTGGAGTTGCACTCGTGGAGGCGGGAGGGTTCAAGGCTCCATCCGGATTTGAGTAAGAAAATCCGGGATGGTTGTGGTTTGGCCGGTAATTGTTGAATTGCCGGTTGTTGTTGAAATTTCTTGGGCCTTGGTAATTGTTGAAGTTGCCCCTTCCCATATAATTTACATCTTCCTCCTTGGAAGACAAGTTAGCTCTTGGAGGTGCTTGGGGAGTTGCTTGGCTCTTCAAGGTGGTGGTACATAACTCTCTCAAGGATTTCAACTCGTTGTTGATGGCGTCAAGCTTGAAATTGCTCATGGTGACTTCACTCACCTCATATGCTCCCGCCTTTCTTCCTTCGCTCTTCCTATGAGAGTACTTTTCAATCACTAGAGCTTGCTTCACCACAAACTCCCAAGCATCATCCACATGCTTCTCCATAAATGTCCCACCGGAAAGAGATTGAAGCTTGAATTGGCTATCTTCATCAAGCCCCTTGAAATAGATCTCTAATAGCTCAATCTTTGGTATGTCATGGTGTGGACAATCTAGGAGAAGGTCCTTAAATCTCTCCCAAGACTTGAACAAACTTTCTCTATCCCTCATCACAAAGGCATTGATCTTTCCTCTTAATTCGGTGGTCTTGGAAGGTGGGAAGAATTTGGTCAAGAATTCGGTTGTCATCTCTTCCCAAGTACCAACTCGCCCTTGTGGAATAGATTGATACCAAGCCAAGGCTTTGTCCTTAAGAGAGAAGGAAAAAGCCCTTAGCTTATGGTTGTTGCTCTCCAATCTTGGTGGTCTAAGAGTCTCCATCAAGATCTCATAATTCATCAAATGTTGGTGAGGAGACTCTCCTTCCATCCCTCCAAACTGATTATGCCGGATCATTTGAAGAACTTGAGGGCGGAGCTCATAGTTGTGGGTTGCGGGATCTCCTAGATTCACACCCGGTCGGTGTGCTCTTTGTGCCGGATCCATACGTCTCCCTAGGGTTTGTGGCTCCTCAATAGCAATGGGAACAACCCTAACATTGGCCGCCGGCTGCGGTTGTGGTGGAGGTGGTGGAGGTTGTCGGCGATTAAGCTCTCCTTGAACAAGGGCTTGCCTAATCTCCTCTATCTCCCTCCTTGTTTCCTCTTGCCTCTCATTGGCAAGTCTCCTCTCTTCCTCTAAGAGCTCATCTCTTAGCCTTATTTGCTCTAAGGCTTCATCCAATTCAGCTTGAAGATTTCTACCGGCCATCTCTCTCTCTTTTCGGATGTTCTTAGATCTAGATCGAAGGGTTTTCTCCGGTTCGGGATCGAATGGAGCTAGATCCTTGCCACGAGATCTTCGCATACACCTAAAGAGAAATAGATGTCCTGAAAAGCAAAGACACAAACCAAAAAGAGATCAAAAGAAACAAGGAAGATCTACACTAGAATCAATCACAAAATAGACTCAATCTAGACCTAGTCCCCGGCAACGGCGCCAAAAACTTGTTACGCTAGAAAGTGTGCACGCAATAAGCCTTAAATTTATACTTGTTATAATTATCCTAATTCTTAGCTCACCCGCAGTGTACGGGACGTACGTAGAAAGATAAGTACTCCAAGGTCGAACACGAAGACTAAGGTGAAATCGAACTAAGTTGTGATTGAATTTAGCAAGGTCTAAGTCTAAGAAAAGAGAAAACAAAGGAAGAAAATCTCAATTTGATTGGTTGGTTTTAGGTGATTACTTCAAAGATCAAATGCATGCAAACAATTAATCAAACCAAATCGGAAAATCGGCACAAATAAACAAATCGAACAAGATATTGATCAAGAGAAAAGGGAGGATGGATTCTAGGGGTTGGAAATTCCGGTTATGGCATAAAACTCAAGTTATCTACTCATTCTTTGGATAGATTATGAAATGTTGGAATTACACGTTTCTAGATTGGGATCAATTACCGGGTAAGTGTCATGATCCAACTAGTCCACACCTAAGGTCTCATTACCGGTTAAGTCTCTAAGAGCCTAAGGATAGGATTTTAACACAAACCGGATTGTTTGATTAAGGATCTAACCTATCCTCACCGGGTAAGTCTCGGAAAGGGAAGTCTTAATCAACATTCCTAGCACGTTTGATCCAATGGCGGCTTATTAGGCTCACCATTACCTAAGACTTTGCTACTTTAGAATCTAAGGGCAAGGATTACCGGGTAAGTCTCTCCTAACACTTAGTCGCTACACTAGGACACCCTAGGGTAGGTTAAACTCAGCAAAAACTTAGGGTTTCAACAATTTTATGAACCTAAGGTAAGATCCTTCGAACCAGGAAAAACCACGGTTCGTTCTACGGAAACCACGGCCGTGGTTCTTCAAGAACTACCCGTGTTTTCTAACAGTAACTACGTTCATAAACAAAAATCATCCAAAGGTAAAATTAGGTCTGTCCTATCATAGTTCTAGCCACAACCATCCTTTCCTTACCCTAGAATCACATCAATCTAGCCTAGAACATTCATAATAGAAATCAAAGCAAACAAGCATAAATTCATAACCTCCATTGCAAGAAAATGAGAGAAAGAAGATGAACAATGAACCTTAAACACAATCCAAATCTGAAGATGAAATTAGAAACGACTTACAATCCTTCCAAAGGAAGGTTCAAGAGTTCATAAATCCCTAGAAACAAATCCGAAAATACAAGAGCTAAGTGTGTCTTCTCCTCTTCAATGGCTCCTTCCTTCTTCTTCTTGCACTTTCCTTCCTAGAAAAAAAATCTTTCTTCTTCTTGGAATATATTTTGTCAAAGAAAAATGGAGGATGTGTGAGCTGCTCTCAAACTACCCAAATCCCAGCTGCCTCTAACAACTATCAAGGACCACTTTTATAACCAATTTCTTCATGAGCTGGCCATGAGAGTCGTGGCACAGCTGTCACGAGAATCTGGCAAAAACCACGGTCAGAATCACGGCCGTGGTTCTTCAGGAAACCGTGATTCTGTGCAGAAACTTTGCTTTGGACAATTTGGCTGTGATTTGGTGCATGGCGTGTGTAGGAAGGGTTCCTTGAGTCTCCTCAACCCTTGGCTCGCGTTCCAATGAGTTTGGAAATGTGTCCTCTGAATGAGCGTCTCTCAAACGCATCGTTTAAGCTCGAAACTTCCCGAAATACCTACAAAACGCACACAAGTCCGTGTAGACGTCTATCTCGAAAAAATACATGTTTTGAGTGCAAAACGCATTGGACTAGTGCTAGATAATGCATGATTGAGCGAGAATTCTACCTAAATGTGCACCTAAAACTATGCTATAAATCGTGTTATCAGATGCGCCAAAGTATCTTTTGAAACCGTCTGACGCGCCAAAGTATCTTTTGATACCGTCTGACGCGCTAAAGTATCTTTTGATACCGTCTGACATGCCAAAGTATTCTTTTCTACCTTCTGACGCGGCCTAGAGTATTTTCTGATACCAGCGGGCTCGACTTCTTTTCAGCCCAAATATTTAGGGTTTCATCTTTAAACCCTAGGTTTACCGCTACAAATATTCGAGAACCTTCAACATTGAATGAGAGCCAAAATCTCAAAAAGGGAGACTTAGAGGGAGAAGAAATCTCCAACTTGGAGACCTAGGACGGTGACAGACCTAGGGGGTTCGCGGCGGGAAATATTTAGACGATTTGGAGAGATTGAAGATTCTTGGAGAGGAGATTGAAGGGAAGTGTCAAGAAGTCAATCTATACCATTATTGTGAGATCTTTTGTTTTCCTTTCCGATTCTTGTGGTTTGTGAACACATTATTGAGTGTTTTGAAAGATACTTTGATTGGATTTGAGATTTGATTACAGATTCGGAGATTATTAGGTTTTTATTCAAAGTTCGCGTTTATTTGGTTTTATTCATTCAATCTTAATATTGATTTAATTTTGAAAATGATTGGCTAAAAACCTTGTGATTCTAGGGAGAATAGTTGATGATTGAGGCTTAGATGATGATAGACTGAACTCATTTAACCAATTGGACCTTGAGAGTTGAGATTTATTTCCCTGACGATCTTTAATTGATTTATTCTTTAACCAAAGTTAATTCTTGCCTAAATCCCAACCTTGCTTAACATTTTTAACCTCTATTTAAGTGTGTGAAGAGACTTCATCATTGATTCTACATTTAATAGCTAAAGATTACAAGATTTAGGTAATAGAGAGACTCAACATCCTTTATTAAGGTTTAAGTGTGCTTACTATCTTTACCTTGGAGAGTCATATCCTGGGTTTTGGGTGGTTAGTTTGAGTGTAATTCTTGTTCTTAGATCTTTCCATATTGCAGCCTCAACAACCTTTATAGAGAGAGCCTTTGGATTAAATATATAGGTTTTGGAACTACGTCATACGATACCTACCTTTGAAACACATAACCTTGGCAACATCAATTCAGTCATTTGATCTTTATAAGTGTCTTGAATCGAAAGACGCATTCGGATACTTGAATCCTTGGAATCATTTGTCTCTTTATTAATCACAAAATCTTTTGCACTTTGTCAGATATTTGAAATCGATTTTATTCTCACCAAATCCCTGAGTTCGACTCTGGAATTTCTTGTCTTACTACAGTTGTTCCGTACACTACGGGTTCGCTTTTAAGTTCTAGATATAAATTTAAGAATTTGACGCACACACTTTTGAGCGAACAAGCCTCCTGAAGGATCCTCTATCTCAACTCTCGATCTGAAGGCACACAAACACGCTCCTGATGTCTCAGAACTCCGTCAGCACCAACCGCAAACTACGGTGCCTCTCCTTGAGACATCCGGTCTCGGATCTGTGTCAGAGTTGGGAAACTCTCCTGCTTCCGTCGTATTTCGGCCAACAGATCATGTACTATCTCCAAGGTGGATAGATAGCTGTTGAAATCCGGGAAGTGGATATCCATCTCTAGCCATGCCAAGTCTCGTTGTAACTGTGGTTGAGCTGTCAGCCTAGCAATCGCCATCTCACGGGAGTCTTCCTACTAAGGGCATCTGCTACCACATTAGCCTTCCCCGGGTGATATAAGATCTCAAGGTCAAAATCCTTGATCAACTCCAACCATCTGCGCTGGCAGTTATTCAACTCCCGCTGAGTGAATATGTACTTTAGACTCTTGTGATCGGTGAATATCTGACACGTAGCTCCGTACTGATAATGCCTCCAAATCTTCAGAGCGTGAACCACAGCAACCAACTCCAAGTCATGGTTAGGGTAATTCTCCTCGTACATCTTCAGCTGTCTAGAGGCGTAAGAAATTACCTTACCCTCTGCATCAGAACACATCCTAAGCCCAGCTTGGTAGCGTCGCTATAAATCACGAAATCCTCAATACCCTATGGCTGAGCTAGTATAGGGGCAGAGGTCAACCTCTTCTTCAGCTCCTCGAAGCTCTGTAGGCACGACTCGGACCATATGAACCTTGTAGACTGATAGCATGAATTATAGTCTATATTTCAGGGTTTGTTTGGACGTTTTATCTTTCATAATCTGCATGTTTGTATGTACATTATGTGATTTTACTACCATTTCATCTACCTTTGCGAGAATCGAGGTCTACACCTAGTTTCGTTGTAATCGCAGGTAATATGGTACGTTTTGCATCAAAAAGGAGCAAAAGGAGTCATGAGTCATTTGGAGCTACATCCAGGGAGCATAGCCATGGATTAAAGATTCACTTTGGACCAGTTTTGAGAGATTTCACATTCAGTTGTGATTCACCTCGGTTGACCAGAGATTCATCTCGACCGAGGCAATCCAGAGACACCGACTCGACCGAGGCGAACACCTAGGACGCGGCGAGAATATTTTATTCTTGGAGGAGATCTTTTAAATTTGGAAGGTGATCTTATATTTTTGGGCTTGGCTCCTGGAAGGAAGGAGATATGCAGAATATATATTTTACCTATTTTTATGGGAAGATATCTTTCTAAGATATTTTATCTTTGGAGGGTTATTTTCCTATAAAAAGGGTCGGATTTTCCACAATTCCGACATCCGCTTACAGTTGGACACCCGCTATCAGCGCAAGAGAGTAGTTTTACGCAGCAGCAGCAGCATACTCCAATTTGGGAGTTTCGAAGAACCTTTTTGAAGGTTGAAGGAAGATTGAAGTTCATAGCTTTTATAGCTTTATTGGAGGGTTTTGTAAGATTGTCTTCAATTCCCTCAATTGTTGTCTTGTCTTTTTGGATTATTATCCAAGGAACGCTTTGTTGTGATATTTGATTCAGTTATTGAAGTCTTTTCATTAAATTCTTCTTTGTTCAAATATTCACCTTCTTCCCATATATTTTAATACTTTCATTATGATGATGAGTGGCTAATTTCCTTGTGTGATTCTAGGGTGATTGGCTGAAGGTTGTGGGAAAAACAATGATAGAATAATCTTAGATTCTAGTAGGATCCTGAAAGTTCGAGTCTTTAACCTTAACCCTAAGCATCTCGCTCGGTTGATGAACATCTCGGCCGGGGTGGAATTCTTCTGACCGAGGTGACTTATCCGACCTTAAACTGAGAGTTAAGTGTTAGAGTTTGCTAAATCCTATTCTTATTACACCTTCCTGGTTCAATGCAAGCTTAGGATGAGACTTACCCGGTAATTCCTTAGTTTGTGTACTAACGATCATAAGTGTAGGTAATAAAGGTTATTCCTTTATTGGGGTTTGAGTGTGCTTCCATCCCATCTTTGTGAGTTAGCCTGAGACTTACCCGGTAAAGGTTGATTCTATTCCCTTAGATGGTGTGTTAGTTTGAGGTTATAGTTCTTTATCTTGATTCCTTGAGACTTACCCGGTAATAGGAGTTACGGTTTAGGATTAGTGTGTAGTGAGACTTACCCGGTGATCTACTCCACTTTAGTAACACCTTCCCCATGCAAAAATCTCAGCTTTGTCCGCTTATCTATAGATCTTGAGTTGGAACCACAACTAGATGCTTTAATCCCTAGAATTGCATGTTTGCTTTATTGACTTCTTATTCATCTTTGATTGTGTTAATCACTCTTGTGGTTAGTATTGACAGTAGCATACCGTATTGACTTTGTTTCACCGAGTCCCTGTGATCGACCCCTGGAATTTTCTTGCTTTTACTACGATTGACCCGTACACTGCGGGTTCGCATCCTTGTTTTAAGCTTAAGTCTAGGGTTATAAATTTAAAGCTTGCACACACTGTTTGGAGCGAACAAGTTTTTGGCGCCGTTGCCGGGGACTTGGTCTAGACCGAGCCGGTTACGGTTTGCTTTCGGGGCACTTGCCCTGTTGCTACTAACTACTCTTTCTATGAGTTTTGTAGTTTTCAGGATTTCCGATGACTACATTTGATCCAGCCTGGATAGCAAGACAAAGTGCTAGGGCGGACCATTATGAATACTTGGAGGAGAAGTACTCCTTCTATTGGTTCAACAATGAATGGGAAAGAGAAGAGGCCATTCAACATGAACTTGCGATATGGGATGAGAAGAATGTCCCTAAAAACATTTATGAGCAACCTTTTGAAGACTCTCTCGAATCAAGATTGGAGAAGTTGATGAAGAAGGTGGAGGAGCTCAAGGAAAGCACCATATCCTATGCTAAGCCGGAAGAGGAGCATAAGGAAGTGTTGCACGTTCCAAGCATTCCTCTAGTCGGACCGGAAGCTTCTCCTGATGTTTTTGTGGAAGAGGAGGATGTGGAGGATCTCGATCCGACTGTTGAGACCTCGGCCGAGATGGAAGAATCTGCAAAACTGGAAGCAGAAGATGCAGAGAACCTTGGCCAGATTACTGAGATTATGGCCAAGATGGAAGAAAGACCAGCTGAACTAAGAGAGATTTCGTGTGTGGATTATCAACCCAACATGAAACTTGTCTCAAACCTTGGAGAACTTTGCAAGGTACATTCTCCTACTTCATTTGAATTCCCTATTAATATTTCTGAATTTTTCAGGAAGGCACCGGAGAGTTGGAGGTCTCTTCCGAAAGAACCTCCAAAGATTAAGATGAAGTCTTCCTTAAAACTGTTGGAAGAAGAAGCTCCTTGGATTATAAGGAGTGAAGTTAACAAGCGCTTCACCGCTAAGGCAACGAAGTGTTATTTGTTCAAGTATGGGGTCCCTCGCATGCTAAGGACCCTGTACCATCCCCGAGCTATAGATGGGGAAGCTACTATGATTCTCGAGAAACTGTTTTCTCGATCCAGGAAAGGATGGGACACGAGGGTAGATTATGTCCCATTGAAGTGCAGGAAATCTAGAAGAATTCCGGTGAGAAGCAAACCGTACAAGCTTGTACGTGGGAGATCTTACCATTTGCCGGTAAAATTAGGAACCGGAACCTTTTTGGAAGAATTTTATGATGGATGTGATGAGCACTCCATGGTGTTCAAGGTACATTGAGTAATTCTATGGAGAATGGTCCAGCTAGCGACCTTAAATCAAGCGCTTCTTGGGAGGCAACCCAAGGTATTGCTTTCTTTTCCCGTTTTCTAGTCTAGTTTAGATAGCTTTTGTTTTTGTTTTCCTCTAGACAACAATCAGGTATTCCAAAAGGAAGGATCACAGTTCAGGAGCTACACTGGAAGAACAAAATTTCGAGAAGTTGAGGAAACGAGCTTTACTGAGATACATCTCGGGTACTGTCAGAACACCTCGACCGAGATGTGCTTCGCCAACCGAGATGGTTTTATCTGGGAGCTGTTTCTTACTTATTCATGCAGTTTAGCTATGTTCGGTGAGTATCTTGTCCTTAGACTTATTTTGACCCATTGGGACAATGTGTCCCAAGTATGGGGTATGCGGATATGTTATTTGACTTTGATGTACGACTCTATTGACCGGATATTGATATTTATGCTTCGCTTTTGCATCTATATTTTTATCTGAGACTACATGCATACTTACAGGTTATTTGATTGAGAAAAACGTCGAAACTGAAAGAAAAATGGTTTTAAAAAATTTTTTTTTTGACCTCGACCGGGGAGAGTCTTGGCCAAACGAGGCATTTCACCTCGGTTGAACCAAGAACACCTCGACCGAGGTGTGTTAATTGAGAGTTTTCGAAAACGATTTTGTGCTACTTATCTGGATATGATCTCAGTGAAGATCTTGTTTACTTACTGGTTTTAAATTCTTTATGTGTTTGAAAGGTTTTATAATATGTTTAAGTTGCTAAATGCTTTGTTTGAAATTATTGGCATGTTTAATACTTTGTTTTTATCCAAATTATGTTGAATTTGAAGGTTGACACCGCAGGTTAAGTTCTCTCACTTTCTTCTTGGAAAGACCAAGGCAATTCATTCTCTTCTTCTTCTTCTTCTTGATCATGCTTAGCCCCTCATATACATTTTGCCTCCCTTTACCTATCCGGGAATTTGGAAGCAAGCGAAGTGGTGAAAGCAAGTTAAAGTTGAGAAGTGGCTGGAAGTGGAAGTGTTAGAAAGCAATAATAGGTTTGGGGAAGTCAATCATGAAGATGAGTAACTCGGCACCATTCACATAGCCGGGTGTTTGTGTCTTGCCAAAGTCGGATTGAGCGATATTCCTAACGGGTCATGGTATGTGCATCAAGGGTTTGATGCATCTCGAGAAATTGATGATTGCAGATTTCCTAGGCTTCGGTTATTGTGCACCTCTGTCCATGCATCCCAAAAAGTAAAGTAAAAAAGAAAAAGTGTGAGATAAGCAAAGCTTATTGGTGGAAGATGTTGCAAGTCAAAGTGAAAGTGAAGTTCATCCTTTTCCCGGATTCTAGCACCACATTACCTTACATACATCCCTACCCTACACGTTTCTTGACCTTTCTTTTGGGAAGCCCTTGAGACCTTGAGCTTGTTGATTGACTTAGTGGTTTAAATCGGATTATACATGATTAATTTTGATAATTATGATTTATTATGCATTCTATGATTTTATGCAAAGATGAACAACTTTCCTATATTTATAAAATGTTTTGATCATATTGAGTTTCTAATTCCAGGAAGTATTCTCTTAGAGTGATCTATGATAGTTGCACACCATAAAATGTTTTTGAAAGACTTTTCATTGATTTTCTTGACTTATAATCCATTCTATCTTGTCTTCTATATGAGGAACTTGCTTGGGGACAAGCAAGGGCTAAGTATGGGGTATTTTGATAGCATGAATTATAGTCTATATTTCAGGGTTTGTTTGGACGTTTTATCTTTCATAATCTGCATGTTTGTATGTACATTATGTGATTTTACTACCATTTCATCTACCTTTGCGAGAATCGAGGTCTACACCTAGTTTCGTTGTAATCGCAGGTAATATGGTACGTTTTGCATCAAAAAGGAGCAAAAGGAGTCATGAGTCATTTGGAGCTACATCCAGGGAGCATAGCCATGGATTAAAGATTCACTTTGGACCAGTTTTGAGAGATTTCACATTCAGTTGTGATTCACCTCGGTTGACCAGAGATTCATCTCGACCGAGGCAATCCAGAGACACCGACTCGACCGAGGCGAACACCTAGGACGCGGCGAGAATATTTTATTCTTGGAGGAGATCTTTTAAATTTGGAAGGTGATCTTATATTTTTGGGCTTGGCTCCTGGAAGGAAGGAGATATGCAGAATATATATTTTACCTATTTTTATGGGAAGATATCTTTCTAAGATATTTTATCTTTGGAGGGTTATTTTCCTATAAAAAGGGTCGGATTTTCCACAATTCCGATCGTGCTTAGATCCCGCAAAAGAGCCCGCTTACACCGAAAAACACGCAGCAGCAGCATACTCCAATTTGGGAGTTTCGAAGAACCTTTTTGAAGGTTGAAGGAAGATTGAAGTTCATAGCTTTTATAGCTTTATTGGAGGGTTTTGTAAGATTGTCTTCAATTCCCTCAATTGTTGTCTTGTCTTTTTGGATTATTATCCAAGGAACGCTTTGTTGTGATATTTGATTCAGTTATTGAAGTCTTTTCATTAAATTCTTCTTTGTTCAAATATTCACCTTCTTCCCATATATTTTAATACTTTCATTATGATGATGAGTGGCTAATTTCCTTGTGTGATTCTAGGGTGATTGGCTGAAGGTTGTGGGAAAAACAATGATAGAATAATCTTAGATTCCAGTAGGATCCTGAAAGTTCGAGTCTTTAACCTTAACCCTAAGCATCTCGCTCGGTTGATGAACATCTCGGCCGGGGTGGAATTCTTCTGACCGAGGTGACTTATCCGACCTTAAACTGAGAGTTAAGTGTTAGAGTTTGCTAAATCCTATTCTTATTACACCTTCCTGGTTCAATGCAAGCTTAGGATGAGACTTACCCGGTAATTCCTTAGTTTGTGTACTAACGATCATAAGTGTAGGTAATAAAGGTTATTCCTTTATTGGGGTTTGAGTGTGCTTCCATCCCATCTTTGTGAGTTAGCCTGAGACTTACCCGGTAAAGGTTGATTCTATTCCCTTAGATGGTGTGTTAGTTTGAGGTTATAGTTCTTTATCTTGATTCCTTGAGACTTACCCGGTAATAGGAGTTACGGTTTAGGATTAGTGTGTAGTGAGACTTACCCGGTGATCTACTCCACTTTAGTAACACCTTCCCCATGCAAAAATCTCAGCTTTGTCCGCTTATCTATAGATCTTGAGTTGGAACCACAACTAGATGCTTTAATCCCTAGAATTGCATGTTTGCTTTATTGACTTCTTATTCATCTTTGATTGTGTTAATCACTCTTGTGGTTAGTATTGACATTAGCATACCGTATTGACTTTGTTTCACCGAGTCCCTGTGATCGACCCCTGGAATTTTCTTGCTTTTACTACGATTGACCCGTACACTGCGGGTTCGCATCCTTGTTTTAAGCTTAAGTCTAGGGTTATAAATTTAAAGCTTGCACACACTGTTTGGAGCGAACAAGTTTTTGGCGCCGTTGCCGGGGACTTGGTCTAGACCGAGCCGGTTACGGTTTGCTTTCGGGGCACTTGCCCTGTTGCTACTAACTACTCTTTCTATGAGTTTTGTAGTTTTCAGGATTTCCGATGACTACATTTGATCCAGCCTGGATAGCAAGACAAAGTGCTAGGGCGGACCATTATGAATACTTGGAGGAGAAGTACTCCTTCTATTGGTTCAACAATGAATGGGAAAGAGAAGAGGCCATTCAACATGAACTTGCGATATGGGATGAGAAGAATGTCCCTAAAAACATTTATGAGCAACCTTTTGAAGACTCTCTCGAATCAAGATTGGAGAAGTTGATGAAGAAGGTGGAGGAGCTCAAGGAAAGCACCATATCCTATGCTAAGCCGGAAGAGGAGCATAAGGAAGTGTTGCACGTTCCAAGCATTCCTCTAGTCGGACCGGAAGCTTCTCCTGATGTTTTTGTGGAAGAGGAGGATGTGGAGGATCTCGATCCGACTGTTGAGACCTCGGTCGAGGCGGAAACTACTTCGGCCGAGATGGAAGAATCTGCAAAACTGGAAGCAGAAGATGCAGAGAACCTTGGCCAGATTACTGAGATTATGGCCAAGATGGAAGAAAGACCAGCTGAACTAAGAGAGATTTCGTGTGTGGATTATCAACCCAACATGAAACTTGTCTCAAACCTTGGAGAACTTTGCAAGGTACATTCTCCTACTTCATTTGAATTCCCTATTAATATTTCTGAATTTTTCAGGAAGGCACCGGAGAGTTGGAGGTCTCTTCCGAAAGAACCTCCAAAGATTAAGATGAAGTCTTCCTTAAAACTGTTGGAAGAAGAAGCTCCTTGGATTATAAGGAGTGAAGTTAACAAGCGCTTCACCGCTAAGGCAACGAAGTGTTATTTGTTCAAGTATGGGGTCCCTCGCATGCTAAGGACCCTGTACCATCCCCGAGCTATAGATGGGGAAGCTACTATGATTCTCGAGAAACTGTTTTCTCGATCCAGGAAAGGATGGGACACGAGGGTAGATTATGTCCCATTGAAGTGCAGGAAATCTAGAAGAATTCCGGTGAGAAGCAAACCGTACAAGCTTGTACGTGGGAGATCTTACCATTTGCCGGTAAAATTAGGAACCGGAACCTTTTTGGAAGAATTTTATGATGGATGTGATGAGCACTCCATGGTGTTCAAGGTACATTGAGTAATTCTATGGAGAATGGTCCAGCTAGCGACCTTAAATCAAGCGCTTCTTGGGAGGCAACCCAAGGTATTGCTTTCTTTTCCCGTTTTCTAGTCTAGTTTAGATAGCTTTTGTTTTTGCTTTGCTTTGCTTTGTTTTTGGCGTTCTGGACAGACAACAGGGAATATCTAGGAAGGAGCACAACTGGAAGGACAGAAGTTCGAGATTCTGAGAAGACAGAAGCACCTCGGTTATTGTCAGAGCACCTCGACCGAGTTGATTCTTGAGCAACCGAGGCGACTAGGGTTTCTGCAGAACCACCTCGGTCCATACCACCTCGGTCCAGTCGAGACCATCTCGACCGAGGTGACAGCAGATCCAGTAACAGTATAAAAGGGGAAAAATTACTTTTCACATTTTTTTACCTACCTCGACCGCGGCGACATATCCATTTCGCTCCCTCTCAATTCTTGCTCGTCTTCGACGTTTTCTGCTTCCAAACCGAGATTGAAGTGTAGAGGAATCGATTGCAACAACAAATCTGCAAGAAATTCGAGCGAATCGGCCGGAACGAGGTAAAAACGATCGAAACCCTAACTCGCTCGTTTACTTTGATTTGGGCTTTGGTTGCCCTTGCATCTGTTGAGGAAAAGCTTAAGTACCCCTTAGGAAACAATTGTAGTGATTTTTGGGGGAAAAGAACTGAAATTCAGAGAGTTGAAATCGCGACTGTCTTGGCCTCGGTCCAGTCGATCTGCACCTCGGTCGAGGTGATTCTTGGAGTTTGTCAGTCGACCGAGGTAGTCTGACAGTGTTGTTTGAAGATGAGTTCTGACAGATTGTTAGCCCTTAGAGATAGATCCTCTCCTTCCCCTTCTTCTTCCTCATCCCGGCCTTCTATCCCGGTGATCCACGAGAGACACCAGGTAGATTATGAGCGCATTGCTAGCCGTCCAGTGATCGCACCTAGATTTCTGGACGTTTCTGCTTTTGACTGTCTCCACATTGATGGAGATCTTAGGAGGATGATCACCACCGTCGGGCTAGATCAGTTTACTGAGATCCGAGCCCCTGCCTACTTAGAGCCGACGCTTGAGTTTGTCAGTTCCTTCACTTACCTCCCCACAGAGAGGGCTGTGAAGTACCGGTTGATGAACCGGAACTACTTAGTACCTCTAGACCATTGGAGAGACATCTTTGGCTTCCCTGTCCCCACTGCCGTAGACTTCCCGACCCGAGCCGTAGCTAGAGAGTTCTGGGGTCAGATCGCTTATGTTGTAGAGCATGCAGATAGGTGGCGCCCTGGTGATTCCAGGGAGAAGCTTATTTTCCATCTTGCTTTTCGACTAGCCCACCGGATCTTCAGCGAGACGCTTCTGGCGCGTACTGAGACGCCCCAGAAGGTCCGACAGGGGGAGCTCTTGCTTTGTACTGCATGGTCACAGGTGGATACCCTGACTTTGGATTGATGCTGGCAGAGGATCTGCACAAGATCAAGGCCAAAGGGAAGGGAGATATATGCTGTGGCGGGATAGTGACCCATATCGCTACTTATCAGGATATGGATCTGAGTAGGTGTACTATGGTGGCGGCTGCCAAGCCGCTCGGACTACAGGAGATGATTACACGGAGGATTCTGGTTCCCCGTGGTTTGACTACACCTTACGTCGCTATGCCATGGGAGCTGACTGCACCTCAGGGCATCAGGTGGTCTGCACAGTTCTCAGTCTTTGATCCACATTTCTGGCAGACCGCTTGGGATCCATTGATTGAGGATTACAGAGAGGGAGCAGCTGCCCTTGCTGCAGCTGAGGAGGAGGTTGAGGACGACGACGACGATGAGGATACAGTAGATGAGAGAGGAGGTGGCGTCCCGATGGACACAGGGACAGATACAGCTGGGACGAGCGCGCCACCTATTATAGATTTGGATGACGAGGAGGATACAGAGCCGGCACCAGCTGAGACTTCTCCGGTCAGACCTGCTAGACGCAGGAGGCGGGGAGTGAGAGATAGAGCTGCGCACCGACGGATCGAGGACCTGACGGATCAGGTTATCGACTCATACGCTGCACTTTCGCTGGATATCCGCGAGATGCAGGAGCGGCAGCATCATCAACACATCATGGCTCAGCTGCAGTTCGAGCGGATCATGGGCCATCCTTACAATCCGACTCAGTATCCTTATGCACCACCACCGGACCGAGACTACTGAGGAGCTGCAGGATTTTATTATTATATTTTTTATGCAGTTCGGCTTTTATCCGGTGAGTTTTCTTTTGTTTAGACTTTTATTATACCCACTGGGACAGTGTGTCTCAAGTATGGGGTATTTGTTGTTATTTGACTACGTGACTACGTGATGTATTTGACACCTTTGATGTATTATATTTATCGGATATTTTCATATTTATGCTTCATTGCCTTTATATGATTATCTCATATTACATGCATACCTACAGGTTATTTGATTGAGAAAAACGTCGAAACCGAAAAAAAATGGTTTTTTAAAAAAAAAAAATTTTGACCTCGACCGGGGAGATTCTGGCCGAACGAGGTGTTTCACCTCGGTTGAAACAAGAACACCTCGACCGAGGTGGGTTAACTGAGAGTTTTCGAAAACGATTTTGTATTACTTATCTGGATATGATCTCAGTGAAGATTCTGTTTACTTACTGGTTTTAAATTCTTTATGTGTTTGAAAGGTTTTATAATATGTTTAAGTTGCTAAATGCTTTGTTTGAAATTATTGGCATGTTTAATACTTTGTTTTTATCCAAATTATGTTGAATTTGAAGGTTGACACCGCAGGTTAAGTTCTCTCACTTTCTTCTTGGAAAGACCAAGGCAATTCATTCTCTTCTTCTTCTTCTTCTTGATCATGCTTAGCCCCTCATATACATTTTGCCTCCCTTTACCTATCCGGGAATTTGGAAGCAAGCGAAGTGGTGAAAGCAAGTTAAAGTTGAGAAGTGGCTGGAAGTGGAAGTGTTAGAAAGCAATAATAGGTTTGGGGAAGTCAATCATGAAGATGAGTAACTCGGCACCATTCACATAGCCGGGTGTTTGTGTCTTGCCAAAGTCAGATTGAGCGATATTCCTAACGGGTCATGGTATGTGCATCAAGGGTTTGATGCATCTCGAGAAATTGATGATTGCAGATTTCCTAGGCTTCGGTTATTGTGCACCTCTGTCCATGCATCCCAAAAAGTAAAGTAAAAAAGAAAAAGTGTGAGATAAGCAAAGCTTATTGGTGGAAGATGTTGCAAGTCAAAGTGAAAGTGAAGTTCATCCTTTTCCCGGATTCTAGCACCACATTACCTTACATACATCCCTACCCTACACGTTTCTTGACCTTTCTTTTGGGAAGCCCTTGAGACCTTGAGCTTGTTGATTGACTTAGTGGTTTAAACTGGATTATGCATGATTAATTTTGATAATTATGATTTATTATGCATTCTATGATTTTATGCAAAGATGAACAACTTTCTTATATTTATAAAATGTTTTGATCATATTGAGTTTCTAATTCCAGGAAGTATTCTCTTAGAGTGATCTATGATAGTTACACACCATTAAATGTTTTTGAAAGATTTTTTTCATTAATTTTCTTGACTTATAATCCATTCTATCTTGTCTTCTATATGAGGAACTTGCTTGGGGACAAGCAAGGGCTAAGTATGGGGTATTTTGATAGCATGAATTATAGTCTATATTTCAGGGTTTGTTTGGACGTTTTATCTTTCATAATCTGCATGTTTGTATGTACATTATGTGATTTTACTACCATTTCATCTACCTTTGCGAGAATCGAGGTCTACACCTAGTTTCGTTGTAATCGCAGGTAATATGGTACGTTTTGCATCAAAAAGGAGCAAAAGGAGTCATGAGTCATTTGGAGCTACATCCAGGGAGCATAGCCATGGATTAAAGATTCACTTTGGACCAGTTTTGAGAGATTTCACATTCAGTTGTGATTCACCTCGGTTGACCAGAGATTCATCTCGACCGAGGCAATCCAGAGACACCGACTCGACCGAGGCGAACACCTAGGACGCGGCGAGAATATTTTATTCTTGGAGGAGATCTTTTAAATTTGGAAGGTGATCTTATATTTTTGGGCTTGGCTCCTGGAAGGAAGGAGATATGCAGAATATATATTTTACCTATTTTTATGGGAAGATATCTTTCTAAGATATTTTATCTTTGGAGGGTTATTTTCCTATAAAAAGGGTCGGATTTTCCACAATTCCGACATCCGCTTACAGTTGGACACCCGCTATCAGCGCAAGAGAGTAGTTTTACGCAGCAGCAGCAGCATACTCCAATTTGGGAGTTTCGAAGAACCTTTTTGAAGGTTGAAGGAAGATTGAAGTTCATAGCTTTTATAGCTTTATTGGAGGGTTTTGTAAGATTGTCTTCAATTCCCTCAATTGTTGTCTTGTCTTTTTGGATTATTATCCAAGGAACGCTTTGTTGTGATATTTGATTCGGTTATTGAAGTCTTTTCATTAAAATCTTCTTTGTTCAAATATTCACCTTCTTCCCATATATTTTAATACTTTCATTATGATGATGAGTGGCTAATTTACTTTCATTATGATGATGAGTGGCTAATTTCCTTGTGTGATTCTAGGGTGATTGGCTGAAGGTTGTGGGAAAAACAATGATAGAATAATCTTAGATTCCAGTAGGATCCTGAAAGTTCGAGTCTTTAACCTTAACCCTAAGCATCTCGCTCGGTTGATGAACATCTCGGCCGGGGTGGAATTCTTCTAACCGAGGTGACTTATCCGACCTTAAACTGAGAGTTAAGTGTTAGAGTTTGCTAAATCCTATTCTTATTACACCTTCCTGGTTCAATGCAAGCTTAGGATGAGACTTACCCGGTAATTCCTTAGTTTGTGTACTAACGATCATAAGTGTAGGTAATAAAGGTTATTCCTTTATTGGGGTTTGAGTGTGCTTCCATCCCATCTTTGTGAGTTAGCCTGAGACTTACCCGGTAAAGGTTGATTCTATTCCCTTAGATGGTGTGTTAGTTTGAGGTTATAGTTCTTTATCTTGATTCCTTGAGACTTACCCGGTAATAGGAGTTACGGTTTAGGATTAGTTTGTAGTGAGACTTACCCGGTGATCTACTCCACTTTAGTAACACCTTCCCCATGCAAAAATCTCAGCTTTGTCCGCTTATCTATAGATCTTGAGTTGGAACCACAACTAGATGCTTTAATCCCTAGAATTGCATGTTTGCTCTATTGACTTCTTATTCATCTTTGATTGTGTTAATCACTCTTGTGGTTAGTATTGACATTAGCATACCGTATTGACTTTGTTTCACCGAGTCCCTGTGATCGACCCCTGGAATTTTCTTGCTTTTACTACGATTGACCCGTACACTGCGGGTTCGCATCCTTGTTTTAAGCTTAAGTCTAGGGTTATAAATTTAAAGCTTGCACACACCGTTTGGAGCGAACATAGACTTCCTCAACAAGGAAGTGAGCGGTCGGGCAATAACTAAGAAGCCCTCGACAAAACTCCGGTAGTAGCTTGTCAATCCTAAGAAGCTGCGGACCTCCTTGACATTCTTAGGTGGCAGCCAAGATGCTACTAACTTAATATTCGCCGGATCTACCTTGATCCCTTCAGCTGAAACAATGTGACCAAGGAATGTTACCTCGGACATCCAAAACTCGCACTTAGAGAGCTTGGCGTACAACTCTCTATCTTGTAAAACTTGAAGAACAATCCTCAAGTGTCCAACATGCTCCTCTTTACTGCGAGAGTAAACCAGAATGTCGTCGATGAAGATAACTACAAACTGGCCTAGAAAGTCGATGAAGATGTTGTTCATCAACTCTATGAAGACTGCGGGCGCGTTCGTAAGCCCGAATGGCATCACTACAAACTCGTAGTGTCCATATCTGGTCCAAAATGTTGTCTTAGCTACGTCATGCTCTCTCACCTTCAGCTAGTGACATCCAGATCTCAGATCGATCCTCGAAAACATTGAAGCTCCATGCAGTTGATCCAAAAGATCGTCGATACGGGGCAAAGGGTACTTGTTCTTGATCGTCACTTTGTTCAGCTCTCGGTAGTCGATACATAACCTCATGGACCCATCTTTCTTCCTGACGAAGAGAACTGGTGCGCCCCAAGGAGATACGCTAGGGCGGATGAAGCCCTTCTCTGCTAACTCCTTGAGCTGCTTCTTCAACTCAAGCATCTCGATAGGCGTCATACGATATGGAGCTTTAGAGATCGGTCTCGTACCGGGCTCTAGCTCAATGTCGAAGTCTACACTCCTTTGTGGAGGTAAACCTGATGGCTTTCCAAAGACATCAGCAAACTCGCAAGCTATTGGAATCTTCTCCAAAGCCGGACTCGTACTATCCTTCATGGCGTAGCACCAAAAAGCCTCGCAACCCTGACTGGTAAGTCTTGCAGCTCGCACTACACTGATGATTGTACCAGTCTTCCCAAGATCCCTCCTCGGAAGATATCAACATGGCTTGCCTTTGTAGTTACTGTTACAGTCCTCCTGCCGATGTCCAGAACTGCTCGATGTCGATCCATCCAATCCATACCCAGAGTAACTTCTTCATGTACTAAGTACATGGCGAAGAAGTAGCTGGCCAATCGCGACCTCTCAATCGGATAGGGCAATCGCGAACCTCTCGAGTACCTCGAATCTTACCCCCATCGGGCAGTCCTATAAAGAAGGGTCTACCTTCTACAGTAACTAAGGTCAATCTATCTACACATGCATCGGATATAAAAGAATGTGTAGCACCAGTATCGAAAAGAACTCTGACAAGAAAACCATTAATATGTATGGTACCTGTAGCTGCTGGCGTTGTCTGCTCTACATCACTCCTCAACTCATACACTCTAGCTGATGCATATCTGGTGTCTGTGGATCCACCAACACGTCCTCTACATCTCCCCTGTACCGGAGTGGAACCTAGAGGAGCGGTAGAACCAGAAACTCTTTGCTACTGCTGGTGGTACTACGATCTATGTCCTCCTCCAACAACACTGGCAAGTGAAGAACCCTGTTGAGATAGCGCCTTGCCCCGACGGCAAAACGCAGCTCTATGTCCGGGCTTGCCACAAGAAAAGCAAGTCACTGCTGGCTTCTTGCAATCAGCTCGGATGTGTCCAGCTACTCCGCAGTTATGACACTGCCGTCCTCTGTCAGAACTCTGCTGGAAACCAGAACGTACTGGCGTCTGACTACGCCCAAAACCAGCTGCTCCAGCTCCAGCACTGTTGATCCAGCTCCAGCACTAGCTGATCCAGTCTTCTGTCTCTTCTCAGGACCTCTTGTTTGAGAAGTTCTCCTCTGACCCGATCGGTCTCTCTCATATGCAGAAGCTATATCCTGATAGTCCATCAGAGATTCACAACGGAAACCAGTAAGATAAGAGCGTGTCGACTCTCTCAACCTCCGAGAGAAAAGGTAAACATGTTGATCCTCAAGTGGTGCAGATGGACCTAGCAGCGCCAACTCATCCTGAAACTTGAGGATGATCTCAGCAATAGGAAAATCCTCGAATCCAGCCTCAAGAAAATCTTGAAGACGGTCTCTCCTCATAGCTGCGGGACAGTAGCGATCCCTTATCACTGTCTTCATCTGCTCATAACTGTTGACCTTACTACGAATAGTCCTCCACCAAGAATGAGTCTGATCCTTCAGTAGCGTATGTGCTATGTTGACTCGACGTTCCTTAGGGAAACCGATAGCCTCCATAGTAGAATCCACCTGTCCTAGCCACTACTCCACCTCTAAGCCAGTCCTTCCCATGAAGATGGGGACCTTCAGCTGATCGAAAGCCTTCAACCAATTGTTGGGCTTTGGCTCCTTTGCCTCAGCCGGCACTCTAACAACCTCAACAACTCTAGCGGGCGGGGCAACAGCCTGTGTAACTCTCTGCGAAACCTCAGTTGATCTCGCGGGAACTGGCGGAACTGGTGCTGGTCCTTCAGTCCTGATAGCCTCCTCAACTCTCTGCACATAGTCGCGATATGCAAAAGCTCCGATAGACCCTCGTGGGGACTCCATCGATGGCACCCTCTGAGCTCTGGACCTAGCAGCGGTCCCATTTCCAGCCTCTAGAACAATGCTCTCAACAACCTCTTCAGCAAACACCTCAACGAGAGGTGGATCGGCAGCTGGGGCTTGGCCCCAACTTCTAGCTAGTGGAGGTCTTCTCGCACGTCCTCGTCCACGGACGGCAGACGGAAGTGGTGGTTGACCCCTTCCTCGCCCCATAGCAGATGAAGCTCTAAGTACGCACCATCTTCTATAAGGATAGATATATACTATATATATATATATATATAAGGCCACACTACAGCTAAAGCAAAAGTCCAAGAAAAGCACATATGAAGGCCAACATATAAGAAACTACACTGTTGAGATCCGCGGAGGTAGTGGTGGTCGCCCATACATCTATCCTAGACCAACGGTTTAAAACAAAAACCCCCTTTTGAAAATGTTAGACCCCTTGCGGATTCTATTTATTTATCCATCCGACCTTTAGAAGATTTCGAGTGCCATTGTTGTCAACCTAGAGCTCTGATACCATATTATAACACCATAAGTTTTGGGAACTCGAAGCGCTACGGGCTAGGACCGTACAATGGGTCCCGACCCTCAGTGTAGCAACAACAAACGGATCTTACAACAAGGCGCAAATGAATGAAAACCAAAACTGAAAATAAAACCAAAGGTTTAAACAAAATAAAGCGGAAAAGACTCGCAGCCGAGTTCAAAACAAAAGGGAAACAACAAAAAGAACATAAACCCGATCCCGTCCTATAATATACGGGAAACCCGGCTGACCACACCATCTGGATCACTCAGCAGCATCCTAAACCTGTGGAACATCTACAACGACGGTATAAACCGTTAGCTAACATTCTAGGTATAAGCAAGAGCGTAAAGGCACAAACACATATAAGGTAAGATAAACACATAGCATGCTTGCACACAACCGGTTATTATCTTTCTTAAAGTTATCCATTACTAATTCAACTTCTTTTGTCGCACAATAATCCTTTTGAAACTCGCCTCCGCTTCCGTCTACCAATAGGAATAGATCAGTAATATCCGTTACCTATGGGTCTGGGTTGCAAGAGCACATTCTAGTCTCCTGTAGAACTAGACAAGTGGTCACCGCCCGGTTATATTGTACTTGGGCCAGTTAAGGTTATAAAGGGTGAATCCTAGTCCGGTTATCCATTATAACATGATAAACAACAGAAACAAGTCAATACAATCCAACTAATACGCGGAATGAAGCTAAGTAAGTCCAAGGGACTTACCTCACTCGAAGGTAACACAAAGGCTCAACAACAACTCAGAGAACACTCAAGAAAGCTCAGTTTCCCTCAGGAAAGGAGCAAGGAAAGCTTGTACAAATAAGTATCATGGATCAGGAACGAAACGGTTGCTAGAAGTCTATAACTTCTAGTCTCAACGATCTCTAAGAGATCTCCACAAGCTAAGGACCCAACCTTAGTCTTACAGCAGCTCAGGGAACAGGGATCAACCACAAGAAACCAAGAAAGGAACGAGGAAAGGAAGCAAAGAAGCAACTCACCAAAGACGGGAGTTACAGCAAAGAAAACCGCAGGGGCGGTTGGCAGAGGCGCAGGGGCGGCACGTGACAAAGGCGCAGGGGCGGCTCTGTGCAGGCGCGGGGGCGGATCTTCCTCAAAAGCAACTGTCGGGCTTCTCTTCAACATATCTCACAGCAGGGGCAATCAAAGCTCGCACCTTTGATTCCAACACGCCAAGACTCAACTCCAGAGAGCCTGAAAACAACAAAGGATCAACAACGGAACGCTCCACAAGAATCAAGGCTCATGCTTGATCCTTGGAGAAGAAGAAAAGAGAAAAACGAAAGGAAGAAACCGAAACAGAAGCGAAGCAAGGTGCAGCAACACATAAACGTGATGACGGACAAGGGAGGAAGAACCTACACGTTCAGCAAGGACACAAGGGCAAGGCTACATCACTCTAGGGTTGAAGAAGACGATAACAAGAGAAGGGAAAAAGGAGGAAAGGAAAGAGTATATAGGGACGGGCTGAAAAGATAGACGGAAATACGTCTAGGGTTTAGAAAGAAGATCAGGGAACCGGCTCATATGATAGAATATTGGATATTCTATCTATGGAATAAAGATAAAAAGAACGGAAGAAAGATCGGGCACAATCTGTCGTCATCCGCAGGAGCGGATCACCTCGGCCGCAGGGGCGGCCTTCTTCACCACGGGGGGTGAAGGCAAAATTGGGTTCTTACAATTGTTATCTCGTCAAGCTAGCTTATTACACGGTGACTTATGTTTTTTTTAAGTCATGTGTTTTTAGAAACAGTATTCGGATTCCTATAGCCAAGTTATAAATTGTCTTCAATTTTACTTTTTTTTCCTTCTATTGACCGTTCCCGTTCTCCAATGTAACAAGTGCTACGACATCTATACATACTAAAACAGAGCACGGGTTGATAACGTGACGCGTTGTGGAAGCAGTATTTTTGAAATGGAGCTCCCACAATTAAAGTCAATAAATCTTTATTTTTAAATAATTTTTTAGGCCAAAAAATCTTTTATTTTTAAATTAACAAATATATAGGAACCAACACGTTAGTTCGAACGAATCGTTCTGTTGGGACAATTATTTTATAATAAATTTTGAATACTAAAAAAAAATTCTGAATCAGCTTAACAACCACATCAGTTTTTTATTAAATAGATATTTATAAAAAGATATTAACCGATTCTGCAATTTATAAATTTAATTAAAAAAAACAACTTTAACAACCAAATCATAAATTATGTTAAAACTATATTTATAGAAAGATAGTAAAAATACGGGACCTTATATAAACAACCTGACGTCCATACAGATTTTTATTGTCTTCTACATAGGTATTGCATTCACGTCTCTAGCTTCATTCTCCATTATTGTATTCCTTTATTCGAATAGAGCACGGGTTGATTACGTGGCGCGTTGTGGAAGCAGTATTTTTGAAATGGAACTCCCACAATTAAAGCCAATAAATCTTTATTTTAAACAATTTATTAGGCCAAAAAATCTTTTATTATTAAATTAACAATTTTATAGGAACCAACACGTTAGTTCAAACGAATCGTTCTTTGGGACAATTATTTTATAATAAATTTTGAATACTAAAAAAAATATTAACTGAATCAGCTTAACAACCAAATCAGCTTAACAACCAAATCAGTTTTTTATTAAATAGATATTTATAAAAAGATATTAACAGATATTAACCGATTATGCAATTTATAAATTTAATTAAAAAAAACAACTTAAGAACCAAATCACAAATTATGTTAAAACTATATTTATAAAAAGATATTAAAAATATGGGACCTTATATAAACAACCTGACGTCCATACAGATTTTTATTGTCTTCTACATAGGTATTACATTCACGTCTCTAGGTTCATTCTCCATTATTGTATTCCTTTATTCGAACAAAGCACAAGTTGATGACGTGGCGCGCTATGGAAGCAGTATTTTTGAAATAGAATTCCCACAATTAAAGTCAATAAATTTTTATTTTAAACATTTTTAGGCCAAAAAATCTTTTATTATTAAATTAACAATTTTATAGGAATCAACACGTTAGTTCGAACAAATCGTTCTTTTGGGACAATTATTTTATAATAAATTTTGAATACAAAAAAAAATATTAATTGAATCAGCTTAACAACCAAATCAGTTTTTTATTAAATAGATATTTATAAAAAGATATTAAAAAATATTAACCGATTCTACAATTTATAAATTTAATTAAAAAAAACAACTTAACAACCAAATCACAAATTATGTTAAAACTATAATTATAAAAAGATAATAAAAATACGGGACCTTATATAAACAACCTAAGAATTAAAAAAAACAACTTAACAACCAAATCACAAATTATGTTAAAACTATAATTATAAAAAGATAATAAAAATACGGGACCTTATATAAACAACCTAACGTCCATACATATTTTTATTGTCTTCTACATAGGTATTACATTCACGTCTCTAGCTTCATTCTCCATTATTGTATTCCTTTATTCGAACAAAACACAGGTTGATGACGTGGCGCGCTGTGGAAGCAGTATTTTTGAAATGGAGCTCCCACAATTAAAGTCAAGAAATCTTTATTTTTAAACAATTTTGTAGGCCAAAAAATCTTTTATTATTAAATTAACAATTTTATAGGAACCGACACGTTAGTTCGAACGAATCGTTCTTCTGGGACAATTATTTGAGAAGATTAAGGTAGTAGGGTAAGTTTTTTTTCTAAAAAACAAACTAGGCCCCTAATATTAACAATTAAAATAAAAAAGATAAATAAGATGTGAAAAGAATCTTAATTAAGTATTTAAGGTAACAGTTAAAAGATAATTAATATTTTCAAATATTAATTACGCTAAAAATAAGGAAACTGTTATTCTGTTTACGATTCTTTTCACCTCTTTATCTCTCTACATCATCACCTCCGTCTTCCTCCGTTTCCTCCTTCTCATCTTCCTCCGTCGCCGTCCCATCCCTCTCGGTCCTCTCCCTGCGATCCAAACTCTCCTAGTATCGATCATCTCCGCAACCATACTCGCCGGAATCCTCCTCTCCGCCGCTTCCGAGATTCGCGAAACCCGCTGATTCTAGCGCCGTTCCAAAACCCCTTTCCAAGATCGCGGGTGGTGCTCTTCTCCCTCTCGTGACTATTTAAGCGCTCCTATACGCATTCTCGTTTCTCTGCTCTTCCTTTTTCTCTCCCCTCTCAATCTTCAATCTCCATTGTCGGTTTGAAGCTTGAACTACCAAAACCTCGCAGATTCCCCCAATCACTCTCGCGATCTCTAGGAAATTTTTTACCTGCGTGATTCTCTAATTCTCTTGAACTCTGTAGGTTATGCTCCTTGATTTCTTTTTTATTTAATTTTTGTTTTTTTTCTTCATCTGACATTTGGTTGTGGTTTTTTAATTTTTTGCAGTGGAAGCAGCTTAAATTGAGCTTTAGTAAAGTAATTCGCAGGTTGTCAGGCTTTTTCTCCCTTGTTTTCTGCTTCAATGGCGGCCGAGATGAAAGAGCCGCTGTTGAAGACGGTGTACTATGAGAATTGATCAGGCCGTAGGATCGAGATGCGCAAGCAAACTCAACAATCCATCCCTTTCAAAACTCTCTTTTCCGTTTGGCTCATAGTCCTCTGCAGCGGTATTCTCTCTGGATTCCCTGGCTTGTCCACGTGAATATGTTTTTTTTCTTTCCAAAAACAAAATCTCAGCAATGAGGTTCCAAGGTTTTTGATTAGTTTTTAAATTATAAAAAAATTCATATTGTTAGGTTTTCCTATCAGCAAAACTCATGACAGTAAATACTATTCCTCACGTGATTCAAGATTCAGATTGACTTGATCAAAATGAGATTTTCCAACCCTTACTACAAGGTTTTTTTTTTTGTAATTTCTTGATGCAAGTGTCAAGATCCTTATGAAACAAAACTTGTGTAAACGACGGACTTATGTAGCTAAATCTTGTGTAAACGACGGACTTATGTAACTAAATCTTGTGTAAACGACGGACTTATGTAACCAAACCATGTGTAAATGACGGACTTTATGTAAACAAACCATGTGAAATGACAGACTTATGAAACAAAACTTGTGTAAACGACGGACTTATGTAACAAATCATGTGTAAATGGCAGACTTGTGTATCCAAATCTTGTGTAAATGACGGACTTATGTAACCAAATCTTGTATAAACGACGAACTTATGTAACCAAATCTTGTGTAAACGACGGACTTATATAACCAAACTATGTGTAAATGACGGACTTTATGTAAACAAACCATGTGAAATGACAAACTTATATAACCAAACTTGTGTAAACGACGGACTTATGTAACAAACCATGTGTAAATGACGGACTTGTGTAACCAAATCTTGTATAAACGACGGACTTATGTAACCAAATCTTGTGTAAACGACGAACTTATGTAACCAAACCATGTGTAAATGACAGACGTTATGTAAACAAACCATGAACCATGTGTAAATGACGGACTTGTGTAACCAAGCTTGTGTAAATGACAGACTTGTGTACATAATATAAACAAACAAAACTTATGTAATTAAAATTATGTATTAACATTATGTAACTGAAATTGTGTATTAATATTGTGTATCATCAAAAGAATACACAAAGTTTAACTAGTCCAGTTGGTATAAGGAAGGGTGGGAGGGAGGGGTTGTCATCCACGGTTCGAATCCTACCTGACGCAATCTTTTATTTATTTAATTAAGAGGAGAGAGAAAAATATTTACTTACCCGATTTAATAAAATTAATTGATTATAAATAGGATAGAGAAGAATCTTCTAACTTCCTTAAAATCCTCTCCTTATTTTAATAAATCTTTTTTGTGCAATATAGAGGGGCCTATTTTGTACTCATTATTAACTTGGGGCCCTTTATATGCTCATTGTTACAAAACATACCTACTCCCCCATTTTACCCCAATTATTTTATAATAAATTTTGATTACTAAAAAAAGTACTAATTGAATCAGCTTAACAACCAAATCAGTTTTTTATTAAATAGATATTTATAAAAAGATATTATAACCGATTTTTCAATTTATAAATTTAATTAAAAAAACAACTTAACAGTCAAATCACAAATTATGTTAAAACTACATTTATAAAAAGATATTAAAAATACGGGACCTTATATAAACAACTTGACGTCCATACAAATTTTATTTTATCTTCTACATAGGTATTACATTAACGTCTCTAGCTTCATTCTCCATTATTTTATTCCTTTATTCGAACAAATTTGTTTTTTGAACGTTCCATTAGATTTTTTATGTTTTACAAACCAAATTTATTTTTTGGAACTACAAATTTTACGTTATGTGCAATTTTAAATTAAATTGATTTTGATTAGAATTTTATTTTCAAAATGTTCCATCAGATTTTAAGCGAATATAATTTTTTTTGGATAAAATCCATTAGATTATACGCTATTTTTAAAAAAAAATACCTATAAATATATAATAAGTTTTTATATTTCATTGAATTTTTTGATAGCTTTTTTAATTAAAAACTTCCATTTTATCAATCAAAATTGATTTTTATTTTTTTATATTTTTTTTATAGTGGCTTTTAGGATAGATTGATTTCGATTTTTATTTCCATTTTAATTATATTTTCGCTTAGGATTTTTATTCGACGGATTTTTTTTGAACGTTCCATCAGATTTTTTCATGGTTCGCTTAGAACTTTTACGTTTTACAAATTTGTCGAACAAAATTAGTATTTTTGGAACTACAATTTTACGTTATGTGAAAGTTATAATTAAATTGATTTCGAATTGAATTTTATTTTCGAAACGTTCCATCAGATTTTAATAAAATCCATCAGAATTTACGTTGCTTTTTTTAAAAAAAATACCTATAAATATATAACAAATTTTTACATGATTCCATTGATTTTTTGATAGTTTTTTAAATAAAAAAAAAACTTCCATTTTATCAACAAAATTGATTTTCATTTTGACGTAAATTGATTTTCATTTTTATTATATCTTTTTATCATGGCTTTTAATTTAATTGGTTTTGATTTGATTTACATTTTAACTATATCTACTACTAGAGCAATATACATGATGGTTGATGTGGTGCGTTGTGGAAGTAGTATTTCGAAATTGAGCTCCCACAATTTTTTTAAAATTGTACAATTAACAATCGTTTTTTCATTGTTTCATCCTTGATTTGATTTTTAACCGTAACCCCATGCATTTGATCTATTTTCAAGTTATTTAATTTTTTTTACGTGTACACCTTTTTTTTATGTTAATTTTATTTATTTATTGATTTTCTTCCACCCATCAGTAAATTAGTTATTTTTAGATAATAGGATCGGACTTTAAGTTAATTTTGAATTAAATTAAATTTTTGTTAATTTTTTTTAGCTTGTCGATATAGACCACGTGAATTTAACTAAGTTATATTAATTAAATTTTTTTGTTTGATTATGTTAATTTTATTAGCTTGTAGATCACGTAAATCTTTTGTAATTTTAATAATTAAAAATAAAATTAACTAAGTAAATAATATATTTATAGTCCAAAAATAATTAATTAAAATTAAATTTCTAATACACCAATAAGTATTAAAATCCAAAA
>BSUD01000003.1:140554198-140590516 GCA_033239045.1 Fagopyrum esculentum
TTTTACTAGTATGTAACCTCATCAAATTATTAAAAAAAAAAAAAAATTACGCTTTTATCATCGTTCTCATCTAACGGGTTAATTAATTCGCTTCAATTCTTTTAATATTACTTATAACTAGTATAAATAATCGATCAAGATAAGCACTGCCCTCCCAGTTCACTAAAAAGTTAAACCTTTATCAAGAGAAAGACATTTACCTAGACTTGGAATATCTTATTCACATAACTTTTACCAATAATTTATTAATTAGGACAAACTTTTCTATGTAATAAATTACGTTGAATCAAACACGTTGTACTACTTTTTTGAATTTTAAAAGCTACAATTATTTGTGGGTAAGTTAATTTCTATAAATTCTATTTTCTACCCTTAACCAAACGATAGCCTATTACATGGGTTAACATTGCATGTATAGATACTTATAATTATTGGTATCATTATACGAGAATATAATCATGTGCAGGAGACAACAATGTTTTTAATCTGATCTGATTTTTCTAGAATTAATTTAGGTGAAGTTTACAAAATCTTATATAAATAATCAAACTTAATAAAAAATAATAAATTTAATCTAACCATTCAATTGAAGTTTTTTTCAACTAACCGAAATTTACGTGCGCTAGAAGATAATGGGACCCACGGATTTGCCTTTTTAAGAGTTACAGTCACTCAACCCTCATCCCAAAATGGACCCAATCCCAACCCAATTCAAGCTCGACGGCGAAATCGCCGAGGACTTCCGCCCCTTACTGGTTGTTTACAAAGACGGCCGCGTCCACCGCTTTATGGGCACAGCCACCGTTCCACCTTCCTCCGATTCCTCCGCCGCCGTCCAATCCAAAGACGTCCAGATCTCGCCGGAACTCTCAGCTCGTCTCTACCTCCCCAACACCACGGCCAAACTCCCCCTACTCATCTACTTCCACGGCGGAGCCTTCGTGATTGGGTCAGCCAAATCATCGACATACCACAACTACCTCAACCGCCTCGCTGCCGAGACCTCCGCCGTTATCGTCTCCGTCGATTACCGTCTAGCTCCGGAGCACCCTCTCCCAACCGCATTCGACGACTCCTGGTCCACCGTCCTCTGGTCGCTTTCCCTCTCCGACCCCTGGCTATCCGAATTCGCCGATCTGAATCGCGTATTTTTCGCCGGTGATAGCGCTGGTGCTAACATCGCCCACCACATGGCCGTCCGGTTGGGGAAGTCCGATCTAGATGGATCTAACCTCATCGGATTGGCTCTGATTCATCCCTATTTCTTGAGCAGAGACGAAGCGGATCCGAACGCGAGCCCTAAAACGCTAGCGGCGAGGGAGTTTGGGGATAGGTTTTGGAGGTATCTTTGCCCGGGGGAAAGTGGGATGGATCATCCATGGATTAATCCGGCTGTAAATGGGAGCTTGGCGGAGGTGGCGGCGAAGAAGACGGTGGTTTTTGTAGCGGAGGAGGATTTTCTGAGGGACAGAGGGATCTGGTACGCAAAGCTGTTGCGGGAAAGTGAGTGGCGAGGAGAGGTCCACGTGGTGGAGCACGTGGGGGTGGGCCACGTGTTCCACCTGTTCACCCCTGAGAATCCCAAGTCGGGGGAGTTGATGAAGCAACTGGTTAAGTTTATGAATGAAGATTAAGGTATTTGGTTGAATCTGTGTAATCTTGCTAATAATGCCAAGAACTGGGAATCATATTGCATTTTCATTTATTTATCTTACAAAGTACATTGGGGATTTTCTTCATCGTAATAAATTATAATTTGAATTATTAATTTTATCATAATATTTTTTATTCATAAAATGTTTAATCACACCAATATAGCAATATTTTCACTTAAATATATTTTCGTCTATTGCATTTTTTGGTTATCAATTAATTGATATTTGAAAAAACAATTCAACGGTATTATATATGAAGCTACTCATACAAAAACAAACATGCATACACCTTTAACATAAACAACAATGCAGTATGAGAGTTGTGTTGACTCATCAGCCTTTCTCGGAAAACAAACAACTTATAACACTACACACATACATGCTAGCAAGCATATTCACTCGAATGTAGATAGACTCAAACCACGCCCTAGGGATAAACTACCTCGATTGACCACCTCTTGCAATTGACGTCCCTACAACATCCCTATGGACCCTATTAGTAGAAGTACCTAAATAGTCGGTATAAACCATTAGCTCAAAGTCGTAATGACGCTACAATGCATATCATGCACCACAACGTCCTATCCATACATATCAGATTAATTAGCTAGCTTCATAGACTTACAAAAGATAACAATTAACAACATAAACTAAGCTATTGTAGGTTTGTCGTCTTCAATGATACATGTCAGGAGCATAACATTCATCCGATCAAATTTAAGACTTTTAAAATCAATTAAATTATTGTCACATAATTTAGTTAGCTAGCTTCATATACTTATCGTAAGAATAATTCAATTAATTAATTAATTTTTATTAGCACAACATATTACCCGAATGCAAAATTTGATCAACTTGTTATCAGAATTTAGCAACCAGCTAGGCTAAGATCGTCAGAACAATTATACAGGCATAGTGAAATTTTCAGTTTATCCATTCAGACAACTTTGAGGTCTATTTAGGCAATCGTGGAAGAAAAAAACAAATAAAATGTATATGTTATTCGTTTCTAACCTGTTCGACGATGAGGAAGAAGTTACATACTCATGCCAACGCGTGGAGTAACAGCATGCCACCAAGTTCGCGTGGACGACACTCTGGTGGGACGCACGGTGGGTAAGGCATTTTGGCTTCCCTTTTTGCGTAGTACACGAATCTAGAAGGTTGTAAGACGTAGAGAATTGAGAGAGAATTCCACAGCCTCTTTCATATTTTAATTTCGATTGAAAATGTAAAGTATATTTGATTTTAAGGTTTGAGCTAATTAGAGGTTTTACCGTGAAAACACAAATGAAATAAACACAATAATACAATTTTGCTAATTTGTAGTGGAAGTAAAACTCGTCCGTTAAGCGGGTTACGAAGAGAATATCGACAATTGATGATCGTCCTTCTATAGATATTAAAGACTATCTAATTTTCAATCTGTAAACATTTCGAAACTAGAATAAAAAATACATGAAAATAATTGGAAATATCATGACATTTCCATCTTTAGAAGAAATAAGGGGAAAAAGGAGAAATCCTTACTATACTAAATGTTGGAGTTGGCTGAATGAATAGGGATTTTCCATTTTTGCCCTTTTGGCCAAAAATTTCATATTTTGCCCTCTAACCTAATCAGTAATTACGGCTGCCATTTACTCTCATTCTGCCCAGATTGTTGTTTAGTTTAGCTTGCCATTTACTCTATTTCGGCCCAGAGTATTTTTTTTAGTTTAGGCCCGATGATCTGATTTACTTTGTCCATTTGGGCTTCTTTAGTCATTCATTTGGGCCGTTTGAAGGACATTTAAGTGTTGGGCTTGGGGTGTTGCGTATTACAGCGGCCGTCCATCATCTACGTCCTTTCGAATACTACAGTTGAAAAGGATTAGGAGCTCGATGAAGACACGTGGTGGAAATCGTGCCGCTGCATTAAATTCTGCCGCTCGATTGTACTCATTCGCTCCACCATTTTAATTTCTAGAGGTTCTATTTAAACACTCATTTTGGGTTCATTAACTACTACTCTCTTCCCTCGACTCTTCTCTTCTCTTCTGCAGTTTTCGATTTGTGTTTCATCTTCCTGGTTCGTTTCTGTTTTCTGGTAGAATTTAGGTTTTGTATTGTACCTTCTATGTTGATCCTATTCGTCGGTTATTCTTTTCAATATCTGCTCCATGATCTGTATGCGAGACCTGGTTGTTGATCGTCCGTTTTTCTCGTTATTTTTGTCATTTTTGGGTCGATTCATGTGCTACTTTATCTTTTCTTCTGTTTCTTTTTTTTTTTCTTTCTGTTTGGTTGTTTTTTCGTTCAATAAGAGCACTCGCATATGGTTTACATCTACTACTTTAGCTTTTATTTTGCATCTGTCTAATTTTTTCTGTTTGGTCGTTCTTCGTTCGATCATTGGTGCCGCAGATGGTGTAAAACTTTTTCTTATTTGCTTCTCTTACGCCTGCATGCTCGATGATCTGTCGATGAGAGCATGCAAAAAATCTGGGTTTTCCAATCTTAAAATGAAGTTGTAGGTTACTGACTGTGATGGCTTTGGTGCACGTGGTCGGTTAGAAGCCTCTTCCCATGTCCTCCAGGGCTTACTTTTGTGTTTAATCATGTTTCTTTTTTTTTTCCCATTTCTGTCGGCTTCTTAAAGTGGTTGTGATGTTATGTTGTGTTTATTATTCCATTGCCTTTGGGCGATTATTCTCTTTGTCGTTCTATATTTTATCGTTTTTTTCACAATTCGTTATTCTTGCATGCATCAATAAATGTACGGCATCTTGTTTTTCCATTTATGCATGTAAATTTCTATTGTTCTTTATTTCTGTTTTAGATGGTTGCATCCTAATTGTTTTTTTATATCGTCTTTAGATACCGTTTGTTGGTGGTCTCGTTAGTTGTTCCGCTTGCAGTTGCTGCTTGTTGCTGCAAGATCTTGCACAATGTATGCTTATTCACCTATCTTTACTTTTTTTTGTAGCTTCCGTTGCTCCTAACTGCATCTTACCTTTTCATGTGTAATGTTTTTGTGTGGGTTTTTCTTGATCGTATTTTACCTGACCTGGAGTTAATTAGCGTGCAATATGATTGCATCTCTCCATTTTATTGTGTTCATTTTTTTTGTAATGATTAGAATTGTCTGTCAAATATTATTATTATAGCATCATGTCTGTGTAATGCTCGATAAAATGGTCAATCGTTCTCGTAAGATTAATTCAATTAATTAATTAAATTTTATTAGCACAACATATTGCCCGAATGCAAAATTTGATCAACTTGTTATCAGATATTAGCAACCAACTAGGCTAAGATCGTCAGAACAATTATACGGGCATAGTGAAATTTTCAGTTTATCCATTCAGACAACTCTAAGGTCTATTTAGGCAATCGTGGAAGAAAAATACAAATAAAATGTACATGTTATTCGTTTCTAACCTGTTCGACGATGAGGAAGAAGTTACACACTCATGCCGACGCGTGGAGTAAGAGCATGCCACCAAGTTCGCGTGGACGACACTCCGGTGGGACGCACGGTGGGTAAGGCATTTTGGCTTCCCTTTTTGCGTAGTACACGAATCTAGAAGGTTGTAAGACGTAGAGAGTTGAGAGAGAATTCCATAACCTCTTTCATTTTTTAATTTGGATTGAAAACATAGAGTATATTTGATTTAAAGGTTTGAGCTAATTAGAGGTTTTACCGTGAAAACGCAAATGAAATAAACACAATAATACAATTTCGCTAATTTGTAGTGGAAGTAAAACTCGTCCGTTAAGTGGGTTACGAAGAGAATATCGACAATTGATGATCATCCTTCTATAGATATTAAAGACATTCTAATTTTCAATCTGTAAACATTACGAAATTGGAATAAAAAATACAGGAAAATAATCGGAAATATCATGACATTTCCATCTTTTGAAGAAATAAGGGGAAGAAGGAGAAATCTGATACAAATGAGGGAGGAAGAAAATGTTTTTTTTTTATAAAAGAGATAGGTGGGAGACTAGACTCCGATCTATATTATTCCGGAAATATGAAAACGTCTAACATATGAAATACATTTGGGATGTCACTCTTATAGTATCACGGAACACGTCCTTATTTGAAGACATTTTTCCATGCAAAGATAAAGAATATCCTAAACGTACTCGTGAAGAAGGAGACGTAGGAACATTTATAAATGATACAAATATATAGGAAGAACCTCGACAAAGGAAAAGAGCTTGACAGGAGGTTGAACCTTGAAGGAGCAAAAGAGTTCGGAAATTAAGAGACAACTTTTGGTCATGAGTTCATAACGGATTTCCTTTTAGAGAAAGAACCGAGAACGTATACAAAAGTTATGCCCCCACCAGATGCACCTGCTTTGAAAGAAATAGCCAAACGTGCAATCGACTCCATTATGCAAAACTATACATGAAAATTAGTCAACTTACTGCAAGGGTGTAAAGCACTTGGAAGCAAATGGATTTTCAAAACTAAGTTGAAAACCAATGGCTCCATACATAACCACAAGGCTAGGCTTGTAGTGCAAGGATTCTAACAAAAAGAAGGCCTGAATTTCTTTGACATATATTATTCGGTAATGAGGATAACGTCAACAAGAATGTTGATAGCCATAACAACATTAAGAAACCTAGAGATATACAAAATGGATATAAAAATAGTCTTTCTAAACGGAGATTTAGAAGAAGAGATTTACATGAAACAACTCGAGGAGTATGTTGTTTCTGGACAGGAACATAAAGGTGTGTAGACTTGTCAAAACCTTATATGGACTTAAACAAGCTCCTAAACAATGACATGATAAATTTGAAGTCTAATGATGTCAAATGGATGTAGCATAAATTAATGGGATAAATGTATCTATTACAAAGGCACATCTAATGGTTACACTATACTATGTATATATGTCGATGACATGTTGATAATAGGCAACAGCAAAGACGTGATCAACAAAACTAAGAATATGCTTAGTGGGAAGTTTGACATGAAGGACATAGCACTAACAGATGTCATACTACTATACTAGGGATGAAAATCACTAGACATGTTGCAGGACTTATTTGTCTCAATCACATTATGTTGAGATTGTTCTTGCAAGATTCAAGAACTACTCTAGTGGGACTACGAAGAGTCCAATAGACCCTAATATTCATCTGACCAAAAACTCAAGGGATATAGTATATGAACTAGAATACGCAAAGGTAATTGGTAATCTTATGTACCTAACCAATTGTACCATACGTGATTTGGCGCACGCGGTCAATGTACTTAGATGTTACATGTGCAATCCAGGACATAAACACTAAAAAGGCATAAATTGAGTATTGAACTACTTACATTGTAGAAGAAGAGTTTGGGTTGCATTATGGCACTCATCCAACTGTACTAGAAGGATATTGAACTACTTACATTGTACAAGAAGAGTTTGGAAGACTGATTTTCTCCAAGTTCACTCATGATTTAACCCGGATTGTTCAAGGCCAAAATGAACACAACAAAGAGAATAACGTCTTGTGGAGAAAATGAAATTGTGTAATAGTTATTGTCTAGAATTGCATCAAATTCTGGATGGTTCAAGACATCATGTTCACCATCTGGTCGAGTAAATCCGATGATTATTCACTACGGGAGGTTTAAGGTTAAAAACGCTACCGACCCAGATACAATGATTCTTCGACAATACTCTCAAAAGTCCATTCCGTTTCTTATCAAAAACAAAACATGTTTGAGATTCATTTTTGTTCATGTGGGAATTGTTGGAATTATTTTTAATGAACTTGCATCGGAAGGATTTTCCGGTGGGCTCCGGCCAAAACCACCGCTGGAAAACAAGAGCATTAACTTTGTGGTTCCGAGTACTACAATTTGATATACCCATATGTATAAAATGATGTTCAAATGAATGAAAAATTAATGTCCAAAGATGAATGTATTAAATGCAGCTTGAGATATTTAATTGTGGAGGAAGTTCTCTCACATCGACAATGTGAAGATTGGTCAGACATCGTATATGTGAGAATATTCATATTATGGTTGATTAGGGTTTGCTCCTTTCACATATGTTGATATGGGATATGATTATGGATATCACGTATCTAATATCCATTTTTGGTAATTGAGTATATGAGTATCAAAGTGATATACCCACATATCCATAATTTACTTCTTCTTCTTGTTCTTTTTTTTTTTTTATAGATTTTGATATCTCTAGAAATTGACAGGTTTCACGTTCTTTTGCTCTCACGTCTCCCTCTTCTGATATGCCTCACCGTCTTGTCAGGCACAGGAATTAGATATAATATATCAATCTGATACTCATATCCTGATATCGAAACCGATACCGATATCTGATATACTAATATGAGAATATGGGAAGCAAACATGCCCTTAAGTCTATTTAAAAACGCTCTAGCGTTTGCTAAACCACACACGTGTTTCAAACCGTGCCGAAACGAGGTGCGGTTCGCATGATCGGTCAATCCACGGACTTGATCTGATCTTATTTTCTCTCCAACCGTCGCGATATATCATTCTAAATGCATCTCAAGCAGGCGATCAATGAACAAAGGTAATCACCATGTTAAACTTGTTTATAATATTTTGTTTCCAAAAACATATTTAAATCTCCAGTTTTTCTATATTTTTATTACGAATTTTCGTTCTCAAACCCAAAAGTATCTCCTACCGCTTATGTAGGTACAATACGTGAGAATGATATCCATATAAATAAAAGTTCTCCACGTGGTTAACAACTCCCGACATTTCTGTCCGCAACTTCCTTCCTGCCATTCTTCCCTGCAAACATTTTTCACGATGCAAATGTACCGGTCACAAGACACACCGTTGGACCCACATCACTTCCCATCATCCCTTCCAGCGATTCCGTCGTCGTCCCAAAAATGGACCCAATCTCAACCCCCGTCACCGACGCCCAACCTGAAATCGCCTACGACCTCCGACCGCTTCTCGTCGTTCACAAAGACGGCCGCATCCAGCGTTTTATGGGCATAACCACCGTTCCTCCATCAGAGACAGAGACAGAGACAGAGGCAGAAACAGAGACCGACGCAGTCCGATCTAAAGACGTCGAGATCTCGCCTGAGCTCTCCGCGCGTCTCTACCTCCCCAAAACAACAGATAAATTGCCCCTCATTATATACTTCCATGGCGGCGGCTTCGTAATCGAATCAGCTAAATCTCCGACCTACCACGACTATCTTAACCTCGTCGCCGCCGATGTCACCGCCGTTATCGTCTCCGTCGACTACCGTCTAGCTCCCGAAAACCCCCTCCCAATCGCCTACGAAGACTCCTGGTCCGCTATTCTCTGGGCCCTATCCCTCTCCGACCCCTGGCTCTCCGAATTCGCCGATCTAAATCGCCTTTTCTTCGTCGGTGATAGCGCTGGTGCTAACATCGCCCACCATATGTCTATCCGGTTCTCGAAATCCGGCCCGGAAGGAGTTTCCTTATCCGGGTTGGTTCTGGTTCATCCCTTTTTCTTAGACAATGTCGAACCGGACCCGGACGCGAACCGCAGAAGCATAATAGAGAGGGAATTTGGTGAAAGGTTTTGGAGATTTGTTTGCCCTGACGACAGCGGGGTTGATCATCCTTTTATTAATCCAGAGGTTGATGATAATTTTAGCGAAATAGCAGCGAAGAAGATAATGGTGTTTGTTGCAGAAGAAGATGCTCTTCGAGACAGAGGAATTCGATACGTCGACCTGCTAAAGGATAGTGACTGGGATGGCGATGTTGAAATTTTTGAGTCTCTTGAGATGAGTCATGTCTTTCATCTTATCATCCCTCATAATCCCAAATGCGAGGAGATGATGATCAAACTCGTTGAGTTCATCAATCAAAAGATTGAAGAGACTGAAGAAACAGAAGAGAATGAAGAGACTGAAGAACAATAATCTCAGTGTATCTGTTTCCTAGTCTAATCCTTATACAGGAAAGCAAGGGAATAATGATGTTGCATTTTCAATCATAGGAATAATCATTGATGTTGCTTTATCAATCATTTAGCTTTTGATAAGCACATGGATTAACTGAGATCTTTATCCTAACAGCATTTCAGATTGTTCATTTTCTTTCAATTTCATCAACATTGGCTTTGTCATCTGCTCTGATCTAGATTCACAGTGTCTTTGCAAGAAATGGGCATATGGCTAAGTTTTATTTTATGTCTCTTCATCAGCTTCAGTTCATACAACAGAAGGCCTTAAATGAACTTACATCCGGTCCTAAAATCGCACATCTAAACTTATCCACGAAGCAACAACGAAAAGAAAGAAGAACAAACCAAAACAACGTTCAATCGTTCATGTAATATGTAATTCAATATGTTTTGACTCTCTTGGGCAATCTTTCGTGCAACGAAATGTGTTGCATCACTAGCTTACTTCTTCTGGAGACTTGAAAAACAATCTAACGAACCACTGGACGAGTTTGGGGACTTGGGCGTTCTTCTTCCGCCAAAACCACATGGCTGAGCTGTAGTGTTGGTTGCGTATGGTCCTCGTGGCCTCTCTCCAGTCATACTTCTCCATCTCGTCCCTTGCGGCTGTCCCAATGACTTCTCGGAGGTGAGTGTCGTGCAAGAGGGGCTTCAGCTTGGAGAGGCAGTCTGCTACATCTCCTGGGGTGTAGCAGAACCCTGTCCTGCCCTCGTGCTCTTCCGGGATGATGTCCATGATTCCACCAGCACGTGCTGCCACCACAGGTACCCCTGATGACATCGACTCTAGGACCACCTGGCCTAGCGTTTCTGACTCCGATGGCATCAGGAAGACGTCCCCGCTTGCATATGCTTGGGACAGCTCTTCTCCGTGGAGCATTCCCGTGAACACTGCTGGCATTCCGGCAAACATCTTCTCCAGCTCCTCTCTACAGGGTTAGCTTATATTAGGCTTTAAAAACAAATGTACCCAGAGCAACCATAGGTGAATAAATTCACCTGTATGGGCCATCACCAATGAAAGCAATCCTTGCTTCTGGAACGTCGTCCATGATCCTGTTCGATAAAACTACGTAAGGACAAATAAAATCCGAGTGTTTGATACAAAGCAGTAACATGCTTGTACTTCAGCAAATCATTTCAGAGCTACTAATCACATCTAGTGGCATCAGCATGTATAGATAAGATGGATAGGACTGAAAAGTGTTGGTGAATGATACCTTTTAAGAAAATCCAAGCTTTTCTCAACACCCAACCGGCCAACATGGACTATCAATGGCCTGTCAGGTTCTCCATTGCTGATAAGCTCGACCAACAAAAGACCGGTGAAGTATAAGGAACTTGCATTATGCATACAGTGTTAAATGAAGTACATAAAACAACAGTAGAGAACTAACCTCAGTCTTAATCTCATTTCATCAGAGCGGAAGCGAGGATGGAAGCTCTCAGAATCTACTCCTTTATCCCAAAGATGAATCTTGTCCGCTGAAGATAAGAAACCGAAAAAATGGGGAAATGTGTAAGAGATGCAGGCAAAGTTGGAATTTGGTGGGATATATTATCCATGATGGATTTGTACCTGCTGTCACCATTGCTTCCTCAAGATCCCTTGCAATTGCAGCTGATGGAACCAAAGTGAGATCAGCTGCTTGGTGAAGAAATTCTGGTATGAGAAAGAAATAAAGTAGGTAAGTGATACTAGCTCATTTCGACAGAATAAAGATTTACAAAGCACAATAAGAGGTGACAAGCAAATGGTTGCATACTTATGACCATCCACATTGGTGTCACTAGCCAACTACAAGTGTATCTTGGAATATATCTGCAACCAACAGAAATCAACACTAGTTACTATGCAAAAGGCAACAATGATCCTTAGACGTTAATATCTCTCCTATTAGACCAGACCACTATTGCCATTGGAATATAAGCGGGTCACTTTCGAACCACAAATGCAGCTAAACATATAACAGGGATGTTCATCATTCTGACTATGTATGTTCATGGCATACTTGCCCACTTACAGTTTAGATCTTATTCATACTGATACCAATGATCAATTCCTATGCATTTCTACTGTAGGAGTTGATGCCTCATATACAGTGATCATAAATAGACACTCCTACAGAGACCGTTCAAATGCTGCTTCTGTTGGGATGTAGGAAAAAGTTCCCACATCGATAACACGCAATCAAGTGAACCTACCATATAAGCATCCGGGCTACTCCTCCTATTGCCGATTGGTTTTAGGATGGAACCTTGTGTGCTTGTATGTGTGGTTCACCGGACGTGTGCCCCCTCCGCGTCATTTGGTCTCGGACGGATATAAGAAAAAAGTAATAGCTTCTTATTTGGGTATAATTTGTTTTCTTAATCATGTTCAGACAGATAATTTTTGCAATTAGATGCGAAATTTCGACCAAATCTTGATTTATACATATAGCAAACAAATAAAAATAACTTACACAGGAACATGAGTGTGATAAGACATTACTATAGGTAGATTGAACATCTTTGCCATAGCAAGTGCGCCAAATACCTGAAAACAACAATGTATTGTTAGCCAATAGCAGATTAAATACTTTATTTTCTCCTTCTAAGGGATGGTGGGAACACTTGGCCATAGAACGTCGTATGTTGGACGAATATGAAGCTTACCATCACACCTGGTGTTGTTGCATGTATGATATCGGGCTTGAAAGCAGCGACTTCGGATATAATTCTGGGGCTGAGAGCAAGGGAGAGAGGCACCTTTCGATACCAAGGAAAAGGAAAACTGCCAAAGAGAATGTAAACACCATAATGTCAAAATCAAACATTTTAAACCTTATTAATTCCAGTAAACAAGTTTTTGTAATTATGCAATTTCATGTTGTTCCAGCAGCAAAAAGGATCTGATGAAGTTAAATTTATGGAAAGAAAAAGGTTTGATTATTTGTACATAGGGCTTCATGTTTGTTCCTTTCACTTGCTTCATAAATCTAAGCATGTAGGATTACTTTTCGGTGTTTAATAGTACGGTCAAGGCAAATCAAACTTTAACAACAATGTCATGCAGAATCTCCATAATGCCTTCAATGTCCTTTTTTCACATACACATGGAAAAAGCTTCGAATAACTACCCATGTTTATAGATTATTCCAAAGACCTCAGAGGAACACAAAAGCAAATGGATCTGTGTGATTTTTTTACTAGAAGTCTAGAACAGTGTTAGTGACAGCACTAGTGATTCTATTATACATAAGAGAAGACATATGCTAACAAAATAGAAAAATGACAAGAAGCCAGGAAAATAAATTAATTAATAAATAGAGCAACAATCTGGCTATAGCTACCTGTATGAACCAACCAATTTAGCTCCACAAAACTCTTGTGGAATGCCTTCACGAGTCGTTACAACCATTACCTGCAACCGAACTATAATAAGGTATCCACGAACATACAATTGTTTCCAGGTGAGAAAATGCATGGCATTAAACTGGTGTCTGGACACAGAGTAGAACAGCAGCTTCACTGTATAATTGACTTATAGGAATCCCTTTTATATATTTAAAAAACAAGTTTTCTCCCATCACTTGAGTAGATCAAATCCTACATACAACCAATTGAGTAAGGTAAGGAATTTGTCTTGAGATCTAGAGTATACCTCATCACCCATTTCGCGGAGAAACTTGATGAAATTCTGGAACCTATTTTTATATCCAGACACATAACTGCAAAACAAAAACCCAGATATTTCATCAAAATTTACATGTTTATATAAATAGATGGGTCAGTTATTAGTGGTCTATTGAAACTACAAAGCACAGGAGAATTGCATATACTAAGGTCAGTAAGGTGTCGTCTATTTGTTTGAAACATTTTAGCTCGAGATGCCATGAACCCTTAGGACATAATATTTTACTCAAATAAGTGAACATATATGAAAACGAAAGGATCCGGGAGAGCAACATTTTTGGATATGAATCAATCTTTATAATCACAGGGAAAGATACAGTGAGCCAGTGAGGTGAAGAATAATATCACATTTACAACAACACCATCAGGAACTTCCATGAAATCACAGCACATCGGCCTAATGAATTTTCCGAACTGTGTAAAGTTTATGAAACCCGAGTTTTGATAACTTGCAATACAGTCAGTAAACTAATTGCTCAATTCAAGAATTTTCAACTTACTCATAAGAACACGAGGTGGAATTTCATTTCTATTCCTCAAGCACAAAAAGCATGAAACAGAAAAAACATGACTACACTGACGTGTAGTACATCCAAAAGAACAGTTAACAATAATGGCAGCATTGCATAACAACCAAATACTTGTCCAACTATGATGGGGAACAATATAAGTGACGTTTTGCTGAAGAACTCATACCAAACATGAAACTCACCCTCACAGCATCAAAGTATGACAAGGGCGGGGCGAATTAATCAACTGAAGACAATCCAGTCATGAAATAAAGATGAAGAAGTAACATTAACACTTCTTATTTCCAATTGAAATAAGTTATTTCATGGGTGGTTTAAAGTGTCATAGATAATCATTCTTTGATAATCAAGGAACAACCCTTTGTATTTTGCAGTTCAATATCACAAAAAGTTACTCAATGATCTAAAAATGAATACAGCTAACAGCAGACTAATTGACATTTAGAAAATTAATAACTTAATAATAGATGATAAACAGTATATCTTCTACCATATAAAAGCAGAGATTTTTGCTGAACCGCCTGAGCACATCCAACCTGTAATCCAATCAAAATGAGCTGATGCACAAACAAGAAAAGGCAAAACAAAGACCAAAAAAGTCCAGCATTTCTTAAATTACCCACTAATAACCAAATTGCACCATTCAAATAAAAAACCCAGCAAAGTCAACCATCGAATCAAGGCAAATTCACAGGCAAACAACGACAGTAACAGCTCAAGCACCTTACAAAAGATGGGAATCAATAGCATAAGCATTCTCAAGAAAAGCGCCAAATGCGAATGAAGGATCCCAGAAAATTAGACAAAAAGCGAAGATCAACAATCAAAGCAGAAAAAAAAACACATGTTGACTTTCAGTTGAGTAGGTACTAACGCAAATGGAGAAGGCTCAATAAAGAGAGCAATCCGAAGAGGCCTAGAACACGTCACATCTTCAACATCCTCCAGCATAGGTTGCTCTTCTTCTCGCCTATCTGACACATCAGTAATTAGAGTGACAGCCATTTCTGCCCTCTTGTTGGCTGCTGCAGCAACAAATCTCAAGGTCAATCCTTTTGCCCCTTTTGACTTGAACCCCCAAAGATCAAGCCTTTCAGGTGATTGAAGCTAAGAAGCAAAAGCTATTGAGTTCATGGCGACGGGGAGAGCGTAGAGGAGAAGAATTAGGATGGAAAACAAGAGGAAGAGGAATGGCACGTGGGAGAGATGTGAAACTACAGAGGAAGAAGAGGACAGCCTGAATTATTGTTAAATACTTATTACAGTAAACCATGTGTAAATGGAATCAAAGTAAAAGGGGTCTCTCCTTCTTTCAAACTTGCTTTCCTTGTCTAGAGTTTTGGGTGGGATTCTTTTACATGGGTTTGGATTTGGGCATGGAAAAGGTTATTCAATTGCACATGAAATTTGATTTTTGTGGGATTCCTCGAAGATTAAGTATTTTTGAACGATGTTATTTCATGGGACTTTGCCTCCTTATCTATAAAAGCATAAAATTAACGTAAGTTGGGTTTTTTAAATGACTCGAATGTTTGTTTTGTGTGGTTGATTTGAGACCAATCGCCATCTGAAAAAGATTGAATTTTTGAAATACTCGTTTGTCATATGAAACATAGTGGAGTTTTATATTACGGACTATTTTAAAACAATTGATGTCCATGTCTAAAGCTTATTTTTATCTCAATAATTACGCAACAAATTTCATAGGACGTGAGATGTGAGCAAAGTTTCAATTTTTATATTAAACAAGTGTAATTTTTGTGTTTGCACAGATTTTTAATTTAAAAAATAATGAAAATATATTATTATAATTATATATTTTAATATAATAATTTTAAATTTTTTTTAATTATAAAGATAATATATTATAATTTTAGTAATTTTATTTTATTATGAAACAATTTGGTTTAGCAGGTTTTTTCTAATTTTGTGTTTAGTAAATGTACACCTTGAGAAAGAGTGCGTATGGTATATTTACTTAATTGAAAAATTAAAAAGACTATCTAATTTTTCAAAAAGACTTAGTTACCAAAATTGCCCATTGTTAATTATATATGTAATGACTAACTATATCTCTTCTAGCTACTTTTTCTCATATAAGTCAAGTTACATAAAATCTTGTTATTCTAAAAATAATAATCTAACTAATTGATATTTTACTTTATAAATATATTTCAATTTGATAAAAAAAAGATTTGCATGCATTGATTGGATATATTTTTGTAAAACTTAATAATAAAAGGGCAATTTTGGTAACTATGCCTTTTTGAAAAACTAGAATAGTAACTAGTCTTTTTAATTTTTCAATTAAGTAAATGCACCCCAACCTTTTGTATTTATTTTCAAAGTCTACACTCTTCTCTCAAGGGATACATTTACTAAACACAAAATTAGAAAAAACCTAGTAAACACAATTGTTTCATTATAATAATTAATAAGTAGCAAAATGTAAATATAAGAGAAAATGAGATGTGTCATGACTTTATGATATTTAAAATATATTGTTAACTAAATAGAATTTTTAGTAATTAAAATATTAATTTACATATAAAATTGATCAATAATATTGTACTTTTATTAAATAGATCATGTTTATTGTCTATAATGATAAAAATAAATAAAATTGTTAAAATAAAAACGAACTAAATTAAATATTAATTGATTTTTTAATCATAATATCAAAAAAATTATTGTTATATATATTTATAAAAAAATTAGAGTTTATTAGGATCTCAAATTTGAATTGTTAAGATATTAATTAATTAAATTAAATGTTAGTGTGATTTGGATTTAACGAATAGATGGCACGTGTAAAATTGATGAGGTTGTTGCACGAAGTTACGCCAAGTATCAGTTCACGAGTTGTATTAGTGTATAAGATATATAGAGAGATTATTAATAATTTTAGATGAATGATAAAAAAAAATAGAATCATTTAAGTGATATTAAATATCCTAATTATCAATCTCGTATATAATACAAGAGTGTAAAAAAAGTTAGTATCGATATACTATATACAAAGTTTTAAAAAAATAAATATAAAGCAATTGAAATGTAATTGTTAAAATAGAGAAATTTTATGTTCAATTTTTTTTCTAAATTCTCTTAGATGATTTTAAACATGATTTTTAAAGAACAAAGAAGTTGTAACAAAAAGTCAGAATCATTTAGGTGATATTACATATCCTAATTTACAGTCTCTTATACAATATAAGAGTATAAAAAAAGTAAGTATCAACATAATGTTTTAGAAAGATGACAAAGTGAGGTTAAAGTTTTAAAAAATAAAATAAAAAATTGAAATGTAAATGTTAAATAGAGAACTTTTAAATGTTCAATTTTTTTTAAATTCTCTTAGATGATTTAAAATATGATCTTTGAAGAACAAAAAAGTTCAAACACTTATATTACAATAATTTATACATTTGTTGATTTAGTGAGTACTCACTATTTAATATAAAATTATATATTTATATGTTAAGTTAGAATATGAAATTATTCAATCATCATATAAATAAAAATAAAAAAGATTTGAAGGATATCTTAAAAAATATGTAAATAATTGTGTTAAGATTAAAATAGAAACAATATATTTGTGGTCTATACTAGTGATTTTATATTTATTAATTAATTAGTAAAATTATAAAATGAAAACACATGAGGAATGACATGTGTCAAAAAGATAATAGAAGAATGAATCATAGCGTAAATGCCTTCCGGTTTAATATAAGTATATAGAATACAAATATATTGATTAAATGACACGTGTCATTTTTTCACGCATTTACATTTTATTACTTATTATATATCTTTTAATGACTAATTATATCTCTTTCATCAACTAAACTTATGTAAGATCCCAATTTTCACCTTCACTGCCCCCGCGGTGAAGGAGGCCGCCCCATCGGCCTTGGTGTCTGTCACCGCCCCGCGGTGACAAGGGGCCGCCCCTGCGGATTTGCCACAGATCGTGCTCAATCTGTTTTCGTTCGTTTTATCTTCTTTCCATAGATAGAAGATCCGATCTTCTATCTTATGGGTCGTCCTTCCTTATCTTCTTCTAACCCTAAAACGTCATTCATTCTATCTTTCCACCCTTTTCCTATATAATCCCATCTTCTTCCCGTTCTTCCGGCCGTTTGCATACGTTTCTTCAAACCTTGAGAGATGCAGTCGTCACCCTTGCTTCCTGTGATCTTGCTGGATGTGTAAGTTCTTCCTCCCTTATTCTTCATCACGTTCAAGTGTTGTTGCACCTTGCTTCCCTTCTGTTTCGCTTCTCCCTTCGTTTCTCTTTTCTTCTTCTCCAAGAATCAAGTTTGAACCTTGATTCTTGTGGAGCGTTCGTTGATGACCCTTTGATGTTTACAGGCTCCCTTGGTTGAATTATGAAGTGTGAGAGTGTTGGAAGAGCCAGCCTTGACGTTGTTATGGTTCTGCTGTCATCGAGAAGCCGACAGTGCTTCTGCACCGTTGTCCGTCACCGCGCCTGCACAGAGCCGCCCCTACGCCTCTGTCACGCGCCGCCCCTGTGCCTTGTCCAACCGCCCCCACGGTTTCTTCTGCAGTAACTCCCGTTCTTGTGAGTTGCTTCCTTCCTTGATTTCCTCATTCCTTTCCATGTTTCTTATGGATGTTCCATGCCCCCTGAGAATGTTGTAAGACTAAGGTTGAGCCCTTAGCTTGTGGAGATCTCTTAGAGATTATTGAGACTAGAAGTTTTAGACTTCTAGCAACCGTTTCGTTCCTGATTCGTGATGCTTGTGTGAACTGGCTTTCCTTGCTCCTTTCCTGAGGGAACTGAGTTGTTCTTTGGGTTGTTTGATGCGCCCTTGACTACTATGACCGCGGATGATGAGGATGATGCCTTTCGGGTTCGCTCCAATGGACCACTCACTCGAGCACGTGCTAAGGCCATCACCCAAGCCACCACATCACTTAATGCTCGTACCGTCGCCTATCCCGACACTTATCATGGTACATCTTGCCTTTGTTCCACCATGGGATTACCGACAGATGACTGAGACTACCGACGGAAGACTCGTCTCGCATATTATATTTTCCGTCATATTTTATCTTTTTAATATTTTAGATATTTAAATAATTAAAGGGATATCCTTGTGGATATTACCCTTTAAGAGGAAGATTTGACTTGGAATCATTCATTGAATATTCCAATCAACTCCGTTGATTTTAGCCTAGTATCTCTCAATTGCTTCTTGGAGATTTCCATCTTTGCCACTACCCTCCACTATATAATGGATGGTTGGCCTCATTGTAAATCATGTTCAATTTTAATCAAGCACATTTGAGAAGCATTTCCTCATCCTTGGTTATTGGGCATCACACTTCTCTCTCTTTTAAAGTTCTTACTTTGGATCTTTGATCCAAGTCTCCAACTCGAGGATCCTTCAAGGATCACTAGTTCGCTCCACTTCACGGATTGTTCGATCTCTCTAGATCGAATCAACCATTCGCTTCCGCAACATCATCTCTCAAGCTTCCGCAAACTCGTTTTCTACATCAAATCCATCCGCACATAACAAAACGGAGTAGTTGAAGTTCAAGCTCGATCTAGATCCGGAGTTTGTCCTTGAACGCATCCAAGGACGCATCATTGTTGCTGAGCTTTTAGATTACCTTCGAGTGAGGTAAGTCCCTTGGACTTACTTAGCTTTATTCCTTATATTGGTTTGAGTGTTTTGGCTTGATTGCGTTATTTATTGTTAACGGATAACCGGAATAGGACACCTTTATAACCTTAATTGGCTCAAGTGTATGATAACCGGGCGGTGACCACTTGTCTAGTTTTTTAGGAGACTAGAATGTGATCTTACAACCCATGCCCGTAGGTAACGGATAGTACTAATCTATTCCTATTGGTAGACGGAAGCGGAGGCGAGTTTTGGGAGATTCTCGTGTGACAAAAGAAGTTGAGTTAGTAATGGATAACTTAATGAAAGATAATAACCGGTTGAGTGCGAGCATGTTATATGTTTACTTTCCCTTATGTGTGTTTGTGCCTTTACGTTCTTTTTGATATCTAGAATCTTAGCTAACAGTTTATACCGATGTTGTAGATGTTCTACAAGTTCAGGATGTTGCTGAGTGATCCGGACGGTGTGGTCAGCCGGGGTTCCCATACATTATAAGACGGGATCGGGTTTATGTTGTTGCTTCCCCTTTTGTTTTGAACTCGGTTGCGAGTCTTTTATGTTTCCTTTGTTAAACCTTTGTTTTATATTGAGTTTTGGTTTTCATTCGTCTATGTCTTGTTGTAAGATCTGTTGTGTTGTTGCTACTTTGAGGGTCGGGACCCATTGTGTGGTCCTAGCCCGTAACGCTTCGAGATCTCATAACTTGGGGTGTTACAACTTAGTTGCTTTTATCATATAAGTCAAGATAAAATAAAAATAATACTATTCTAAAAAGGCAACATCTAACTAATTGAAATTTTTACCTTCTAAATACATTTAATTTTATAAATTTTATAAATTTGAAAACTTTCATTTACCTTTTTTCTTCTTCATATCAGAAAAGTGGTGATAGTGAAGTTTTAATTCTTCCTTTTTTTTCCTTTTTTTTTATCAAAGGGTTTAGAAATTTGGTAGTCACCGGAACTTGAGAGCAAATCGGAAGAAGAGGGTATGGCGGCGATGTGTCGAGCCCGAAGCCAAATTTGTTGATGTGACATTATAAAAGAGTCTATAATGACTAGGCTGTTTATGATCTAATTATCGGTGAATGTGATTTTTGATTTCCAAGTCAAAAGTAAATTGTTTGTGATCTAACTGTTGGTGACCGTGGTTTTTATTTTCCAAGTCATAACTAAGCCGCTTTTCAGACAATAAAAAGGAAAGACAATAGCATTTTTGAGTTTATGTTAGAGATTGTAAAATCCGACTTCGATTGTCTCATGACCTTGTAAATAGCCATTGAAAGATTTTTGAGTTTCATGAGTTTATAAACGTCATTGATTCTAAACATTGCTTTTAGCCCTAAGAAAGGTCACATGAAACCAGTGATAGAGAAGAAGAAAGAAGATTGTATAAGACGATTGTATGACAACCGACCAGCTTTATATTTACAAGCAACGGAGCAGGCAAACACCATAAAGAGATAGTAATCCTAGTCCCTTTATTCAGGCAAGAATTTTTGTTTTACTTGGCTTTGAGGCATTTGATATGAGCTTTTTAGCTTAATTACTCAATAAGTAACTTTCCACATTGTATAGTCTTTGTTTGATTCATAGTCACCATCTTTTTAGGATGCAAAAATTTTAATATCTCCATATAAACAGAGTTTGTGGGATCAGAGAAAGCATTCTCGAAAACTATTAAGGTGAAAGCACAATGTATTGGTTTGGATTTCGAAAGAGAGCAAGTTTTAAAAATACAGCAACATCAGAAATCATCCACATTTTCAAACCTAGAACCAACAAAAAAAAGGAGAAGCAAATCCACAAAAAGCCTGAAGACAAGTCAAACCCGGAACCATCCACCCGGAGCAGGACACAAAGTGCAAGCACCAACCCCTTTAGTTGCCCTTTTCTTGGTGTCGATTAGAGAGAATTGAGCAAGAAAATTCCTCCTTTTTCCCCCATACTTTCTTGAAGAAAAGAAAACAACATATTTGAGGAAGAATCAATTGTGTGACAACTCAAAATACACGAGCCCAAAAGAAACGCGGACGCAAATTGGGAGGAGGAAACAAACCCATAAAAGAGATGAGTCTAATCGATTGTTGAATTTTGGAGGAAAGAATTTGGGGCATCCTGAGGCTATTGATCGGAAATAGGGCCGAATTTTTCTATTTAGGGTGATTTGCGGTGTTTGGTGCTTGAAATTTTTCCTTTTGCTCATATATAATCCTTTACTCTTATTTAAGTTCAAATAGCTTTTCAATTTAAACCCACATTAACTTATCTCATTAGTTATATCCAAACCAACATAAATAGTTTTTTCTGAATGTCATAAACTCATTATTTAAGCTTTTGTAATTTTGTGTAATTGACTACCCTTTATGTGCCATAAAATAAATTCATATAGAAGGAAATACGTAAGTTTAGAACTCTTATCGAGAATAATATAAAAAGTTGAGGAAGACAAATTATATTTCTCAAACATTTGAATTTTAATACCTTTTATTACATGCAAAAGAGTGAATCGTACACTAGACTTTTGAAAATTGACTTTTGAAATACTATAGAAGCTTTAATAACTGGTATTTCTCAAACAGTGGCAAAAGTCTAACTCAACCTAACTATATAAACACTTGACTTCTGAAATACCATAGAAGTACATCTTGATATAACTTCAGTAATTTAGTAATGTAAATTCATCTACTCTTACTAGATGGTCTTCCTTAGATTCTGTTGTTGAACCTTTAATAGTGAATCTTATGTAACGCACCTTAAATTATTATCCCACATTATTTAAATGAGGATTCATGGTGAACTTATAAGGATGTATTTCTACCCATTTCAGCAAGAATTCTTCTTTTCCAATGGTCGAGTAAGGACAAAAAACTTTGGAGTTAAGAGAGCACGTGCTTGTGCGGGAGCAATTTCAGGATGGATGACTTCCTGGGAAGTTTCTACACATGCATGGTTGGCAAGGAGACAACGTCTGTCCCTAAGACCTTGGGTCCTTTAGGTAGTATCACAACTAACCCTTAGTAGGCGGTCACTCGGCTTGGTGGACGGTCCTTCGGCCTAACGTGGACGTCAGGAGGATGGATTGCTACCCATGTCAACAAGAATTCTTCTTTTTCAGTGGTTGAGTGCTTGTTCGTCACTTAGCGTGCGTGCAAATAAGCTTTAAATTTATAAAACTAGAATCAAGCAACCGAACCCGCAGTGTACGGATTGGCGTAGATTAGCAAGTATTCCAGAGTATCGAACACAGGGATTTGATGGGTTAAATCCAGTTAAGAATTGTCAAGCAAGTAAATGTATGAGCTTTGTAAATTATTGGGAAAACAACAATCCTAAAGATCCAGAAATTCAACTGTGGCAATCGATTCAAGATATGCTAAAGATATAAGGACAAAGTTAAGGTATGCAAAGGTATACGAATGTAAGGTAATCGTACGGTGAAGTTCCAAAAACCTTATATAACTCACCTAAAAGACAATCTCTATAAAGGTTGTTGAGGCTTCAACATAGAAAGGTTCTAAAGGCAAGAATTAATGTCAAATACCCAAACTTGTAATCCAAGGATCAAGACTAACTAAACCGATTAAGGTTGTGACACTCAAAATCGAGGTAGAGGTTGTTGAGGCTTCACTACCACCTAGAAAAGGCAAGCCAAGACTAAGTTAAAGCAAATCTTTAATTTTGGATTAAAGTAAAATCAACTTCGTAAACTAACACAAAATTACGGGTAGTTCTTGAGTTCCACGGCCGTGGAAGCTCAAGAACAGACCGTGGATTAGGTTGGTCGGTGATTCTTTCTAACTCTCAGGGTCCAATCTGTTTACGATCGATCTATCATCATCTAAGCCACAACTATCAACCTTTCACCTTAGAATTGCTAAAGGGTTTTAGCCAACAACAGTCATATTGATATCAATTTCAAGGTTTAAAAGAATGAAAGATGAAAACTTCCGAAAACCTTCAATAACTTTCAAGTCAATCTCAAATCCACAATTCAAGAACAATAATATCAATAGTTTCGGAATAACACAAACAATCACAATCTTAGATAAGAACGAAGAACGGGATGTCAATCCGTCTTCTAATCAAACCTAAATAAGAAGCGAAATCTCCTTACGAACAATCTTTCAAATCTTCTCTCTTTCCGTCAATCCGGAAATCTCAATCGGGCAAAGCACAAAATCTCTCAACGACGATCTCCGCAAAAGCGTGAAACTAGGGTAAGTTCAAGTGTAAGCGAAAGTGCGTCTAAGCAGAGGTGACGAAATCTCTCTTCTTCCGTCCTTTTATAGTGTAAGATAAAATATTGGCCCGGCCCATTGCGTAGAAGATCGTGGCTTAAAATATTGCGTAAAAGATCGCCAAGATCACGGTCGTGGAAGGGTTCCACGCCCGTAATTTAAAGCGTGGAAGTTGGTCACGGTTTGTCACAACCCTCCACGGCCGTGTAAGTTGCTGGAATGCACCACGCTTCCCTTGCCAAGTTCCACGGCCGTGGACTAGAACGTGGAATGTAGTACGGCCGTATTTTAGAGCGTGGTTTAGGGTTAGTTCGTGATTTTCCTTAGTCTCGTGCCATTCTTCAAGTTAGCACCTTCCTTAGCTCCTAGTGATGTCCTCAATCCTTGGACATGCTCAATCAAACTCCATTCTCTCTCAATCCGTTCGGAAATAGCTCTTAATTGCCTACAATCAACATAAAGCTTGTGTAGATCTCTATATCGGCAATATAGACAAACTAGCTCACAAATGCATCAATGCTTAATCAATGACTATCAATATGGATGAAATACACTTAGAAAACGTGCCTAAAATATCACAATATTTCATGCTAACAAATAACCCCATACTTGCCACTTGCTTGTCCCCAAGCAAGGTCTTTCAAAAAGCTTTTAAAACACAAGTTAGAATGAAATATGTGTACCTTCTCAAAGCAAAACTTCTTTTAGATGAATGTGATTTCTAATCAATAGATCATTCTCAAATCTTGCTTCATTCGCTTATAAGACTTTCATATGCATAATCAAAGAGTAAAGAGTAAAGAAAGTTCATGAATTAATCAAACTTCCATGTAAACATCATAACCTTCAAACATTATCAAAATCAATCATAAGAAACTTCAATTTAGATCACCAAGTCATATAACATTCTCTTGATCTTAAGGACTTTCAAACAAGGTCTAGAAAGTGGAAAGGGAGGGAAAACTTTAAGGAATGTGGTACATGAATCCGGGAAAGTGGATAACTACTCTTTTCTTCTTCTCTTGCGGTTTCCGCAGCACTTTCAACTTAGAGCTTCGCTCTCTTCTTTTCATTTTTCGACTTTACTTTTGGAGTTATGGATAGAGGTGCACAAAAACCGAAGCCTAGGAGATTGGCGTTTCTCAATTTTTATGAGATGCCTCAAACCCTTAGCGCACATACCATAATCCGCTAGGTATATCGCTCAATCCGACTTTGGCAAGACACAAACACCCGGCTATGTGAATGGTGCCGAGTTACTTATCATCATGATCGACTTCCCCAAACCTATAATTTCTTTCTATTCTTTTGATTGTAAATAATTGCTTTCAAGGCCCTCCCACATCAAACATGCCAATATCAATCAACTCCTCCAAACTCCCGGATAGGTAAAGGAAGCCATTATTTCAATGAGGGGCTAAATGATCAAAGAAAGAAGAAAGAAAATCGAATTGCCTTAATCATCTCAACAAGAAGTATAAGAACTTATAGTGTGATTTAACCTTAATTTCTGAACATGATTTAAGTAACATTCATCACATTATGAAATTTGCAAAAAGAAGGATAATCAACTCATTCAATTTCCTTTCAATTCACTATTCGTTTAAGCATGCGATTGTCATCAAAACTTAATTCACAAGTGGTGATTATCATAGAAATCATCTCAATTCCTAGAAGCACAAAATTTTCAAAATTTTTCAATTTTTATGGGTTTTTCAAACTCTTTTTCATGCAATGCAATAACGAAACGTGTAACAATAGAATGAAACATGCAAGATAGTCTCAATAGAAGCAATCAAAGTGAGTAAGAGTTATTACAAACGATTAGTCACACCCCACCCCATACTTGGAACAAACATTGTCCCTAATGTTCAAAGAAAAGAAAAAGAAGAAAAGAAAGAAAGAAAAAGAACTCACAAAATGGTGGTGGAGCGGCTAAACTGTCGGTCATCATCGTCATCACTCGGTGGAGGCGGTGGTGGGAATGGAGAGAAGCTAGGATCATATTACCGCCCGAACTGCTGGCGGTAAACATCCCTCATCATGTGGTCAAGGTCGTCCACACGTGCATCTCTAGCGTCAGCTCGGATCTCCAATGCTCCAACCCTATCGGAATGATCGGTGGCCCACTCCGGCAACTGCTCATACCAGCCAGGCGGCTGGCTGTACCACGCCGGTGCATTTGAAAGTGCTGGTGCTGGTGCTGGTGGCGGCTGTGTAGACCATGGTGGAGGAGCTCCCATCCAATCTGGCTGAGTCGAATACCAAGCAGGAGGGTCAGCCATCCAAGTAGGCCTCTCGCTCACACTAGCGCGGCGAGAGGAAGAGCCAGATGCTCTAGCAGGGCGAGGAGAACGTCTAGTCATGTCAAGAGTTGCGTCCGGCTGATCCGAGAATGTACCAAAATCCTGCTCAACTCCTCCTCCTCCCTCATAATCATCTCCTCCCATCTCCTCCTCTACAACTGGTGGTGGTGGGACATATGGAGGGGCTGCAATCCTGTTCGCATGCATAGCAGCGAACGTCGCCTTCCAGTTATGGCGTCCAACCATAATGGAATACTTTGGAAGCCACTCAATACCTCTCCCCGTCCTACTCTCCCATGGCATAGCAGCGTAAGGTGGACCTCTATGGGTGGGGAAGATGAGGCGTCTAGTCATAAGGGCCTGAAGTCCTAGGGGTACAACAGCAATGCGTGTGCAGGCGGAGAAATCTACCCCTAATGCCCTAGCAAGGTGGGTGACTATCCCACCATATCCAATGTTGCCAGCCCTCTTATTCTTTAGCTTGCTCATGGTAGCAGCTAAGAGGGTGGCATAGTCAGTAGGCCGTCCATATAACATGCAGTACAGAAGAAAGAGTTCATCTGTCTTAATCTTCTGAGGTGTCTCCGTCCTAGGGAAGAGACACTCAGAAAGTACCCTATGAGCAATCTTCAAGGCTAAGTGATACATCAACTTAGCCTTGGTATCAGCTGGTTGCCAGCGGTCCTCGCTGGCATAGATCATAGCGACCTCTTCCCAGAAATCCTTGGCGTACACGCCACTGGGGAAACGACCATTGAAGGTCTCGTGGAACCCAAAGAAGGCTCCAAACTCCCGGATGGAGAAATCATAGTTTCTTTCCATCAGCCGGAAAGAAACTGTCCTATCAACATGGCTGTGCTCAAAAGAGACCACAACCTCTCTCGTAATCTCCTCATAGTCATCTTCCCGAATAGCGGAGAAGATGACTAATCCGGCTCTATCCAAGAGCCAAGTGATGTCCTCTATCACTTGTAGAGGCGCTAAGTCCTCCAACAGTAGGTATCTAGGTCCTATGACCGCCCTCTTATGGATCCTCTCTAAGGTGTCGAGATGATCCTCGTGAATGGTGGGGACCCTAGGGTGAGGTGGTGATGGTGATGATGGAGGTGAAGGGGATGGAGGTGATGAAGGTGGTGGTGCTCTAGAGGAGGAAGAGGGGTTGCCCTTCCTCTTTTTACTCTTTTCCTTCTCTTTGTTCTTGTCCTTATTCCTACCGGACACTCTCCTCACAAAATCCATTTTCTGTTGAAAACCACGATTTGTTCTTGGTGTTCCACGGCCGTGGAAGCTACAGGAACCGTGGTTTGTCTCGACTTTTCTCAAAACTCAGCAAAATCTCACCAAATTTCACAGCAGCAGTCCTAGACTAATTCTCTTCCAATTCCAATCAGTTATTCCTAAAAATTCTAGCAAATGTAAGTCCGAATCGACAAAGATAGAGAAGAGCGAAAAAACCTAGGTTTTCGGATTTTTAAATCCGTATTCTGCTTTCCTCGGTGATTTGCCGCTCGAATTGTTGCTTGGATCTTGTTGGTGATCGGATTTGCTTCTGTTTTGGCCAAAGAATCGTTAAAAACGATTAACGAATGAAGATTTGAGGTGAGGGGAAGCAATTCGGCGTTTAGGGCGTGGAATGGGTTTTGTGATGTTGTGTTTTTGTGAAGAACGTGGTTTATATAGTGGCCGTCAAAATTTTTGAAAATCACGGTCTGTCGGGGGGTTCCACGGCCGTGGAAATGTACAGAACCGTGGTTTTGGTGATTTTTCAAAGGCTTTTGTAAATTACGGTCTTAGAGGGTTCCACGACCGTGGTTTATGCCGTGGAACTCTCTGTAATGCTCCAAAGTCCAAGTTTCGTCACTTTTATTCAAACTTTCTCTTCCCTTATTCTTTTCCACTATTCCTACATCCAAAAACACGAACATACCGGAAGGAATCGAAGGCAAAACAAAACAAAAACGTCTAAACTAAGATAATCTATGAATCAAAAACAAAAACGTAAATGCAATACCTTGAGTTGCCTCCCAAGAAGCGCTTTGTTTAAGGTCCGTAGCTAGACCAATTTCGCACTTATTCGAGTGCGGTGGGCGCGAACTCTTCAGCTTGGAGTTCCGGAGTATACTTCTTGAGTCGTTGACCGTTCACCTTAAAGCTTCCGCCCGCTTCACCCCATACTTCAACTGCACCATGGGGAAAAATACGTTTGATTAGAAAAGGTCCGGTCCAACGAGATTTAAGCTTACCTGGAAAGAGACGAAGCCTTGAGTTGAAGAGGAGAACTCGATCTCCTTCTTTGAAGTCCTTTGGAATGATATGCTTATCATGCCAACGCTTTGCTCTTTCTTTGTAAATCTTGGCGTTTTCATAAGCGTTCAAGCGGAGTTCTTCAAGTTCATTAAGGTCCAAGAGACGCTTCTCTCCCGCTTCCTTCATGCTGAAATTCAACCACTTGATGGCCCAAAACGCCTTGTGCTCTAACTCTACCGGTAAGTGACAAGACTTCTCATACACAAGGTTGTATGGTGTGGTTCCTATGGGAGTCTTGTACGCAGTCCGGTACGCCCATAATGCATCATCAAGCTTCAATGACCAATCCTTCCTAGTCCTTGAAACCGTCTTCTCTAGGATTCCTTTGATCTCCCGGTTTGAGATCTCAACTTGTCCACTAGTTTGTGGATGATAAGGGGTGGCGATCTTGTGAGTAACCCCATACTTAGCTAGAAGAGCTTCAAAGCGCCGGGCAATGAAGTGAGAACCTCCATCACTAATGATAGTCCTTGGTGTCCCAAATCGTGGGAAAATGGTCTTGTTAAAGAACTTAACCACTACCATGGCATCATTGGTGGGAGAGGCAATTGCTTCCACCTATCTAGAAACGTAATCCACCGCCAAGAGTATGTATTGGTTTCCACAAGATGATGCGAACGGTCCCATAAAGTCAACTCCCCAAACGTCGAAAATCTCCACCTCTTGGATGTTATTGAGAGGCATCTCATTCCTCCTAGAGATATTTCCTGTTCTTTGACAAGCATCGCAGCAGGAAACAAAGGTTTGCACATCTCTAAATAAAGTAGGCCAAAAGAATCCAGATTGCAATATCTTAGCGCTAGTTTTGTTCGAACTAGTGTGTCCTCCACAAGGTAGTGAATGACAATGGCGGATGACACTTTGCATCTCATCTTCTGGCACACATCGCCGAATAATGCCATCCGGACCTCTCTTAAAGAGGAGAGGTTCATTCCAAAAGTATTCCCAAACATCCTTAAAGAACTTCTTTCTTTGTGCGTAGGATAATCCGGGCGGTATCTCCTGACAAACCAAATAGTTAACAAAATCAGCAAACCATGGTTCGTTACCATTGGAGATCACATCGATGCACTCCTCTATAATGTGTAAATGTTCATCCGGGAAGGATTCATCTATAGGTAGATGGTCGTCCTCTAGATGTGTTAGGCGACTCAAATGATCCGCAACAGAATTTTCCGAACCCTTCGTGTCGCGGATCTCTAGATCGAATTCTTGTAGGGGAAGAATCCATCTAATTAGCCTTGGCTTCGCATCCTTCTTTGCAAGGAGATACCGGATCGCAGCATGATCCGTGTACACAATCACCTTTGCACCTACAAGATAAGAGCGAAATTTGTCAATAGCATAAACAATGGCTAAAAATTCCTTTTCCGTAGTGGCGTAGTTGAGCTGCGCTTCATCTAGCGTCTTGCTAGCATAGTAGATAGCGTGGGTTCGACCTTCCTTTCTTTGTCTTAGAACAGCTCCTATAGCTACGTCACTAGCATCGCACATAACCTCAAAGGGAAGATTCCAATCCGGAGGTTGGATGATAGGTGCTGAAATTAGAGCTTCCCGGATCATGTTAAACGCATCTAAGCATTCGTGCGAAAAATCAAAAACTGCATCCTTCATCAATAGATTAGTTAGCGGCTTTGATATTTTAGAGAAATCCTTTATGAAACGCCTATAAAATCCAGCATGTCCTAGAAAACTTCTTATCCCTTTCACCGAAGTTGGGGGAGGAAGTTTTTCTATAGTCTCTATTTTAGCTCTATCTACTTCAATCCCTCTACTAGAGATTAAGTGCCCTAAAACAATGCCTTCCTTCACCATGAATTGGCACTTCTCCCAATTAAGAACTAGGTTAGTGTCTTCACACCTTTGTAACACAAGAGCAAGGTTAGAAAGACAATTGTCAAAAGAGGAACCATAAACGGAGAAGTCATCCATAAAAACCTCCATGATTTCCTCTATATATTCGGAGAAGATGGCCATCATGCACCTTTGAAAGGTGGCTGGGGCGTTGCAAAGCCCGAACGGCATCCTCCTATAGGCGAACGTACCCCACGGGCACGTGAACGTGGTCTTCTCTTGATCATCCGGGTGTATCGGGATCTGAAAGAAACCACTATAACCGTCAAGATAGCAAAAGTGCGAATGTTGTGCTAACCTTTCAAGCATTTGGTCGATGAAGGGTAGTGGGAAGTGATCCTTCCTCGTCGCGTTGTTTAGCTTGCGGTAGTCTATGCACATCCGCCATCCCGTTACGGTTCGGGTAGGAATGAGTTCGTTATTCTTGTTGGTGATGACCGTCATTCCTCCCTTCTTTGGAACTACTTGTACCGGACTCACCCACTTGCTATCGGAGAAAGGGTAGATGATATCTGCATCAAGAAGTTTAAGAATTTCCTTCTTAATTGACAACCTCCTTCATGGTCGGATTTAACCGCCTTTGAGGTTGTCGCGAAGTCCTAAAGTCCTCTTCCATTAAGATTTTATGCATGCATAGGGAAGGTTTAATTCCTACTAAGTCCTCTATAGTATAACCTAAAGCGTTCCTATGTTTCTTAAGGACAACCATAAGCTTACTATGTTCATCTAAGGTTAAATCGGAACTAACAATTACCGGATAGGTAGAATTAGGTCCTAGAAAAGCGTACCTTATATGTGTAGGAAGTTGTTTCAATTCCATTGCGATCGGAGTCTCCAATGGCTCTTGAGGAGCATCCGATGGTTCCTTAGAAGCATCCAAGGAAGTAGAAGTTGTTGGAGAAGAATCAAGAGAAGTTGAAGAAGTGGCACATTTGCCTTCGTCCATGGCCAAAATTACGGTTTCTCTGTATGCTCCACGGCCGTGATTTTGGGCGTGGAATGTAGTTACGGGTGCTCTGTTTCCTCCACGACCGTGTAACCCTCTGGAGTGAGCCACGCTTTTGTTGGTGAAATCCACGGCCGTGGAATATAGTGTATGGCCGTGGATTCTCACGTTTTCTGCCTCGTCGTGGAGTTTCTCGAACTCCTCTTCACACACTTCTTCTTGTGCTTCTAAGGCTTCAATTGCCTCATTGCACTCCTCTTCTTCCCCTACATCCATTAGACTCATAGTAATAACCTTTTGCAAAGGATCTTTGAAGAGAATAGCACTTACCTCCTCTCTAGACAACCCTTCTTCATCTTGGATATTGAATATATCCTCATCAAAGATTGGTTCCTTCACTAGAGTGGAAAGAACGAACTCTACCTTCTCTTCTCCTATGTCAAAGGCGAGTCTAGCATTCTTGCAATCGACTATGCAGCCGGACGTTGCAAGAAACGGTCTTCCGAGAATGATCGGGACCGGACTATCTGCAGGAATGTCAAGCACAACAAAATCTATGGGAACATAGAATTTACCTAGCTTGACCGGGATGTCTTCCACAATACCGACGGGACGAGTTATGGATCGATCCGCCATGTACAACGTCATCTTCACCGGCTTAGGGTCGCCTAAACCGATCTTCCTACATAATGCAAGTGGTATGATGCTCACACTTGCTCCCAAGTCACATAATGCATCATATGTGACATCTCCCACTCCTATGGGAATACAAAATGACCCCGGATCCTTTAGCTTTGGGGGCATCTTCTCCTTCATGGTCTTGATGAGATCCGAAGAATCCGAACTCATCTTAACCTCTCCAAAATCCTCTAACTTTCTCTTGTTAGAGAGGATCTCCTTTAAGAACTTGCCATAAGCCGGCATACCTACAATAGCATCAATGAAAGGTATATTAATATGCAGTTTGCTCATGAGTTCTATAAACTTACCAAATTGTTTATCTAGACGCGCTCTTGCTCTAGATTGAGGGAATGGTAGGGGAGGTTTGTAAGCTGGAGGAGGAACGTAGACATCTTCCTTCTCCTTCCCCTTCTCTTTCCCCTTCTCTTTGTCTTTCTCAACGGAGACTTTAACAAACTTAGGCTGTGGATCGGTGGTTGTCACTCCGCTCCTAGTTGTAATTGCCATCACCCTTCCCTTTGGGTTGTCCTCCGTTTTTCCTGGAAGTTTCCCTTGATTCCTAGGAACTTCCTCCGCATGAGTAAACATTTGGTTTTCTAAAACCTTTTGGGCTTTATCAACCTTAGAAATGTGATCATCAACCTTGATGATGCGAGTCTCCAACCCTTGAAGCTTCCCCAAAATCGTTTCCAACATGGGATCGGGCTTCTCCTTCCCCGAAGTGCTTCCACCATTAGATGTTTGCCCCTGGCTTTTCAAAGGAGTGGAAGAAGAGGAAGGTGGGGTTAGTGAATTTGAATTGGAAGAATAAGGATTACCGGAATTTTGTTGATTAGGACGCCAATTGTTGTTGTTTGAACCCCTATTGTTGTTCCAATTGTTGTTCCGGTTGTTGTTGTTGTTGTTCCAATTATTCCGGTTGTTATTCCGGTTGTTGTTGTTGTTGCGGTTCGTATTCTCACCACCGTTGTTGTTGTTGCCCAAGTAACCAACATCTTTTCCGTTTTGCTTTGGAAAGTTGGTCTTGATAGCTTCCTTCAACTCTTTAATCTCATTGTTGAGAGAAAAGATTTGAGTTTGAGCTTCATGTGTGAGCTTTGCTCCTTGCTCTACACGATTCACCTCCACTTTTCGGTGAGAATACTTCTCTATGACCCTTGCTTGCTTCTCAATAAAGTCCCAAACATCATCTTCCCTCATGTCCATGAATGTACCACATGAGAGGGATTGGAGCTTGAATTGTGTCTCCACATCCAGCCCCTTATAATATATCTCCAACAACGCAAGCTTGGATATGCCATGATGAGGGCAATCCAATAGCAAATCCTGAAATCTTTCCCAAGATTGAAACAAACTTTCGTTAGATCTCATAGAAAATGCATTAATCTTACCTCTTAGCTCCGCCGTTTTGGATGGCGGAAAGAACTTAGTGAGGAACTCCGCGGAAAGATCCTCCCATGTCTCAAGCTTTCCACTTGGAAGAGCTTGATACCAAGACAATGCCTTCCCCTTCAAGGAGAAGAAGAAAGGCTTGAGTTTGTAGCTGTTGGTAGTTGCGTTCTTAGGCTTCATTGTCTCCATCATAATCTCAAAGTTTTGTAGATGTTGGTGTGGAGATTCAGCACTTGTTCCACCAAATTAGTTTTGGCGAACAATGGTAATAACTTGAGGGTTGAAGTTAAACCCTTGTGCATCGTCAGCATCAAAGTTCACACCTAGACGGCGTGGTTGCTGCGTTGGATCCATCCTTTGGCCAAGAGTTCTTCGCTCTTCTTCCACACGTTCGACCCTCGCATTCCTAGGTGGAACACGGCGATTTGCAGCTGGCCGTGGAAAGAATGGATTCACATTGATCGTGGGATCAATTTCCTCTAACGGTGGCATGGAGGAGTCGCTATCCTCATTGGATGAGTTGGCTCTAACCGATCTTCCCGGTCTCCTCCTTTTATTTTTATCCTTAAGGTTGTTTATCTCCAACCTCATTTGGAACATCATGTCCGATAGATCATCAACCTTTGATTGATGACGATCCATCTCTTCCCTACGAGTTTTCTCACTCCATTGGAGTTGAGCTTCTTTTTCCGCTAACTCCGATTGGAGATCACGTTCTCTTTCTTCAGCCATTTTCTTTTCCTTAAGCTTTCTCCTCAAAGTCCTCTCAAGCTCTTGATCAAGAGGTAAGAGGTCTTCGGTGTTCCTAGACCTGCGCATACACTCGAAGAGATATCAAATAACAAGGGAGAAGCTCCCCCAAGCTTGACAACCGATAACCGAATTCGGCCTAGACCAAATCCCCGGCAACGGCGCCAAAAACTTGTTTGTCACTTAGCGTGCGTGCAAATAAGCTTTAAATTTATAAAACTAGAATCAAGCAAGCGAACCCGTAGTGTACGGATCGGCGTAGATTAGCAAGTATTCCAGAGTATCGAACACAGGGATTTGGGGGGTTAAATCCAGTTAAGAATTGTCAAGCAAGTAAATGTATCAGCTTTGTAAATTATTGGGAAAACAACAATCCTAAAGATCCAGGAATCCAGCTGTGGCAATCGATTCAATATATACTAAAGATATAAGGACAGAGTTAAGGTATGCAAAGGTATACGAATGTAAGGTAATCGTACGGTGAAGTTCCAAAAACCTTATATAACTCACCTAAAAGACATTCTCTATAAAGGTTGTTGAGGCTTCAATATAGAAAGGTTCTAAAGGCAAGAATTAATGTCAAATACCCAAACTTGTAATCTAAGGATCAAGACTAACTAAACCGATTAAGGTTGTGACACTCAGAATCGAGGTAGAGGTTGTTGAGGCTTCACTACCACCTAGAAAAGGCAAGCCCAGACTAAGTTAAAGCAAATCTTTAACTTTGGATTAAAGTAAAAGCAAGTTCGTAAACTGACACAAAATTACGGGTAGTTCTTGAGTTCCACGGCCGTGGAAGCTCAAGAACAGACCCTGGATTAGGTTCGTCGGCGATTCTTTCTAACTCTCAGGGTCCAATCTGTTTACGATCGATCTATCATCATCTAAGCCACAACTATCAACCCTTCACCTTAGAATTGCTAAAGGGTTTTAGCCAACAACAGTCATATTGATATCAATTTCAAGGTTTAAAAGAATGAAAGATGAAAACTTTCGAAAACCTTCAATAACTTTCAAGTCAATCTCAAATCCACAATTCAAGAACAATAATATCAATAGTTTCGGAATAACACAAACAATCACAATCTTAGATAAGAACGAAGAACGGGATGTCAATCCGTCTTCTAATCAAACCTAAATAAGAAGCGAAATCTCCTTACGAACAATCTTTCAAATCTTCTCTCTTTCCGTCAATCCGTAAATCTCAATCGGGCAAAGCACAAAATCTCTCAACGACGATCTCCGCAAAAGCGTGAAACTAGGGTAAGTTCAAGTGTAAGCGAAAGTGCGTCTAAGCAGAGGTGACTGAATCTCTCTTCTTCCGTCCTTTTATAGTGTAAGATAAAATATTGGCCCGGCCCATTGCGTAGAAGATCGTGGCTTAAAATATTGCGTAAAAGATCGCCAAGATCACGGTCGTGGAAGGGTTCCACGCCCGTAATTTAGAGCGTGGAAGTTGGTCACGGTTTGTCACAACCCTCCACGGCCGTGTAAGTTGCTGGAATGCACCACGCTTCTCTTGCCAAGTTCCGTGGCCGTGGACTAGAACGTGGAATGTAGTACGGCCGTATTTTAGAGCGTGGTTTAGGGTTAGTTCGTGATTTTCCTTAGTCTCGTGCCATTCTTCAAGTTAGCACATTCCTTAGCTCCTAGTGATGTCCTCAATCCTTGGACATGCTCAATCAAACTCCATTCTCTCTCAGTCCGTTCGGAAATAGCTCTTAATTGCCTACAATCAACATAAAGCTTGTGTAGATCTCTATATCGACAATATAGACAAACTAGCTCACAAATGCATCAATGCTTAATCAATGACTATCAATATGGATGAAATACACTTAGAAAACGTGCCTAAAATATCACAATATTTCATGCTAACAGTGCTCGAAATTGATGGGTGACCTCTTGGGAAGTATCTGCACGTGTGTGGTTGGCGTGGGGACAACGTCCCGTCGAACCCAGGTAACCTATTTCTCTCTTCCAGCCTTCTCCTACCCTGCTACTGTCTTCCGACGCTGGACTTCTTGAACCTGCAGGGAGCCGTTAAACCCCAGCCTACCTAGCGAGAATCTCTAATCCGAGTACGGTGCGGCGTAGGATCCGTCACTGCTGAGCCAGGTCGAGAATTGGGTGAGTCCACTGTCTGTTGAAGCTTGTGGTTGAGTATGGATATATATATATCTGTAATGAGAAATGTTGAGATGTGATAGGGTATGTATTTATATATCGACATAGATGTGGAAGGAGAGAGAGTTCGAGTACGGATATATATATATATATATATACATATATATATATATATATATATATATATATATATATATATATATATATATATATATATATATATATATATATATATAT
>BSUD01000003.1:140597047-140620257 GCA_033239045.1 Fagopyrum esculentum
ATGTTTATGTTTATGTGATGTGAATGGTTGTGGAATTATATGTGAATGTGGATATGTATGCATTGATCGACTCTGGAATGTGAGGAAGGGTATGGAGTGTCCTTTGGGGACGGGATATTAGATACTTATATATATTGGGAGAGTGCGATTTGTATACCCTTACTGAGCGTGTGGCTCATTGTTGTTATATCCACATATTTTTCAGCTACTCAGACTCGGCCTAACCAAGGCAAGGACGTTGGACCCAACACCTGGATTTGAGATCATATCAGGTGGGCTGTTATGGGATGCTACCGCCTAGGATATTTTGCATGGTTTTAAAACAGTTGTGTTTTTGTTAAACAGGGTTGTATGACGTATGTTAGTATGTATATATGTTGTGAAGATGGTTGTAAGATAAAGTTTTAAAATTTTACGTTTTCCGCTTTTCCGCTTATTGTTTTAAACAGGGTTAATTAATTGGTAATCAACTAGAAATGAAATAGGTGTGTCACATTTGGTTGGTATCAGAGCAGGGATATGATTCCTTGGCTTGGGGTTGTGGGAAGTTTTCTGAAAAGCTTTTGAAAATTTCTTTTTCTTTTAGACGGCGGAGCACAGCCAAAGGGTCGACTGAGTGTGTACATGCTCAGGGTAGAAATGATCAGGAGCACCCTAAGGTGCCAGTTTAGCCAATATCACTACCACCATCGGATATGGTTGGTATATATGATTTACTGATATATTTGAGAGAAGTTATACCACCATAGACACAACAGTGTCTCAAGCGGGTATCATTGTAGTAAAGATGGACAAGAATTTCGAGAAGATTCGCCGCCAAGGGGCAAATCCGTTTGAGGGGACTACTGATCCATTAGTAGTGGAAGAGTGATTGAGGAACACTGAGTCCATTCTAGATGGAGTTATCTGCGCTACTGAGAGACAGGTACAATATGTTATATCCTTGCTTGAGGAAGCAACTAGAAATTGGTGAGACACGGTCCCTAATGGCCGTAGTATAGCACTTGTGTTGACATGGATGATTTCTTGAGAGAGTTTGATGTGATGTTAATTATATTAATGGATTGGTTATCCACTCATATAGCTTTGATTAATTGTTATACAAAGGAAGTTACCATAGAGATAGATGGGGTGAGAGAGGTGATTATGACATGTGAGAGGAATATGATTCCTACTTGCCTCATATCTACAATAACAACTTTTAGATTACTTCGGGAAGGGTGTCAGGCTTATCTGGCTAGTGTGTCAGATTCTGCCATTGTTAGCCCCGGAGTATCTGAGGTGGATGTTGTCAGAGAATTTCCTGAAGTTTTCCTTGATGATTTACCAGGTTTACCTCCGAGTAGAGAGGTAGACTTCGAGATTGAAGCATTACCAAGTACAACACCTATATCAATTGCTCCTTACAGGATGGCTCCGCTAGAGCTGAAGGAGTTAAGGAAACATCTGAAGGAGTTACTCGAGAAAGGTTTTTTATACGTCCGAGTATTTCTCCTTGGGGCGCACCAGTGCTTTTTGTGAAGAAGAAGTACGGTAGTTTACGATTATGCATCGACTACCGTCAGTTGAACTAAATCACCATCAAGAACAAGTATCCCTTACCAAGGATAGAGGATATACTTGATCAATTAAGGGGTGCTACAGTGTTTTCGAAGATTGACCTTTGATCGGGATACTGGCAGTTGAGGATAGTAGAGAATTCTATACCGAAGACAGGTTTTCATACTCGGTATGGACACTATGAGTTTACAGTTATGCCTTTTGGATTGATGAATGCACCTGCAATATTCATGGCGTTGATATCTTGATATAATCCCGAGATGTAGATACTCATAGAGAACATCTGAGACGTATCTTAGGGATTCTGAGGAAGAGACAGTTGTACGCGAAGTTCAGCAAGTGCGAGTTTTTGACGGATCAGATTGCCTTTCCAGGGCGTGTGATATCACGAGATGGTATACAACCTGATCCATCCAAGATCAAGGCTATTACAGAATGGGAAATTCCGAAGAGCATTACGGAGATTCGCAGCTTATTACAGGAGGTTTGTAAAGAACTTCTCGATTATCGCGCGGCCATTAACTAACTTGCTAAAGAAGAATCAACAGTTTGTATGGGACAACAGTTGTCAAGAGAGCTTTGAAGAACTTAAGAAAAGATTGACAACGTTCCCTATTCTGGTTGTACCCTCAGATAAGGGTAACTTTGTGGTTTACACCGACGCATATGGCAGTGGATTAGGAGGAGTTCTAATGCAGGAAGGGAAGGTAATAGCATATACATGTAGACAGTTGAGACCTCATGAGGAGAACTATCCTACACACGACCTAGAGCTTGCTGCTATAGTTCATGCTCTTAAGACCTGGAGGCACTATCTTTATGGTGATACATTTCCGGTGTTTACCGACCATAAAAGCCTGAAGTATATTCCCACTCAGAGGGATCTGAATCTGAGGCAGAGAAGATGGATTGAGTTACTCAAGGATTATGATTGCACTATAGAGTACCATCCAGGAAAGGTGAATGTGGTAGCTGACGCTCTCAGCAGAAAGAGCAGTGACCAAGACGGTAAGGTCAACTACAAAGTTGAGCATCTATTAGCTCTCAGAATTATGAGAGTAGAGATGGATGTAAGAGGATCTGAGTTGATAGCGAACATTCAGGTAAGACCGTTGATTCTTGATGAGATTTCAATTAGACAAGATGAGGATGATACACTGAAGAAGTTGAAAGCTAAAGTGGGAGATGCTACCACTACACACTTCCAGTTGTCTGATCAGGGAGTATTATACAGAGGTGCACGGATATGCGTGCCAAACGTTGAGGAGTTAAAGAAGCTACTTGAAGAGGCACATTCCTCGAGGTATTCCATGCATCCTGAGAGTACGAAGATGTTTAATGACTTGAGAAAGATCTATTGATGGCCCAGGATGAGACGAGAGGTAGCCGATTTTGTGGCTCGATGTCTAGTGTGTCAGCAAGTGAAGGCTGAACACCAAGCACCAGCAGGAAAGTTACAATCTTTACCAGTTCCTGAGTGGAAGTGGGAGTGGATTACAATGGATTTTGTTGTTGGACTTTCTAGTACTTCTAGAAAGAATGACACGGTATGGATGATTGTAGACGGATTGACGAAATCTACTCACTTTCTACCGATGAGACAAGATAACTCCTTAGATGAGCTGGCAGAGTTGTATGTGAGAGAGATTGTTCGACTGCACGGAGTCCCTGTATCGATTGTATCCGATAGAGATCCGAGGTTTACCTCGCATTTATGGGGAAGTCTGCAAACTACCTTAGGTACAAGATTGCATTTCAGTACGGCATTTCATCCTCAGACAGACGGACAATCAGAGAGAACGATTCAGACCTTGGAGGAGATGTTGAGATCTTGTGTTTTGGAGCTTAAAGGTAACTGGGATTCTAACCTGCCATTGCTCGAATTTGCGTATAATAACAGTTTCCATTCAAGTATTGGTATGGCCCCTTACGAGGCCTTGTATGGAAGGAAGTGTCGCACACCTGTATGTTGGGATTTTGAGGGCATGCGACAGATAGAGGGTCCTGAACTTGTACAACAGACAATAGAGAAAGTACAAGTAGTAAAGCACTGCTTGAAGGCCGCACAAGATCGTCAGAAGAGCTACTTTGATCGCCATAGACGAGAGATGACATATGAGATAGGCGATAGAGTGTTTTTGAAGGTATCTCCTTGGAGGGGAGTTATGAGATTTGGTAGGCATGGGAAGTTAGCACCGAGATACATTGGTCCATATGAGATCTTAGAGAAGATCGGACCACTTGCGTATAGATTGGCGTTACCACCTGAGTTATCAAGATTGCATGACGTCTTTCATGTATCGTTGCTACGGAGGTATAGGTCAGATCCGAGTCATATCATTCCCGAACCTGAGATAGAAGTATCTGAGAACTTGTCCTACCCAGAACAACCAGTTGAGGTTTTAGGCAGGCAGTTTCGAAGATTGAGGAACAAGGAGATTCCGATGGTGAAGGTCAGATGGGGACATCATTCTGTTCGAGAGGCTACATGGGAGACCGAGCGAGATATGAGAGCTAGATACCCCTATCTTTTTGAGTAAAAACCTCGAGAAATTGTGATCCGGTTGTGCATCCTTTTGATATATCCACGAGTTTGGTTCTACGTCCTTTCTTAAATTTCGGGACGAAATTTCTTAAAGTGGGAGATATTTGTAACAGCCAAAAAATCGAAGATGACCTAATCGAGAATTTTAAGGAATTAAATCCGTTTTAAAACGAGATACCTATCGAGGTAACCTCCTCCTAGATGATATTACAACCCGGTGTTATTTGGAGCATTTGGGAGCTTCAATTAATAAAAATGCAGTTGAGAGAAATGATCAGGACATCGGACATGTCCTAGATATGAAAAAACATAGAAAGGCAAAACGGCCAAAAGAGTCGCTATTTCGTTTCTTAGCGGCTAAGAAAGACGGCTTAGGAATACGCGTTTTTCGAGACAATTGCGGAATAATTATCCATACAATATTTCAGATTTATTATTCCAATTTCGAGAAGTTTGGAGAAGGGGGCTTAAACCGCTTTCGGATCGGTAAAAGGATAATTATCGACTCCGCTAAAGGATAGTTATCGTCTTCGCTATAAATAGCTGAAATATCGTTTATTAATTCATTTTCTTTCACGTTTCCTCGTAAAAGCTCTGATTTCTCTCAACCTTCAAACTCAGATCTACTCTTCGTTTCTAATCCGATTTCAAATCCGTTTGAGTTTTTGGATTCCTCTCTTCATTCTCTTCATTTTGGTACCGAGTTTCTACATTTCCGCGCAAGAGAAGGCCTGGTCGAGCATATATGATACTAGGGAGGTTCCGTCGCTCAGATTCCGGTGAATTTGATGGTGTCCGAGCGTAGTCTGCGTCGTTGTGATTCCGAATCTTCTTTCGGATCGTCAATCGGGTTAGTAACGAATAAGTTATGAATTTATTCGTTTTCCGTATTGCGATTTAGCCTAAATTGACCTTAGGCTTGTCAAAATGGATAATTGGAAATTCTATTATGCTCGTTACTTTTTTTATTCTGGTGATTATGGGCTGTTTGTTCGATGAGATTTGATGACAGGTGGGTTCAGAAATTGCCTGTGGGCAAAACGTTGTTCTGGCAAAATTTAATTAATTAATTAAAGGTTAATTAATTAAATTGGGATTCTAGAAAATGCTATAAGCTAATTAAATTCAAAGGAATGAATTTAACTAGTGTTTGAACCGAGAAGTTTAATACGAGGAATATGATATTCATTACAGGTGTTGTTGAAGGTTTTGGTTAACTATAGCTTAGTTCTTTGTGAGCGTATTCAAGCACGATAAAGGAGGATAGTCCGAGTGGGAAACGGACTCAATAGTTGGTTTGCGAGGTTTTATTGTTCTTACCTGCGAGGTAAGTGTATATGAATTACACTTGCTTAATATATGTTAGGTATTTAATATGCTATGATTTTATACATGATTGAGTGTATATATATGTTTGTTATGATTGTATGCATGCTTATATGTATATGAGTGGAATGATGATGATGAATTGATATTCCTTATGAAAGCATGCATGAGGTACATGAGATGATAGTGGAAAGAATGTGATGAAAGAATATGATGAAAGCATGAAATTGAGTTATGATATGAAAGTGATAATATAGGATGGTAATTGATTAATTAGCCCAACTGGGTCCCGCACGGGTTTCCAGGGGATGAGGTCGCTACCTGATCTACAGGGGGCCTCAAAGGTCGCTACCTGATCTACAGGGGGCCTCAAGATAAGAAAAACAGCCACGGGTCGCTACCTGATCTACAGGGGGCCTCAAGATAAGAAAAATAGTTCAAGATCGCAACCTGATCTACAGGGGGTCTTAGGACAAGATGGCCGAGGTCGCTACCTGATCTACAGGGGGCCTATGACGCTATCGGGTTGGCCAACCGAAAGAAAAAAAAAAGAAAGAAAAGAAATACGAAAGCACGTGAGAAAATATATCGTACGATCAGTTGGGGCTAGTTAGTTAATTATCACCTATGCATCGATGCAATCGAGTCTAGCATGTTATATGTTATGTTATGATTAGTTATATGTGATGAGATGATATGAGATGTTTATATGAGATGATATGTTTATATGTGATGTGTGATAACATGCTTGAATGTTTATGTTTATGTGATGTGAATGGTTGTGGAATTATATGTGAATGTGGATATGTATGCATTGATCGACTCTGGAATGTGAGGAAGGGTATGGAGTGTCCTTTGGGGACGGGATATTAGATACTTATATATATTGGGAGAGTGCGATTTGTATACCCTTACTGAGCGTGTGGCTCATTGTTGTTATATCCACATATTTTTCAGCTATTCAGACTCGGCCTAACCAAGGCAAGGACGTTGGACCCAACACCTGAATTTGAGATCATATCAGGTGGGCTGTTATGGGATGCTACCGCCTAGGATATTTTGCATGGTTTTAAAACAGTTGTGTTTTTGTTAAACAGGGTTTTATGACGTATGTTAGTATGTATATATGTTGTGAAGATGGTTGTAAGATAAAGTTTTAAAATTTTACGTTTTCCGCTTTTCCGCTTTTCCGCTTATTGCTTTAAACAGGGTTAATTAACTGGTAATCAACTAGAAATGAAATAGGTGTGTCACAAAACAACCTTCACCTATTGGTGTCATGAGATGAAACCTTAAGCAACATCCACATTTGGTTATTGATCTATCATACATAAGAATAATCTTGAAAGAATTGAGTTAAATAGACTCTTTTTTATAGATTTGTTTTTATAGACCCCTCTAATTTTACCTTATATATAATCCCCTAGATGAAAGAATTGGATTAAATATGGGTATATATATACTAAATGAGTTTATACTATGAGTACTCTTAATAAAGTGATAAACTAATAGTGATAAAAGGCCTAGTTAGTCAGTTTACACAACAATCTTTTACCTTGTTTCTTAAGTTTACATACCCAATGAAAAAACAACAAATGATGATCAACACAAATAAATAAGTATCAAAACATGTGAAACAATGAAGAAAGTATATTGAAACTATATAAGTCACAAGTAGATAGAAATTAGTAGATATACCTACAACAAGTATGTAAACCTGAATGCAAATATTAATTTTTTTTAGTCACTTATCGATCACAAACATACAAATTTAACATTGATAGTTAGTCGCGTATAAACACATATACATATGGCAAGAAAATAGCTTATGACTATCTTATTAAGATAATAGTTATTGTTATCACAATCATATTTATGAGATACCGCTTGGAATCTATCATTGTCAAGCTTCTTTAATTTGTACGCAACTAGATCAATTCATCACATAGTTCAACTTATCAACTGGTTATAATTCAGGAATCATGGGTTGTTAAGACGATTAGATATGGAAGAGAGAAACATAAGAGAAGAAAAAGTTTCCAAAGTGAATAAGAATGAATGTGAACAAGAAAAACTCTCATTAGTGTTATGTCTAGAATTTATGCAAATCACTGTGTGTATCTTTCAGCCAATATATTATGCAAATCACGGTGAAGAGGGTCGCCCCTGCGGCCGGCCGTCCCGCGGCCGAGGTGATCCGCCCCTGCGGATTTGCGATAAATCGCGCCGATCTGTTTGCGTTCGTTCTATCTTTCTTCCATAAATAAAATATCCGATATTCTATCTTATGGGCCGGTTTCTTTATCCTCTTTCTGAACCTTAGACGCCCTTCCGTCTATCTTTCCAGCCCATTCCTATATATTCTCTTCTTTCTCTCCTTTTTCCCGTTCCTTGCTATCATCTTCTTCAACCCTAGAGAGTTGCAGCCATCCTTTGCTTCCTACAACTCCGCTGAACGTGTAAGTTCATCTTCTTTGGTTCTTCCTCACGTTCCTACAGCGCTGCATGCTTTTCCCTTCTATTTTGGTTCCTTCATTTCGTTCTTCTCTTTTCTTCTTCTCCAAGGATCAAGCATGAGCCTTGATTCTTGTGGAATGTTCCGTTGTTGACCCTTCGTTGTTCTCAGGCTCTCTGGAGTGGAGTTTCGACGTGTTGGAACCAAAGGTTCGAGCTTTGGTTGCCCCTACTGTGAGATCTGTCAAAGAGAAGCCCGACAATAGCTTCTGACGAAGAACCGCCCCTGCACCTGCATAGAGCCACCCTTGCGCCTCTGTTCAGCCGCCCCTGCACCTCAGTCCAACCGCCCCTGCGGTTTCTCTGCAGTAACTCCCGTCTTTGGTGAGTTGCTGATAACACGATTTATAACATAGTTTTAGGTGTACATTTAGATAGAATTCTCGCTCAATCATGCATGATCTAGCACTAGTCCAAGACGTTTTGCACTCAAAACATGTATTTTGTCGAGATAGACGTCTACACGGACTTGTGTGCGTTTTGTAGGTATTTCGGGAAGTTTAAAGCTAAAACGATGCGTTTAAGGATCGTTCATTTAGATGACACGTCCTCGGACTCATTAGGACACAAGCAAAGGGCTAAGGAGGACTCATGGAACCTTGCCAACACTAGCCATGTACCAAACCACAGCTCAATGATCCAAGGCGAAGTTTCTGCATAGAATCACGGTTCTCTAAAGAACCACGGCCGTGGAAATGACCGTGGATTTTGCCAGATTCTCGTGACAGCTGTGCCACGACTCTCATGGCCAGCTCATGAAAGATTTGTTATAAAAGTGGTCCATCATGGGTTGTTTGAGGCAGCTGGGGTAGTTTGGGGAGCAGCTCATCCATTATCCATTTCTCTTTAACAAATATATTCTCCAAAGAAGAAGATTTTTTCTAGGAAGGAAAGTGCCAAAGAGAAGAAGAAAGGTTCCATTGAAGAGGAGGGAAGAACACACACCATAGCTTCTTGTATTTCGGATTTTATTTCTAGAGATTTGTGAACCCTTGAACCTTCTTTTGGAAGGGTTGTAAGTTGTTCTAATTCCATTTTCAGATTGGTTTGTTTTTGAAGTTCACTTGTTCATCTCTTTTCTTTCATTATCTTGCAATGGATGGTATGATTTTATGTTTGTTTGCTTTGATTTCCATTATGAATGTTGTAGGCTAAATTGATGTGGTTCTAGGGTAAGGAAAGTATGGTTATGGCTAGAGCTATGATAGGACGGACTTAGATTTACCTTTGGATGATTTTTATTTATGAACGTACCTACTGTTAGAAATCACGGGTAGTTCTTGAAGAACCACGGCCGTGGTTTAAGTAGAACAAACCGTGATTCTCCCTGGTTCGAAGGATTTTGCCTTAAACCTATAAAATGTTGAAACCCTAAGTGTTTGCTAAAAGTTTAACCTATCCTAGGATGACCTAGTGTAGTGACTAAGTGTTAGGAGAGACTTACCCGGTGATCCTTGCCCTTAGAATTTAAAATAGCAATCCTTAGGTAGTGGTGAGCCTAATAAGCCGCCATTGGATTAGATGTGCTAGGATAGTTGCTTAGGATCTCCCTTCCCAAGACTTACCCGGTAAGGATAGGATAGATCCCTAATTAACATATCCGGTTTGTGTAGAATTCCTAACCTTAGGTTCTTAGAGACCTAACCGGTAATGAGACCTTAGGAGCGGACTAGTTGGACCATGAGACCTACCCGGTAATTGATCCCAGTTTAGAAACATTTAATCCCTACATATCATAGTGAGATCCAAAGAATGAATAGATAACTTGAGTTCTATGCCATAACCGGAATTTCCGACCCCTAGAACCCGTCTTTCCTTTCCTTGATCATTATCTCGTTTGGTTGTCCATTTGTGTTTGTTTTTTTGTTAGTTGATTGTTCACCTTGCATGAGTTGCGATCTTTGATCACCAAAAAACCAACCAAAGACATTTGAGATTTTCTTTTCTTTATTTCTTTCTTTTCCTTAGACTTAGATCTTTGCTAAACTCAATCACAACTTGAATCAATTTCACCTTAGTCTTCGTGTTCGACCTCGGAATACTTATCTTTCTACAAACGTCCCGTACACTGCAGGTTTCGCTAAGTAGTTAGGATTTAATTCGAGTTATAAATTTAAAACCATTTGCGCATCACATTCTTAGCGTAACAGTTGCTTCCTTCCTTCCTTTCCTCGTTCCTTCCTTGGTTCCTTATGGTTGTTCCTTGTCCCCTTGAGTTGTTGTAAGACTAAGGTTGGGCCCTTAGCATGTGTTGATCTCTTAGAGATCTTTGAGACTAGAAGTTATAGACTTCTAGCAACCTCTCCGTTCCTGATCCGTGTTGCTTGTTCATACAGGCTTTCCTTGCTCCTTTCCTGAGGGAAACTGAGCTTCCTTGAGTGTTTTCAAAGTTGTTCGCTGATCTCTTGTGTTACCTTCGTATGAGGTAAGTCTCTTGGACTTACTTAGCTTCATTCCGCGTATTAGTTGGATTGTATTGGCTTGTTTGTGTTATTTATCATGTTATAATGGATAACCGGAAATAGGATTCGCCCTTAATTACCCTTAACTGGCCCAAGTGTATTATAACCGGGCGGTGACCACTTGTCTAGTTCTACAGGAGACTAGAATGTGCTCTTGCAACCCAGGCCCGTAGGTAACGGATAATATTGATCTATTCTTATTGGTAGACGGAAGCGGAGGCGAGTTTCGAAAGAATTCTCGTGTGACAAAATAAGTTGAATTAGTAATGAATGACTTAATGAAAGATAATAACCGGTTGAGTGCAAGCATGCTATGTGTTTACTTTACCTTATGTGTGTTTGTTCCTTTACACTCTTGCTTATACCTAGAATGTTAGCTAATGGTTTATACCGTCGTTGTAGATGTTCCGCAGGTTGAAGATGCTGTTGAGTGATCCGGATGGTGTGGTCAGCCGGGGTTCCCGTACATTATAGGACGGGATCGGGTTTATGTTTCTGCTGTTGCTTTCCCTTTTGTTTTGAACTCTGTTGCGAGTCTTTTACGTTTTATTTTGTTTAAACCTTTGCTTTTTATATTGAGTTTTGGTTTTCATTCGTCTGTGCCTTGTTGTAAGATCCATTTGTTGTTGCTACTCTGAGGGTCAGGACCCATTGTGCGGTCCTAGCCCGTAGCGCTTCGAGTTCCCAAAACTTGGGGTGTTACAATTGTGATATACACAATGTTCAACCTTATACATCTCAAGTCCAAACGAGGTGATCACTTCATGAAATTTATGATTCCATTGTCTTGATGCATGTTTAAGTCCATAGATGGATTTCTTAAATTTACAAGCCATAGATTTAGAATCTTTGAATCCAAAATGTTTTGATTGAACCATATAAATGGTTTCATCAATGGTTCCATTGAGAAACATTGTTTTCACATCAATTGATGTAACTCTAAATCAAAATGAATTACTAGGGCCATTATTGTTTTAAAAGAGTCCTTAGATGAAACCGGATAAAATGTTTCTTTAAAGTCAACTAGTTTAGTGCCCGCACCTTGTGCGAGTTTGTCTAAACAAAAAATATTATATTTTTAATTTCATGCATTATGTATTGATATTAATCTATAAAAATAAATATTTTTTATTAATTAATATAACTAACATTTGATGATTAATTATACTTTTTAATAAATAAAAGAACATAATTAAAAATTTATTACAAAGATTATTGTTCAAGTATGATATTTACTCAATATATTATCAATTTTACTTATATAAAGTTAGAGGAGAAAATTTTGATTTAGTTTTAAATCTAACAAATGTGTCAAATCTTACTAAAAGATTTGCATGAGATTTTCTAAACAAAATCGAATTATAATACATCAGTTTATAAATTTTGATTGGTAGATAAATAGATTTAGTTTTTATAATTTTAATATAATTGACGTGGCATGATGACTGTTTATAAATATTAATAAAAAAATTTTTTATAAAATGATTAATAGCAAATCTGTAAATACCTTGTGGCAAATCTGTAAATAAATTGAAAAAATGTTGACGTGGACGGCCTTAGAGATTGACACGTGGACAAAATGGGTGCTGTTTTAGTAATATACTAGTATAATACCCGCACCTTGTGCGGGTTTTGAAAAAAATGAGAAAGAATATTGTGAAATTGGTTTTTTTACGTGCTTTTGTTTTGTATACTTCTCTAATCTAATCGACTTACCAACATTACTTTATTAAGGATAAATTTACTAAATGAGATTATACTATGGACATACTTAATAGAATAATAATATTATTATATATATATATAACAACATTTTTGTTTTTTTCCGATTATGTAATGAGTTTGAGGATTTTTTCTTGGTCAATGGGTAACAATTTAATTTTATAATTTTTTTTGTATTTAACAACTCTTTTGTTTTTTTTTTGGATTATAATGCTTATTGGTGTATTAAAATTTTTATTTTAATTAATTATTTTTCGACTATAAATCTATTAGTTAATTTTATTTTTAATTATTACAATTACAAAAGATTTATGTGATCTACAAGCTAAGAAACTTAACATAATTAAACAAAAATTTAATTAATATAACGCGGTCTATATCTACAAGCTAAAAAAGTTTTAAAAAAATTTATTTTAATTCAAAATTAACTTCAAAGTCCGATAACTATTATCTAAAAATAACTTATTTGCTGATGGGTGGAAGAAAATCAATAAATAAATAAAATTAACATAAAAAAAGGTGTACACGTCAATTTTTTTTTTAATAACTTGAAAATAGATCAGATACACGGGGTTACGGTTAAAAATCAAATCAAGGGATGAAACAATAGAAAAACGATTGTTAATTATACAATTTCAAAAAAAAATTGTGGGAGCTCCATTTCGAAATACTACTCTCACAACGCACCACGTAAACTGTCATGTATACTGCTCTAGTAGTAGATATAGACTCGCCCATAACGTAAAATTTTTAGTTCCAAAAAAATAAATTTTTTTCGAAAAATTTGTAAAACATAAAAAGTTCTAAGGGAACCATGAAAAAAATCACATGGAACGTTCGGAAAAAAAAATCGTTCGAATAAAAATCCTAACAGAAAATATAACTAAAATGGAAATGAAATCGAAACCAATTTAATTAAAATCCATAATAAAAAGATATAACAACAATGGAAATCAATTTACCGTCAAAATGGAAATCAATTTTGTTGATTAAATGGAAATTTTTAATTTAAAAAACTATCAAAAAAATCCAATGAAATCATGTAAAAATTTATTATATATTTATAGGTATTTTTCAAAAAAAACAACGTAAATTTTGATGGATTTTATCAAAAAATAATTGTTCGCTTAAAATTTGATGGAATATTTCGAAAATAAAATTCAATTCAAAATCAATTTAACTAAAACTCGCCATAACGTAAAGTTGTAGTTTCAAAAAGATAAATTTTGTTCGACAAATTTGTAAAACATAAAAGTTCTAAGCGAACCATGGAAAAATCTGATGAAACGTCCGGAAAAAAATCCGTCGAATAAAAATCCTAACCGAAAATATAATTAAAAGGGAAATCAAAATCGCAATATCTTTTAATATATTTTTATAAATATTTATTTATTAAAAAAATGATTTGGTTGTTAAGGTGATTTGATTGTTAAAGCTAATTCGATTAATTTTTTTTATTATTATTAAAAATTGATTTGATTTCTATAAAATTATTTTTTTAATAATAAAAGATTTTATGGTTTAAAAATTAATGTAAAAAATAAAGATTTATTGGCTTTAATTGTGGGAGCTCAATTTCAAAAATCCTGCGTCCATAGCGCGCCACGTCATCAACCCGTGCTCTGTTTTAGTAAGTATAATAGATATATAGATACCTTCCTTTTGAACGAATCCCTTTACAACTAGACGAACCTTATATCTTTCAAAATTGTCCTAAAAAAGTCCTTATATGTAATTCTAAATCCCTAATTAATTTTAGCAAATAAGTGTCTCCGAGAACATCCAAATTTTATAAATCATATTTTTAAACTTATAAAAATGTCACTAAGCATATGCTTTACGATATTCGATCATCATTCCAATACATTGAAATACAATATAAGAAATTCTAGCTAGACAATCTTCATTCACTGCTCATTCACTTTTCTCGAAGAAAGGGAGATTATACCCATCCGAATGGCATCAAGAATCATAATAGAGACATCTCCATGAAAAATATTTATATTGTCAGCTATGTAATATGATTCTAGAACTTTCTCAATCCTTGAGTCATCAACGCCCTTTCTATAAAAAAAATTTTTTAAAAAAATTATTTTCCGGGAAAAAGCATCAAGGCAAAGCAATTTGGTGTTCGTTATGTCCATTATAAACCAACCAAGCCCATACATGCTATATAGCTGTTTTGATGTCAAGTTAATGTTTTATTAAGCTAATGCAACTTTCCCTATTTACATTTACGTTAAGAAACAAACTGATGAATGAACATGAAGACAACTTGTAATATGTTTAATCATGTAATCTAGTATTATGTGTCAAGATTAAAAGATCAACGCAAACGATTGTTTACGCAGTTCGGGTGTTAAAACCCTACCTCTACGGAACCTCAAGAGGGGAGGTCCGATCCCAGATTTTACAAGGTATTCAAGACGGTTACAAAATAGGTTTGATTACAAGATGCACGCAAGATCAATTTGTAACACAACCTAAGTCTAGAACATAAACAAGGATAAAGCAATATAGAAAGAACAAGGTATCGAAATAGCCCCTGTTAGGCTAAGCAAAGCTTTCGGCCAAACATTGCTATCTTCAATATGAAGATCTTCGGTTGGAGAGAAGTGGGAAAAGGATGAACATCTCAACCCAAGCTTGATCACCTCCGACTACTCTTCTATCATACGCTCTCTCTCTTTTCACTCAAAGGAAGAACCCTAGCTTCTCCTTGGCGGCAGAACTTTTGTACTCTCTTAGGGTTAGATGAGGTAAGCGCAAATTTATATAGCATCTCCTCCAAGTTCAAACACATCGTTTCATTTAAGCGGTGTCAAACCAAGCCAAACCCAAGAAATAATCTTCAAAGCCTGAACCTGGCCAATCATATATATGAAGTTGCCCAAGAGACATTTATACTAACCCAGATAGCCAACTCTACGTATCATATACAGATTATCAACACTGGTCATAGCTCCTTATATAACCAAGATACTAGGGCTCAGTGACATTCACATGAGCCAGCAACTAGATCAACATTAGTCACCTATAACAAGTGTCAGTCATCTAAATCCAATACACTAGACCTAGGAATCTATTACAGACCAATTCGATTGCTTGCATTACTTGTAATCTATTCTATATAACATGAATCATAAAGATAACACAACTCATTTAAAAAAAAAACCGTAGAAGAACAAACAACCTTCACCTATTGGTGTCATGAGATGAAACCTTAAGCAACATCCACATTTGGTTATTGAGCTATCATACATAAGAATAATCTTGAAAGAATTGAGTTAAATAGACTCTTTTTTATAGACTTTTTTTATAGACCCCTCTAATTTTACCTTATATATAATCCCCTAGATGAAAGAATTGGATTAAATATGGATATATATATACTAAATGAGTTTATACTATGAGTACTCTTAATAAAGTGATAAACTAATAGTGATAAAAGGCCTAGTTAGTCAGTTTACACAACAATCTTTTACCTTGTTTCTTAAGTTTACATACCCAATGAAAAAACAACAAATGATGATCAACACAAATAAATAAGTATCAAAACATGTGAAACAATGAAGAAAGTATATTGAAACTATATAAGTCACAAGTAGATAGAAATTAGTAGATATACCTACAGCAAGTATGTAAACCTGAATGCAAATATTAATTTTTGTAGTCACTTATCGATCACAAACATAAAAAATTTGACATTGATAGTTAGTCGCGTATAAACACATATACATATGGCAAGAAAATAACTTATGACTATCTTATTAAGATAATAGTTATTATTATCACAATCAGATTTATGAGATACCGCTTGGAATCTATCATTGTCAAGCTTCTTTGATTTGTACACAACTAGATCAATTCATCACATAGTTCAACTTATCAACTGGTTATAATTCAGGAATCATGGGTTGTTAAGACGATATGGAAGAGAGGAACATAAGAAAAGAAAATGCTTCTAAAGTGAATAAGAATGAATGTGAAAAAAAAAACTCTCATTAGTGTTATGTCTAGAATTTATGCAAATCATTGTGTATCTTTCCGCCAATATATGATGTTTTCGGAGATCTTACCGTTGAAGTAGGATCTACTAAGGTGAGTAATATTTATTGTGTCGGGACAACTCTGCCTCCAAATCTCCAAACAAAGGTTACTTCGATCCCAACCCCAAACTCAAAACATAACAAAAATATTAGAAGTTGGAGCCATATCACTTAAAAAAAAAATTGATTTGTTACTAAATTTACTTAATAAAGCTAAAATAGTTATTAAAAATGATAAATAAGGCTATATTAAAAATAAATTAAAACTAATGTAATGTCTATACACTCTTTCTATTTATATGTCTAAAAAAAAAAGTCCAAAAAGCTACAAATTTGTCTCCAAAGTTTAAGTGACGATCAACCTTGCAGAAATGATGAAAAATTGGTTATAATTTTAGTATGAGAAAATAAATAGGGTAACATATAGGTTATGCTCTTATTATTTTTTTTTCTTTCTTTATTCAATAGTTCTTGGATAAATTTTTCGATCTTGTAGAAATGATGAAAAATTGGTTATATTTTTACCTTGTTTGACATCACATCGATGCGATGGTACGTTGAATGACCACTTCAAAATAACTATAAAAAAAACAAATATAACAAAAACAAAATTTTAAGCGAGGGACTAAATGTGCAAATCCAATTATCTAGGGATTAATTGGTAATAAAGTTGAATGAAAATATTCACTGACTTTATAATGTTTGATTGTTGGCATAGAGCGCAATGAAAATGGTTGGACGAGCGGCGTTTCGAGTGTACAGCCATAGAAGACAAGTGGAAAAATACTGAGGATACGGCTTTGGCCTTTTTGGCCTTTGTAGTGCTCATTGTAGCGCAACGTGTCAGTAGGAGCGCCAAGTGATTCCAATTTCCCAACCTCAACTTCAACTGTTAAAGTATGATCTTCATCGTGCATTCAGATGTTGGAGACGAAGAAGCAAACCTCAACCTTTCTCTCTCCCCACTATTCTCGCTATGCTTTCCCGCCCTTTCTTATCCGACTTCACCACCCGTGCCGAAGGCCATACCAGTAGAAGAAGATTCTATGGATTTCCAGATCGGAAGCGACCTGTTACAATCTCTGCAGTGGCTACTCGTCCGCCAAAGCTTGGAGATGATAATGGAGCTTCTAAAGTACTTGAGACCGCTAGTCCCCTTCCTTCGGTAAGACAGTTGATTCTACTAGAATGTTTTTGTTCAATCTTTTCATTTATGGTTCCATCTTATTAATATTTGCAGAGGATTGGAGATATGTCGCGTGAGATTAAGAAAGTTAGGGCACAGATGGAAGCCGACGAACAGCTGTCAATTCTAATGCGAGGTCTTAGGGGCCAAAATTTGTCTGATTCTCAATTTGCCGATGACAGTATTCGTCTTCGTTTGGTTGAGGTTTGTGTTTTTTCCACCCTTTACCAAATTTTGTTCTGACTCTATATGATTCATAACAGAAGCACCGACATGGGTATAAAATACTACTATCTGTCTATCCTTTGAAGCTTAACTTTTTCAGTAGCATTTGATTGAAAATTGTATTTTGCATTACTGGGTTCTGAGAATAAATAAATATGCTTATGATGTAAACTCTGCTGAACAGGTTGTTGCATAAGGCTATACTGTGCCGCAATATAAATAAATAAAAAAAAATCGTTTTTGACATGATTGCTAATGCAATATGTTCCACTGCAGGTTGATGAGAGCAGCGAGTTTCTGCCTTTGGTATATGATCCTTCTAATATTTCCTTGTACTGGGGAAAGCGGCCTCGTGCTGTCGTAACACGTATTTTTCAGTTGCTCTCTGTTGCTGGAGGTTTCCTCTCTGGTCTGGCTTCGGATTTTGTAAATAAGAAACTCAAAGAGGTTGGTATTTTTCGGCTTGTGAACTTCATCGTTGTTGTGACTTCACATTGATGTTTTCATAAGCCCTAGACGCCCTAGAGTATTCTAGAATTTGTAAAAACTTTTACCCATCTTTCACTATAAGAAAAAAGCCTTGTATAAAATCTAGAATACTCTAGGACGTCTAGTCTAGGGCTTATATTTACGAGTTTGCTACAAAAGGTCTACAGTTTATTATCTTATTTCTTTGTTGCATGACACATTCAAGTTAAAATAGATAATTTATACTTAGCTGACTGTAGATTTTTTCATATACAAGCCAGCTTAGATTGGAAAGAAGCTTGTATCTATTATGGAAACCCGCCAAACAGATTACAACTGTGGTCTTTTATTTGTTGTGTGTTCACTATGTCCATCATTTTTCTAGTGACGCTATTTTTCAACTTGATTGCTGACTTATGGTAAGACATGTTGATAAGATATAAGGCCTGATATGGTAACTGATAAATTGAGTTTCTGATAAGAATGTAAACAGTCTCATGTCAAGCACTTCCTTATGCTACAATGAGGCTATTGTATGAATCTCCAGGTCTCTGGCTCTTTAACTGGTTATCTATTGGTATCAGAATGAGGTTGCTCGAGCCATTGAACTGAGAGATATTGTGACATCTTTGGGACCAGCATATATCAAACTGGGGCAAGCACTTAGTATCCGTCCTGACATATTGTCACCAGCTGCAATGGTTGAGCTGCAAAAGTTATGTGATAAGGTGATACACTTTTTTATTTTTACTTGTAGAAAACACGCACACGGTAATCTGTTTTCCTACATGTATGTGAAAATAATTTTACCCTGCAAAAATTGTACATATCTGATTTGCCACATATTTATTTATTTTTACCTTTGACCAACATTATGCTTCTTAATCTGATTTTCTTCGGCGGTACTGGAAGGTTCCTTCATTTCCAGATGATGTTGCAATGGCACTAATTGAGGAAGAGCTTGGTACGCCATGGCAAAATATCTATTCAGAGCTTTCGCCCTCACCGATTGCTGCTGGTATTTTCCATAATCAACGATCTTAATGTTCATATATAAGTCTTGTTATTTTTTGTAGAGCCAGTATGACGTTAAGCTTTCTTATCTATGAAAAATCACAGCATCACTCGGACAAGTTTACAAAGGACGTCTTAAAGAAAATGGAGATCTTGTTGCAGTAAAAGTGCAGAGGCCTTTTGTTCTTGAGACTGTAACTATTGATCTGTATATCATTCGTAATTTGGGGTTGGTTCTTCGCAAATTTCCACAGGTATAATTAGTTTTTGACTAGTTCTTTTCTTAGATGACATCTCACTTTGTGAGTATCTATTTTGGAAATGCCTCTCTTTGAAATGCGAAAATGGTATTGCATAATTGCTAAATTTGGTTGCTTGTTGTATCTTTGACTTTTTTATGGTTTTTGATACAACACACCTGTTTTATTTGGAATACTGTGTGATGGAATAACTTAAATTTTACAAATGACGGAAGCTGTTTATTTTTCCCCAGTAAAACTAGTGAAAAATGAAAATTGCAGTTCGAGGTATATGTCCATTTTGGGGGTTAATTGCTTCACCATATAAAATCTCATTGAAAGAAAAAACATAAGCTTCATCCATTAGTTACTCCAAAGATGAACTTTAATCTTGGAAAATAGTCTTCTCTCCAGTTTTATCCCTTTTTTTGTACATATAGTGCTTCAACATCCTATCTGATGACATGCCAATTTTTCCATATATCTTTCTTCCTATTTCTAGTAGTTTATACTACCGGGGAAGCAAATCCTTGATCATCCCATTTTCTTTTTGATGCAAAGCTGTGAACTTGGATTTCAGCTAATCAAATTTTGCCTTGGCAGATATCAGTTGATGTGGTTGGCTTGGTTGATGAATGGGCTGCACGTTTCTTTGAGGAACTTGACTATGTTAATGAAGGAGAAAATGGGACTATTTTTGCTGAAATGATGAGAAAAGATCTTCCACAGGTTCAGACTCTATCTCTTCTCTATGAGTGGACAAACAAGTTAAAAGATATATTAGCAGAATTAAGTGACACTCGTATAGGAAAGTTTATATTTAAGTACCCTATTTTTGGATTGCAGGTTGTCGTTCCAAAAACTTATCAAAAATATACGTCAAGGAAGGTTCTTACAACGGGGTGGATTGATGGAGAAAAACTTTCTCAAAGCACAGCAGATGATGTTGGTCAACTGGTTAATGTTGGAGTAATATGCTATCTAAAGCAGGTGGGTATATCCACTAGATGACGTGCATTTCTAATTCTATCACTGTTGAGAGTTACAAGTGTACCTTTTAGCAATGCGTTATATGAAGTGAAGATTCATGTTCTGTATGTTTGTTGCTTTTGTAGCAATCACCTGCTCGAGGGCAAAATCTTTATATTTATTTGAGTAATCATGTTTCAGGGATTTAGAATGATCCTCACTCTGTCACTCATATATCACTATATCTCAAGTATGGTAAAGCGATATATGATCCATCAAACAAGTGGTGTTTATGCTAGAAGCCTAGAATTGATCTAATCTAATGCTTAATTATTTTATAGTAGTTTGGCCTATATCTTGCATATATATACAGCATCCTTCTCATTATAGCTCCTGTAAATATAGCTAGAGGCTTTAATTAATCCTATGTTAGGATATCTCTTCGATCTATTTCTTCTCATAGGTTTTTTTCTTTCTTTTTCTCCTTATGCTATGCCTTTTTATTAAAAGAAAGTTGTCATTTAATCAACAAGATCTGTAAGAATTATGTCAATTTTTTCTTTGAATTTATTTGGTGAAAAGTACTTGCCCACTACAAATCCCCATCATCAACCCTTATCCTGTCATTGTCATCTTTCTTAACCTTGTTAATAGTTGTAGAACTTTTATAGTGAAGTCACTTGCCAAATTGCACTCATCTTCTTTAATGCAATATATATGCAGTTGCTTGACACGGGTTTTTTCCATGCTGACCCCCACCCTGGAAATTTGATCCGTACTCCAGATGGCAAGCTGGCTGTGCTCGACTTTGGTAATCACTTAATCCATGCTGTATTCTTTGGGTGATCATCTAATAGCTAAACGAAAACTCAAAAGTATCTGGATAATGTATGCAAATGCAGAAAGACCATAATGATGTAAGAAGGAAAGAATAAAGCACTGATGACAGAGGCACAAATAAAAGTTTCTTTACACGCTTTAATAAACTTACTGCACTCTTTTCAATTCACAAAACACATGTAGAAATATGTAATCAAACTAATAGAATTAAACTTAAAGAAAAAAATAAAATAGAATTTTGGATAGGTACCTTCACAATGGATTTAAGCTGGAGTGTTTGCTGCTCAAAACCATTAATTCAATATTCTCATTTTCTTAGTGGAAGGGCAGGGTAGAGCATATAAGTATTTCCTCAGAAATACACGGCAAGAATCATCAAAGGTTTAAAGCAGTCTCATACTAGAATTTAGTCTCCCAACTCCTATAACTGGATTATGATTGGCTCTCTGTGATTATGACTAGCAGTAGTCTTTTTGTGTCCTTTAAAATCTATGCTGCTCGTGTTCAGTATTCTCTGGGCTCAGGTGAAAATAATAAATTGTTTGGTTGGAGTCCCACCTTATGCCACCATTTAACCTTATTAGGATTATATCAGTTGAGAGTCCTTTGTTCCTGAATGTTTTAGACTCTAGAGATAAGGTAGACTTCACATTGTATAGACCATGACTACCAGCCTAATACTGGTAGGATGCTACAACTAAAAATCAGTCTGACTCTGATGTACTGCCTCAACCAGTTCTGTTGCTTACTTGATTAGCTCTAGAACTCCCATCTTCCTTAAACCACTGGTAACACATTAATAATCATTTCATAGAAAATGTTATGTTCCATTATTTATGGTCATGACATGTCAATATAGACATTTCTACCAACTAAAAAGACTGATCAAAATAAAATTGGACCTATTTATAAGTTTATACTAAATTTTTTTTAAAAATGCAGAAACCTACATCCTGTAATAGGTATCTAATAGGATCGTAATTGCAGGTATGAATGTGTGATCTTACACAGAATCAGTATCAACATAAGCTCCTCTCCCGTTTATTATATAGGGTTTTGTGAGTTGAGTTTTACAAGGTGTAAGATATTTTCACAGATTGGGAATGGCATCCATATCATTCCATACTTTTTTTATTGCTCCTATTACTTCCCTTTACTTTGAAAAGAGCGCCCCTTGTCATTATTGTTCCATCTTTACTGTCTAAATGACAATGCATTTTTTTAGCATTTCACATAAGTATATGTTTGCTACGACAGGTCTAGTCACCAAATTAACAGATGATCAGAAGTATGGAATGATTGAAGCAATATCTCATCTTATCCATCGAGACTATGATGCTATAGTGAAAGATTTTGTCAAACTTGGTTTCATTCCAGAGGGAGTGAATTTGGAGCCTATTTTGCCTGTTCTAGCGAAAGTTTTTGATCAAGCACTTGAAGGAGGAGGAGCAAAAAATATAAATTTCCAGGAACTGGCTTCAGATTTAGCACAGATAACATTTGACTATCCATTTAGGATACCACCTTATTTTGCTCTAATTATACGAGCAATAGGGGTGTTGGAAGGCATAGCTTTAGTTGGAGATCCAGAATTTGCAATAGTAGATGAAGCCTACCCATATATCGCACAGGTATGAAGTGAAGTCGATGTTTTCTTTCTTCTAACTTTGGAATTGTGTCAATCTTTTCCATTTTAATCAAAAGTGATCTGCGACTAGATGACGTGTAAAAGGGGCCCCTTCGAAAGGTGAGACAGAAGAATTGATTGAGATGGCTTGTTATGCAAAATAAATATCGAATGGCCTTTCTAGAATTAACTTAACAGATGAGCATGTATAGTTTTGCACTGACTTTTGATGATTGCTTCCACAATGATTGATATGATATTCCTCATAATTTGAAAAACATAGAGAAGACTACGTCCTATTGTCAATCTATGATGATTTCAGTTGCAGTTAGGTGGTGCATATTAGGCAGGAAAGGTTCACCACTTTTTCAATTGCAACATTTTCTCCCTTTTGTATGAATCTATAGCTGGAGCTTCATCCTAGTCGAGGACCATGTTCCCCCCCCCCCCCCCCCCCCCCCCCC
>BSUD01000003.1:140620368-140945366 GCA_033239045.1 Fagopyrum esculentum
TCCCCCCCCCCCCCCCCCCATTTTCTTTTCTTCTTTAAGGCGTGTAAAGACATGTTAGTTTTCAATGCTTTCTCAATTAAGTCACCTTTCCTCCTTTATATAGTGCCATGGTGGTGTTATTGGTTTCAATTTACATATCTTGTTAAGTGGTTAATTAGCAATGATATTAAAAAAGGAATGATTTGATTCAAGATCAAGGTGACATACAAGAAAGATCCAGTAACACCACCGTTCTAATCATGAGTTTCTAGTTTGAATAATTAATTTCCCTGCTAAAATCAATTAAAGAAGGTAAATTCACATAATTGATTGGGTAACTGACTTCTGGTTGATTTATAACTGTTGTGACTACTTTAGTAGTTGGTCAAATTTTCATCTATCTCGCTATAATTCCCTAATTAACAAAAGGTGGAGTTTATGTAAATCTTCTGACACTTATCTTCCTCCAAATGACAGAGATTGTTAACTGATGAATCTCCACGACTAAGGACTGCACTGCGGTATACTATCTATGGAAAATCAGGAGTTTTTGATGCCGAGAGATTCATTGATGTGATGCAAGCTTTTGAAAGTTTCATAGAAGCAGCCAAAAGTGGAGGTGGAGAAGACTTGAAAGGTGAGATGGCAGAACTTGGCATTCTTCAAGGTGAAAGTGGCACTACATTGCTTGAGCTTCCATCAAACTTATCTCAACTAGATAATAAAGTTCAGACAAGGGCAGCTTTGTCATTCTTGTTGTCCCAGAAAGGGAACTTCTTCCGGGAGTTTCTTCTTGATGAGGTACTGATAAACTAATTATATTTTCTCGGTTCTGACGTGGCTAGGGATAACAATGGGTCGGGTGACGGTGGATGAGCCACTTCCGTTACCTACCTGTTAGCCTTATCGGGTGCATCCACTAATCACCTGTCATTCATAAGGGTGACCAAGTGAATTGACTTAATCTGTGGGTGATTCAAAATTATTAATATTGATAAATCATAATGCATTTTAAAAGTATTTTTGCTCATTAAGTACAAAATTCTTATATTTAAAACAAATAATATCAATAAACTAGATATACAAAACTGTTTATAATACATTATTATAGGATAAATAACAAGTAAACTTTCATGATTTTGTAATTTTAAAATTAAATATACAAATTTTAGATATTTCGGGTAATGTGGCTTTGATTACCTTTTTAAAGTACTCATTTTGATTGACCATCATCAGCAATAGGTGTTTAACAGGATCTATTGACTTTGCTTATGAACAGATTGTGAAAGGTATAGATGCAGTAGCGAGGGAACAATTGGTACGAATATCTTCTTCTTTAGGGATCGGAAATATCGTGAACGTGATTCCTTCTTTTGGACCTATTAAACCTGCTATGTTCTTTCCCACCATAACAAAAGAAGACAAGGTTATCCTGTCCAATGTTCAGAGAGTACTCGGGTTCTTAACAGGAGGAGTTTCAACAGGACCGAACGAGGTAAGATATTTCTGTTGAATGTGCAAAACAAAAAGATATATCACATATACGTTTGTAGAAGTTGGTGGTTTATTGTTGAGAATGATTGGCAGGTTATAGACATAAACAGAGTTACCCGAGAGCTCCTACCGGTGTTGCCAGGCGTATCTGCTCAAGTGTTACCTGAAGTGCTAACTCGATTAACCTCAAGGATAGTGGCTCGTGTGCTTCGCGAGTCATTTTTGTGACTTTTCATCTCCAGTTAAATTGTCACTGATGTGATTCTGGACTGGTCGAAGAGCTCATCCGTATATAAGACCTCTTATGACTAGTCATTTCTTTTGATTTTTTTGGGGGGAAATTGTATTGGTATACAGTCTATGTATAGCATATAGCATATGTATGAATACGTAAATTGTCACAGATGTCATTTGCTGTATCAGCATTCACATTGTAGTGTACTGGTGCACCATAATTGCAGCTTTTACAACAGTCACACACTTGACTAAGAAACCCGAAATTGTATTGGTATCACTTTAAGGGCCCATTTGATTTTAATTTCGAAAACGAAAACGGAAGCGGAATGGAAACGAATTTAGTCCATACGTATATTTTTGTTAATGAATTTTTTTGAATCATTCATTGTGGTTTGAGGTAATTGTAGTAGAATTTGGTTATTTTTGATATCATATTGGTTTGAGCTAATTGTGGTAGAATTTGGTTATTTTGGTTGACGATGTCGTAGAGGCTAACTCTAATGACATCTGTTGATGTGCTTGAGATTCACATAAAAGTTTGTGGGTAAGAATAAATGCAAATTGGGATAAATTTGTATCAACTACTTGATATTGAAATAAAGAGTTTTAGTGAAAGTGTTCGAAAATACATTTGACCAATTTATATTCAGTCCACAAAGTAAATATGTAAATCAATACAAAATGTTATTTAATAACTATTTTTCTGAACAAACATTTTCATTGTATATTACCCTCATACTAAATATAAGCCAAGTTCAAATGTTATTTCGATATATTTTTGATAATCGTATTTTTTATAATATTATGTAGTAATTAAAACTATAATTTTGCAATAGAAAAGATAAATACAACTATTTTTTTTTATGCAAAGGTAAGAAAATAAGAAGGGTTAACATCTAGAAGTTGTCTGTCTTAAAATATTCTTTCGGATGAGTTCTTCAACGTCTTGCGGAAGGCTCCCGTCGTCCATGTCCAAGCAATGTCAAGAGATGCTAGTTTGTCCGCGACAACGTTGATTTCCTTAAAAACATGTTGTACTCTAACTTGTGAACAACTTCAAATTAGAACAAAGATGTCAGAAATGATCATATCCGCTTCCCATAATGGTTTCCAAATCTGATTAATTGAATTAATAAGTTCAAGGTTATCTCCCTCGATTTCAATGGTGTTAAGTCCTAAAGTTATAGCCTTTTGGAGGTCCTCTCTTAAAGCATAAGCATATGCTTGAAGAATAGTTTATGCTCCACATCGACCCATTCCGGTAGCAAGCGTTTGAGCATTGTGGTCTCGAATGATAAAACCAAAGACACATTGAGTTTTTAGAAGCATCAAAATTAATTTTAACAGAATTCAAGCTTGGTTTCTTCCATTTAATATTTTTTGTTTTTCGTCTTTGTTGTTGAGGCCTTGTATTCTTTAATTTGTTTTTGGGTCACTTGTTTTAGGTGAGGTGGTATTGTTTTCTTATAAAAATTATTTGGTTTCTCATTAGCCAAATGTTTCACCATGTAACCATTATTTGTCTTAATTCTGACGGATTACAATTTTTCCTTTTATCTTCATGATGATGCCCCTTATTTTATAGCACGTTGGATCATAGTTGAGTAGAAGCGTTTTGACTTTATTATAATTGATATTGTGTAGTGTATACGTACATTTACAAAAGAGATGCTTAACACTCTCTATTGGGTGTTGATAAAGTTTATAGTGAATTAAGTAAATACAACTATTTTAAATGCTCTAAGTTACATGTATTTGTAAAATTATTGGGTCATTTTGTAATGTTGCCGAAATATCTTGAAATATATTACTTTGTTTAGCAAAAATGTTTATAAGTTAAATATTTATATAAATAAATTATATTATAACGTGTGCTTTATTTTACATATTACTAGCTATTTATATTGAATATATTTAGCTTGATTTTCGTAAAGTTGTAAATTTCTTTCAAGTAAAATAAATGTGGATGAACAAATTGTATAATGTCTTAAAAATAAGATTCATTGATAAATAAATAAATTTATTAACAAAAGAAATAAAAAAATAAGTAAAAAAAGTCCTCACGGGTTGGGGAAACAAGAAACCGGGCCCCAAAGGCACAACCCGAATCCGGACCCGGAATCAAACAAATGCATCCTAGTAGTACAAGTAGGAAAAACCCTATAAATCTCCTCCCTCTCCGCATTGCGCCGCTGTCTTCTCCTTCTCCATTCCCCTAAACCCTACTCTCTCCCTAGCCTTCGTCATGCCGCCGAAGTTCGACCCATCTCAGGTCGTCGATGTGTTCGTTCGGGTGACAGGAGGCGAGGTCGGAGCTGCGAGTTCACTCGCCCCGAAGATCGGACCACTCGGTCTCTCCCCTAAGAAGATCGGAGAAGACATCGCTAAGGAGACCGCAAAGGACTGGAAGGGTCTCCGAGTCACCGTCAAGCTAACCGTCCAGAATCGTCAGGCGAAGGTCACCGTCGTCCCCTCTGCTGCTGCGCTTGTCATCAAGGCTCTCAAGGAGCCTGAGAGAGACCGTAAGAAGACCAAGAACATCAAGCATAATGGCAACATCTCTTTGGATGATGTCATTGAGATCGCTAGGGTAATGAGGCCCAGATCCATGGCTAAGGATCTATCTGGCTCTGTCAAGGAGATTCTTGGTACTTGTGTTTCCGTTGGATGCACCGTCGATGGCAAGGACCCCAAGGATTTGCAGGAGGAGATTAGCGACGGAGATGTCGAGGTTCCGGAGAACTGATGAGCTTGGAGAAGACGAGTGAGGATTTCTCTGTTCCCTTTTCTCCTGCCTTTTTCTATATTAATGCTTTTTAGGATTATATTTCGATTTTGGATGGTATTGGAATTTGGCTAACCATTTGGATTTGCCGATTGTTGGTTAATCCTTAAAATGTAAGCTATTTCCCCAGAAATAGGATTTTGATCAGTTATATGACAATGGATTTTCCATTTCCATCATGTGTATTTGCAATTTGCTTTTGCCTTTCTGGAATTTATGGATGCTTAATGCTTTAATTTCATTGTTGTTTGAAGTTTGTTTATTTTGATTGAATCAGATCGACCCCTTGGTGTTTTCTGTTTTGCTTCCTCAACTGGGTTGGTAGGCTGTATGTTTTAGATGAATTAACATTGGACTAAATGGAATCTTGTGCTGCAAAGCTGTGGCATAATTGCTGCACACTTAAAAACTGAACTTGAAGCTGTGAAATGGGCTTTCCTTGTGTACATTAAAATGCTTAATATGTTGGTGTTTAAGATTGTGCCCTTTTGCTTGTTAATGGTCATTTGGTCTGTCATCTGTAATCAAAACAGAAAGGCAGTTGATCAATATGATCATGAAGGCTTTTGCTTTTGAGTGTTAATTGTGAATCAAACAAAATTGTAGATTAGAAGGACTATAGATGGCATCATAGGGATTAGGGAGGCTGTATTTATTTTTAAGCCATATCTCCAAGGGCACTCTATATGATGCTTATGACATAATCTGAATTAACAACCCTTGCCAGTGAGATTTTGACTAATGATCCCCATATAAACCAAGAGTTGGAAATAACCCACATGGATGTAGCTGAAAGTTATTGGATTGCAATGAAGGTATAAGTAATTCAGTTTGCTTTGTTAATATGGTTCTTGTGGGTTTCGGTTTGAAATTAGACATTTTTTTTGATCATTTGGATCCTTTCCCCTCTGAGTTCTTTCTTTTCTCTTTGTGGCTTATTCACTATTTGGATTTGTCAATTTGGGTCTTCAATTCTTAATACAGTAAACTAGACCAAACTTTATGAAGGTTGAATATTCATTCATCCTCATCATCTCTCTCCACCAAACATGCTCCAAGTCTTTTTCTTATTAATTGGACCAAACCCAATTTGTCTTACAACAATAACCAAACATGAGATTTTGTTCCTTAGCTTTATTATTATTGACAATAACTAGTTTAATATCTGTCCTCGTGTGAAAACTTCTTTTATATATATGCATATAAATTTTGAAATCAAGCATGAATTACAATACACCTTTTCCACAAGTTGGTTCACAAATTCATCAAGATTACTCATGATAGTCATAATAATATTGAATATATTTACGAGTAACAATCAATTTTGGTCTTCCTTACATGTCTCATGATTGGATTATTCAGCTGTCTCCATTCATCAATTGACCGATTTGTAGCACCCTCTTCTTAATCTAAAATAAATGAATAGTTTAGTGGAAAAAATCAAAGAAAGAAAAGAACCTATCACCATTAAGGGCCCGTTTGGTTTTAACTCCGAAAACGGAATGGAAACGTATCTAGTCAATACGTATACCCTGTTCATTAAAATTTTTGGAATCATTCCTTGTGGTTTGTAGTAATTGGATGAAAATTTGATTACTTTTGATACCCTATAGGGTAACAAAATGTGAGGAAGCAAATGCATTTTCCATTAAACCATGGAGAATGATTCCATAATATTTCATGAATATGGATATACATATGGACTAAATTCGTTTTCATTCCGTTTCCGTTTCCGGAGTTGGAACCAAACGGGCCCTAAATATATAGACCCAATATGCTTACATCAGTTGATCGTTTAACTCTTAAAAATAACATGCAAGAAATAAGTAAATCGAGCAATAAAATATAAATTTATAGCAATGAAAAGACGGTTACTCGGGAAGGTTTAGAATTACATGAAACACTGTAAAAAGAAAATCGCAGGGGAAGGTTTTGATTTTTTTTCTTCTTAAATAATAAATAAAAAAAATAATTTTGCGAACAGTCGCTCTATTTAGAAACTACAACGGAGTGAAAGTGGTGCAATTCGCTTTGTTCTTGGGTAGATCATCTTCTGCCATATCTTCTCTCCTCTCTGCAACATAGAACCAGAACAACGAAAGTGAAAGTGAGGGGGTGTTTAAATACTCCAAATGGAAAGATTGGAACTAAACCCTCGTTTGTCACGGTTTCCTAAGAAATATTCGAATAAAAAAAAACTAACTTGCAAACTCAAATTCCTGATTTCTTATATAGAAAGCCATGTTATATACACAATTTATTTTATTTTATTTTTTGATTTTTTTAGTAATCATATGCTTTATCATATAATATAAGACGGACAACAAGCTGTACACAGTTTGGTTTTCAATACAAACTCTCTCATGTTTTGTTACATCAAGCGTCACCTTACCCACCACAAAAGTCCTAATACCCAAACAAACCAGTGAGGAAATCTTATTCAAATTAATGCAAGCATGTTTTTCACCTACCCATCCAAACACCAAGACATCCCCGAACTCAATGTGGATCAATCAAGAAGGACACAAACGGCTCCTTAACCAAGAACCCCGCTATCCTGAACACATCAATTAAAACATCACGGATCAAAGCATGCTTATATTTGAAACCAAGGAGCTCTTTACAATGAACCGCATGCTCTTAAAAGCATCAAAAAACAACTTCCATCTCTTGCACGGTCTTACCGAAAAGAGCACTCGCCAAAGCGTGTGGGGCTTTAGGGGGACGGTGTTCTTGACAGTAAAGACAAAAAGATCGAAACTAGGAACATAAGCTTGAAGATTGCCCAAATGGGGCTTTAGGGAGACGGTGTTCTTGACAGTAAAGACAAAAAGATCGGAACTAGGAATATAAGCTTGAAGATTGCCCAAATGGGGCTTTAGGGGGACGGTGTTCTTGACAGTAAAGACAAAAAGGTCGAAACTAGGAATATAAGCTTAAAGATTGCGCAAAACTCCATAAAACTCAGAGTTGATATCCACTACTCCACTGTCCCGCAAAATACGATCTTGAAGCATCCAAGACTGGGCCCTAGAGGCAACAAAAGTAAAGGAAGCCATCTTCATAGCATAGTGTAATCCAAGCCCCCCAAATCGAATAGGAATAGAAGCAAGCCGCCACTAAAGATCTCTAAAAAGGGTCTCTACAAACCATAATATCATCGACTGATCTACGAAGCCCAACATCAAATAAGCATGTCTAGGCGGTTAAGTCGGCAATGATGAAGTTGTCGCCGTTGGAGGGCGATATCGGCGGTAGAGTAAAGGAGCATGTCTAGGCAGTTAAGTCGGAGGGCGATATTGGCGGCATCACCGGGGAGAAGAAGGAGCAATACGCACATATGACAACATGACCAGGAAAAAAAACTATGCAGCAATTTACCCGACCAAAAAATAGGAAAAGGTGACACGAAGCTCACACGTTGTCCTACAACGGCCAATTAGATAGGTAGTTGGTGTGTAGATTCTATGCCACATAAATTAGCATCGCTATCGATAAGAGTGTTAAACATATCATCTTTAAGCCCTTTCTTTGCCAACCATTAATTTTTGAACCTCAACCCCAAAGCGCTTGCAAATTTAGGCGCCGTTAGATGATGCCAACATCCAAGTAGGGCGCAATTGCGAAGCGCTTGTAGTTGCTATTTTTTTTTAAAAAAAAAGCTAGGGCGTTGGCGCCCTCTTTTTCGCATTATATTATCCCGCTATATATAATGTGCCTACATTTGACGTCATATCTATCCCGCCATCAAACGCAAAAAAAAATCACAACTACTGGGTCAAAGTCATATTATGCCACGATCAAACGTTGATGATGACTCACAATCGCCGTCATGTTGGAAGAAAATTTATGATTATGTAAGTTCCGTAGTTTCTTCATTTTCACGCACGCACGTACGCACGCTTTTCTTATTCTAAATGACTTCAAACGATGAGAACGAAGAAAATAATCTTCCATTCGACGACAATATTACAGTGATCCAAACGAACTTTTTATACACTTCGTTGAAAGTTTTGAAATATAATTTTTTTTGTTTATTTTAATATGTTGTTATGCGTACTTTCTAACATATAAGTTTTGTATCATAGTTTCTTTTTATTTATGTCTTACTTAATAATTATTATGCGTATTTAGGTTAATAATGAACTTGTAGTTATTTAATATTGGGCAAACCTATATACACTCATTAATATTACATCATAATATAGTCTGAAAACTCCACCTTGAGTATATATTTGAATATGTGATGATGGAAGACTTAACACAAATAAAGTGGTTTTTATACTAATAAAATATCGATTGTATTTTTAGTTGCTTGGTTTGTTTGGTGTTTGTCTAAAATATGTTCAGGCATTGGAAAACATTTCAAGGATAAAAGGAGGCCTTGAAATTAGATACAAGGGACAAACATAGAGTTTGAAGAAGTTCAACACGGAGGCCTTGAAAGCCATTTCAAGGGATCAGAAGCCAAACCCTTGAAGCAAGTTTCAAAGGACAACATGGCTGGAAGGAATTCAAATCTCTACCAACCAAATCAACCAAGAATCAAAAGAAGATCTTCCAAGGAGATACGCTCAACAAAGAACTCGACGGCCTAGAGGATTCGGTTCAAAACAGGATCTCACAAAGATCCTCAAGCAAAGGCGCAAGATTTCTTCTCAACAAATTCGAAGATCTTCATCCAACAAATCACAACAAGATCTGAAGATCTCGATGATCAAAAGACAAAGATCTTCAACATCGTGAGAAGATTACGGAGAAGAAGAATCAACGTGTTGTGAGGAGATGAAGAAGATCTACAACGGCTATCTCATCTTTACCAAGAAGCGTTTTCCATGGAGAAGAAGAAACATCTACAACTGTCATCTTTTCAACGGCTAGAAGACCTCTCCATCGAAGACTATAAATGAAGATGTCGATTGAAGAAGAATACACACAAGCTTACACGGAAATATCCAAAGTCTTGAAGCGATCCAAAGCATCTTCATTCATTCATAAAAGTTTTTCTTTCTCTCTTTCTACAAAAGCTTTATCCCCTAGAGAGAGATAAAACTCGAGAGCTCCATTGACATATCTAAAGAGTGTTATACTTGAGTGTGTGTTACTCCGCGAAGTAACTAGGCTATTATAGCAAGGTTAAGAGTTGGAGTTAGATCGTAGCATTGACTACAACGAGAGAAGAAGGGGATTTCTTCTAGTTTATATCTACGACTTTTTGAAGCTAATAATAGAGTTAGATCCTACGGATATACCCTGGGACAGAGAGTATGCTATTTAGAGCCGAACTTCGTAAACATATCCTCGTGTCGATCTTTTCAATTCCGCACCATATCCTGCTTTATTGTGACTAACTTTGTTTTGCAGGTTTACAAAGTCAAGGCCCTTGAAATCAGTTTCAAAGCCCTTGAAATCAAAGTGTGTCACAAAGAGCTCAGATCGACATCAAGGACTTTGAAATTAGTTTCAAAGCCTTGAGCTAGGTTTTTGCGAAAAGTTCTCATACTCTATTCAACGCCCCCCCTTTTAGAGTATCTTTATCCTTTATATTCACCTAATGGTTCTTAAAAGTCAAATCACAAAAAGTAGATGATTACAAAAGTAAATGGTTACTTTTTGCATGTAATCATTAGATGATTATTTGTATGTGTTTATTATTATTTTTAAATAATTAAATAATAGTTTTAATTTGTAATATTCAATAAAATACATGTGGGTTGTAATTTGTAATATTCAATAATATATATTGATATTATAAGTAAAGGTAATATAGTTTTTTAAAATAATTTAATTTAAAATATATAAAATGTTTTATAATATCAGATATTATTATATTAAAAGTAGAACTTATGTGCAAACGAGCAAATTACCACTTCTTTTAAATAGTTTGTGTTGAGAAGCATGAGGATTTTTAAAAAAAACAAATTAATTAAATTGGTCTACTACAAACTAAATATATGTCCCCACTTTTTCTTTTTATTTTACTTTTATTACAAGTTTTACTTTTAATTATTAAACAATTTTCAATGTAATTTGACTTCTCATTAAGTGTAGTGTATTTATCACAACCCTTAATATTTTACTGAGCGTACTTTTTAATATATTGTTATGCGTACTTTTTAATATATGAGTTTTGTATTATAGTTTATTTTAGTTTTTGTCTTACTTAATAATTATTATGCGTATTTACTTTATAAAGAACTTCTAGTTATTTAATATTCAGTAAAGTGGATTTGTGGACTGTTATTTTACATATGAGTATAATGAGGGCTTTTATATTTCTATTGGGACAAAACTAATCTATAAGGTGCATGCTTTTTTTCATTTTCAATGCAAAATGTTTTTCTTTTTCACCATTTAAGTGAAAAAGGGGTTTTAGGGTCAAAAGTAGAAAATTCACAATCATTGATTCAAGTAACAATTGTTCAAATATAACAGGTATTTGTTCAACTTTATCTTCAATTGTTCAACTATATTCGAAATTGTTCAACTAAATTATTGTTCAAGTCTATGAACAAAATTAATTAATTTGGACAAATTACAACCTTAAATTATTTTGATCCAAGGGTTGTAAGTCTTCTCACTTTTGACTCTAAGATCACTTCCTATATGATTCAAAATCACACACACACACACACACACACACATATATATATATATATATATATATATATATATATATATATATATATATATATATATATATATATAGGGTCAGGTTCCAGAGATAACCATTTTTACGGAGAGGAATGAGAACCTCTAAAAGATGTTAGACAAATATATGAACATCTCAGATTGAGCCAAGAAAATCTTCCTATTAGGTAAGAAGTTGATATGAAATAGTCATCGAGATTATATCACGTAATGTTCATTTAAGAATTTGGTAACATGCACTCTCGTTTAGGAAATAAAATATCTCTTCCATTAACGTACGTGTTCATTTGTATCAATGATATTGTTCATATTCATGGGGTTCATGTGCAACTAAAATCATATATGCATATTTGGTTCATTCGGTCGTGTGCATATATAACATGTGCTCGTGCACATTTGATTCATTTTTTGGTGTTAAGGAGAGTCGGTAGTCTCCGGCGCTTCTTATTAATGAAGAAGGCTAATTAATAATCACTCGGAGATAACCTGATAAAGAGACTGAATTAACTAAGTATTTTTCTCTTTCCTCTTAATTATAATAAATAAAAGATTGTGTCAAATGTAGGATTCATTTATGAATTTGGTAACGTGCACTCTCGTTTAGGAAATAAAATATCTCTTCCATTAACGTGTTCATTTGTATCAATGATATTGTTCATATTCATGGGGTTCATGTGCAACTAAAATCATATATGCATATTTGGTTCATTCGGTCGTGTGCATATATAACATGTGATCGTGCACATTTGATTCATTTTTTGGTGTTAAGGAGAGTCGGTAGTCTCCGGCGCTTCTTACTAAAGAAGAAGGCTAAGTAATAATCACTCGGAGATAATCATGTAGGATTCGAACTCTGGATGAGCTGGTCCTCCCTCTCACCCTTATACCAGTTAGACTAATCAAACTTTGTGTATTCTTTTGATGATACACACAATATTTAATACACAATTAATTACACAATGTTAATACATAATTTCAATTACACAATGTTAATACATAAAAGACTTGTGTAATCAAACCTTGCGTAAATGGCGGACTTGTGTAACCAAACATTGTGTAAATGACAGACTTGTGTAGCCAAACTTTGTGTAAATGACAGACTTGTGTACATGACATAAACAAACAGAACTTGTGTAATTAAAAAACGATTGAACCTTGTGTAAATGACAGACTTGTGTACATGACATAAACAAATGTAAGTGCCTAGTTTGAATTTCTTATTTCCGTAAAAAATGCTGAGAATATCACAACCCAAGATATCCAGATTAGTTATAGATTACTTCTTTATTTAACGGTTTATATGATATTGATTAGCATTTTTAATTAGGCAGAATATTAAAATCAAATAGGAAAGATAAGGATGATAAATTACGTAGGATCTTTAATTATTTTCAAATAAATCTTTTTTATGAAAATAAGAAGTGTCTAGTTTGTCTACCTATAATAAAAAGTGTCTAATTTATACTACGTGTTACATAAACTGCCTACTTAGCCAACTCATCCAAATATTAACTTCACATTTGATTCATTTACTTGTGTGCATTGTGAATTATAATAACTAATAACCTATTATTATATATGAACCAAATGTTCATATGGTCGTGCACATTTGATTCATTATATATATTGAATGATTCCTTTTCTATTCTATTTCCCTATTTTGAAATGCATCCAAACGGGGTTAATCGAAGCAATTTTGTTTTAGGAGACAAGTAAACATTTATTTTCTAGTATATAGTTAACATATATATTTCGTACAAGACCTAAAACACTAAGCTACTATCATATAAATATACATATGTACGATGCACTATGACACTGTCATTGATGTATAGACCTTGTGCAAGGGACGAGGGATAAAACTAACTGAATCTCATGGAAAATTGAATTTATCCTCGTAGATATGACAACAAACTGCAAAACAAATTATGTATGTACGAAACATTAACATAGTGACTAACAAAATTGTAACTTTGTCTTAGGTTCTTCGAATTTAGCATTACAAATTCTCACCCAAGAAGCACACTAGGATGGGTTACATGCTCAAATAATTAGAAACAGATACTCTCAGCTAGGGAGATGTTCCAAATCTTGTCAGCAATATATTAGATGCTTGAATATTCAAATGGTAAACTATGTTGAGTAACAGTGTAACACCACAGTTTGAGACAAAAGTCATCACAAAACTATATATGGGTCTGCAACAACATAGCAATCACTTTGCTGCACAATTCACACGAAAACACCATTTTTCACACATTTACAACACCAAGAGATTACCCCCAATCTCCCATTTGGGGTCAACAACTCAAAAATCACCAACAAAATCAACCTAGTATATACCCAAAATGTACAGAACAGAACTGATCATTTTCACCACCCAAAGTTCAGCACAAGAATAACAAAAACACGGGTTGTACCTTCGTAAATACATTATGTTCAGTTCTCCTACTAACATGCAACGTAATCAATAAATGTTCATGCATTCACCTCAATACCCACTCATAGCAGTCATTGCTCGCACTCGCTTATCGTATCTGCAACAGCAGTAATCTTCTTCTGTAGCTCTGGCTTATTGGCTCCAACAAGCTTCTCAATTTGCTGTCCATCTCTGAGGAAGAAAAAAGTTGGCGTCGCTTTGATATCATATGAAGTACTGAGTTCCTGCAGCATTTAGACATACATTACTTGGGTTTTATAGAAGTTAACTGTTGAGCATTGGGGTTTTACAATGCCAACTTTTCCTATACAAGGTTACTTTTACCAAAGCATATCTCTTTTTCGAGATTTGGACACTTTTTTTATTTTCTCACTCAACCGCCTCATAAAAGCATCTCACATAAATTTATCCATTTTATTAGAGCATCTTCATTTTAGCATCTTCTATGCATTTTATTACTCTCTTTTCATATCAAATATTACAAACATACTTAAGGTTAGTATACCTAAGAGTTAAGAATAACACATAATCATATGTATATATTTAGATTACAAATATACCTTTTTCTCATTTAATTTATTTTTTGAATTAAATATTTTTTAGCTACATAAAAATAAACCCTACATGAAGGCATAAAATGGATTATATATATATATATATGGGTGTTTATAGTTTGATAAAAATAAACCCTACAAGATGGTATAATTATTTTTTTTATTGTTTTGTCATTTATTAAATAAAAGAAATATTATTATGATTTATTTATCAATTACCAAGACCAATCATATTATGCCGTGTAACCCTTCTTTTCATTTTGGATATTTTTTATGTTCAAGCATCCTAAATCTGAGATACTACCCCTAACACCGAAAATGAAAGATCTTGGATGTTTTGATTATTTAAAAATATTTATGCTCAAGGTCATTTGAAGATCTTCAAACTTTGTACCGATAAGCATACCCTAAGCATGACAATATCATAATTAGTAGAGCCGACAAAATTCCTGATGAAACAATCCCCTCGTTTATCCAGGAAAGTAAGTTGGCTTCTTATAAATCTTAAGAATGAACAGCTGATATGTAAACAAATACGAACATATAATTGCATCGCCTTTTTGAGTGCAGATTTGTCTACAAAACTTCCCTAACAACTTTTCCATATCATTGTCTTTACAGAAGACTCGTTGGATTATGCCTGAAATATGTTCCTCAGAACAATGCTTTTATAAATCTCAAGCTCTAAAAGAAAATAAAGTCCATATTATTTCCTGCAGCAGATACTTATGTGGAATCTCAAATTCTAAAAGAAGATTCTTTGAGCCGTCAATGCCAACAGAATTACTTACAGTTAGCTCATCAACATCAATGGTTAGAAACATCAGTGTAGGATATTTCTCAGACAGCTCACTGTATAAAGGTGCAATCACTCTGCAAGGACCGCACCATGCAGCACTAAAATTTGCAATGACCTGTCAGAATATACGTTTTAACAGAACTTCCAATACATACAGTAAAATTAACTATAGATTCGCCAAAAGCAATATTATTGCTCAATTTTCTTTGAAATAGCATAAAGAGAAATAAATGTTATTAGTAGCAGTTGTTCTACCACTTTTTATTATGGAACACAAATGGTTGTGAATACTGCAAGATTGCAAAGGGTTGGTAGTCAAATCCCATACCAAAATTCATGATGGGTCATTTCCCAATTCTATTTGATTAGAAGTGTAAAAGCAAGAGCCAATGTTCTTTTTGCGTAGAATCATGAACTAAATTGGTCTATCTATAAGAATGAGCAGAACGAAATTAAAAATCAAGAGCCAAATGTTCTCATCACTGGACTAGGGCCTCGTAGCCTTTATCATAAAATAGAATAAAGAGAACAGGAAAACATAAAAAGGAACGCATATTCTCAAGTGTTAATCTTTTTTTCTTCTCAGAACACCATAATAAATTTAACAAAATGCCTAGCTGTAGGCAGTACAGTGTCAAGTATAAGATGAATTCAGCAATTCCTATATTTTGTTAACATAGACAACAATCCACTGTCACTAAAACTATTGCCAAAAAACCTACTCAAAAATAGATGGTGGCAGATAGGGATAAGGTATATAGTCCAATTAACATGAATAGATCTAAATATTCCGATTCTCTTACTTTCCAGACATATAATTTATGTTGCAGTGTACCAACTAAACTAGAAAGCATGACTAACCCCAGCTAAAGCAGAACGAAATTAAAACTTACAATCTTGCCTTCTCTACTTGCTTGGGACAGCTTCTCATCCCAACCTTGTTTCGTGGTAATCAGGTGGACATTTCCACCAGCCAATTCCATGTTATGATAAGAACTTTCTCCATCATTGTCATTCTAAAAGTACAAATGAAATTTGAATAACATTAGAATGTGATAAGCCCATATATAGTTATGTTTGAGACAAACAAGAATCAACACACCCACCTTTGATATACAAAGTCCCATTTCCAAAGTTACTGGTGTTGCAACTGCGTTAAAACTTAAACCTGCAACACATGCAATATGTGAAGGTCATTTCACCTATTGTACAAAATCCTAGACATGTTCAAACTAGAAAAACATCTTATCACAGGATCTAGCTAAAAAATATAAGTTCAGAAATTAAGCACACTATCAAAAAGCTCAATCCACTTATCAGATATCAAGAAGTATACATCCCCATCAGAGGCCAGCCTTTGTATGCACAGAAATCATAAGAAATTTGTTGCAGAAATGGTGAAATGTCAAGCCTACAAACTTATACCCTTAACTCAAAGTACAGTACAAACAGTGCTATAGAGACACAAGAAACTTAATCAGCTGATTATCAATCTCATACATCAATCACAAATTTAACCTAATTTATATGCCAAACCAAATTTCACCTAATTTAGGTACCCGTTGCAAATTATGCACGGTCCCCAGATCAATCGAATAGTCAATAAAATACCAAACAGAGAAGAATGAGACACATCCAGAAAACATCAATTTCGAATTCGTACAACCTTCAGAAATGAAAAGCGACCTCTTAGTCCAAAATAGGCCCGAGAGTTACCTATGAACGAAAACCCTAGAATCTTTTCTTAACAAAATTGGAAATGGAGTTAACCAAGATCAGGATAACAGATGATCCGCAAAACGAAACAAATAATATGCACGAAGGCTAAATATAAGAAAAAAGGAGAGATCGGTGAGAAAGACTCGCCGGCGTAGAGCTTGAAAGGGGTCTTCTCGATTGTAATTTGGTTTTTGACTCAATCAAAGTGTCTTTGCTTGAACGTATGGAGCAACGCGGCTACAAAACCAAATAAGCTAACAAAGAAGGAAACTTCAAAGGGCGAACCAGAGATAGAGATTGGATAGCAAAATTCAGGTAAGTTCGGAAATTGCCTCTCGTGGGGCGGCCTTTTCTATTTTGTTTTTCCATTTTTCTTTTTCTTTTTCATTTTCTAATTGGCTGTTGATGAAACTTTTAGGTTAAAGTTTTTTTTTTTTATTTAATTCTAGAACCACTTTTTATATCTATTTTATGACAAATCGCCCTTCATTAATAGATTTTCAATTCTAGATCCGAAGGGTTGTCTAAAGGCCTGAACATTGCTCACGAGTGGATTGAAGTGAGGAGGGGTAGTGAATTTGTGATTAGATTCTCCGTAGATTATAAAGTAATCGAGTGGTCAAGAGAACAAGCATGAAGACGTAATATAAATATCATAATACATAGACAAGAAGAGCTACTCGCTCAAAATTGTTCAGGCGAGAGAACTTATCTCTCAATATTGCTTCAGGAGCTAAACATTTGAGATTATTCAAAGATATACTGGATTGCTCAAGATTGTTAAAGAAATATATTTGATTCCAAAAAATTTAGACTTTTCGCTCTTATTTCTCTTGTTCTTCCACTTGAACTCAAAAGAGGAGTGTCGATGTAAGATTTTCGTTTTCAAGTTGGTTTGAGGTTAGATAATATAGTTTAGTTTTGAGGTTTCGATCGTTATGAATATAGTTTAGTTTTGAGGAAATTTAAAATAATACCAAAGTTTAGAGTTCATGAGCAAGGTTGAAGGTTAGGTACTAGTGTTAGTTTTTTGAAAATAATATTTTTTTGAAGGAGATATGATTACAAGTAAAACAAAATTAAAAGATAGAAGTTGAATTTAAAACTATGATTTTGTAGTAGTAAAAAAAAAAAAAAAAGGGAGTGTTTGGATCTATGAAAATTTGTCAACGAAATTAAACAAAGATTTACAAAAAGATCTCATATTGTCATACAGAAACCTAAAACCCTATTAAAGATACCTACAATTTAAAATCCTATAATCAATTTCTTATCATTAATATGTTTGCTACTTTTATTTGAAATATGTTACGTGATATTGAGTTATTTATTGACAATTTTTTCAAAAAAATTCAAGTAAGAAAAATATATTTTGATCAATTGAACCAGCCGAATATACGAATCCGGCTAAAGTCATTTTCGGATCAAACGGTCAGTCATATCAAACTAAAGATTCTAGATTAACCGGAAATTCGTATATAATTATCCAAACCAAAAAAGTCATTTTCGGCTATTAAGTTTTAGAAGTGAGATCAACCGGATATCCACGAATAATTGTCCCATCCAGAAATATATGTCAGATATCCGGCAAGCTTCGGATAAGGGGTTTTCTAAAAGTTTATATTTAGATATCTAGGTGTTAGGATTGGATCACTATGTTGTTCACCCCTACCTAATATAATCATAAAGATAAATCACAATTTATTATATCCTAATATTTTTCCGCAATCGAAGAGTAAGTTAGAATAAACGTTGAAGATTGAAAATAAAATAAAACTAATCAAACTGAAGACACGGTATACCGTTGGCAAACAATTTGTTGGGTCTTGTTCTCGGACAAAGCTAATGTTGTTGTTGGACAAATCCGATGTTGTTATTAAACAATGCTGATATTGGATCGGACATGGCCGGTGAAAATTTTGAAAATTTCCGATATTATTGGGTTTAATTGTTTAACCAATGTCAAACCTAGATTGGATTGGGAAACACCGATGCTTAAAGTAGGGTTGGGCATGGGACGAGACGTGACAGATTGAGGTTGTCTCACATCCTATCCCGCCTATCATATATGGGATGAGGTCAGGACGGACCTTTTCTTTTAACTAAAATTATCGGACCCTATCACGATTGAGACTGGGACGTGACGAGATCAATCTTGCATGACCTATATATAATTTATTTTCGGTTTAAAGATAACAATTTATGCAAGCAAATATTCGTTAATATCATGCTTAAAACGTAAGGCATCAAAATAGAATGTTGCAAGAGGGCTTACAAAACATAATTAACCTGTCTAAAGTCTAAGCATTACAAATAAAACTTAAGAACATAATTACACAATTATCACTCATTCGTAGACATGCCTCAATGAAGTTCGCTTTTCATTTGCCTTTTGTAGATGGATGTGTACAATTGCTTTTGCTGAAAGTGGTGTTTTCATGTTATGCAAGTAAAAAGATAGAAAAAGAGTTGAGAATACATTATAGTTGATATTGAATAACAAAAAAGATAGTAAACTATAACAAATTTTAAATATTTCAATAATCATACTTGGCTCGACATTAAAATAAATTCCGTGTTTTCAATTGTTAGTTCACCGTCATTCTCAACAATGCTCGAAAAGGGCAATTGTTGTAATAATAATTCTTTGTGTACCTTAAATGGAGCACTATGAACACTCATATGTTGTATGTAATATTAGTATAGATTTTAGGTAGAGGCATACAAATCATATTGTGGTGTGACATTTATGGACTTTGCTATATTAGCTAGAAATTTAATTAAGATGATAAGTTGCCACTTAGTGTATGATATACCTAAGTTTGGTAGCTGACCATCTTAGATTAAAATTCTAGTTTATATGGGTAGAGTTTATAAATAGTTACGTTATATTAAGTATTGGAGACTAGAATACAAGGCCCAATTGATTACTGCATGAAGCTGGACTTCAGAATTGGAAGCAGGCCCAAAAACTCTCCTCTGTCAGTGATGATAGTCCAAGTCTGATATTGAGGAGTGTCCAAAAACGCTGAGTTTAGCAGCATACCCTAGAGCTGTACAAGGTCATTGCCTGGAAGATAAAAACATACGGTCTTCACCAACTTCATTTTTAGGGTGTGCAGCGGTTGGGGTTTAGAGAGAGTACTCCAGATTGAAGATTGAATCTTCCAAAGCTCGTTATAGACGAGACGGATTCAAGCAACAAAGAAGAAGAAGCATTCAAGTGAGGAGTGATCTGTTATCTCTTCTCCGTGAATCACCTCCGTTGCGTTGGCCTTCGGTTTTACAGCGAAGATCTAACTCAGATCTTCGCAGGTGCCTTTGAGGGGGCTTTTCTTCTCGCCTTGTCTTCTATCTCCATATTGGTTCTTGTCTGATTTGCCTTTGCCTAGTCTATACTGTCTTGTATACCTTTGAGTGTTCTTGTGTTGTAATCCTTGAAACCATAGTGAAAACTGGGATCGGATCTCCCCTCTTGAGGTCTCGCAGAATAGGATTAAGTTCCGAACTGCGTCAACAAATCTTTGTCTCGCTTTTGTGCTTGTACTAGTTGAATCTACAACTAGTGTTCTTCTCAAAGTCTTAAATATGTTTTACAAAGTGGTATCAGAGCGTTTTTTTTTGTAAAATCTCTTCGTATGTGTTTTTCTTTTAGATCTGTAAAGTTTTTGTGAAACGTGTTTTACAAAATTACTAGATCTTCTTTTTCTTTAAAGTTTTTCTGAAATCTTTAATAGACTTTGTTGCTTCCGCTTAATCTGTCAAGTTCTTGTGTGAATCTTGATTTAGATTTGTGTTCTCCAATATATCTTGACTAATTACTCTGCTCTTGTGTGATTGCAGATATGTCAGATAGCACTGTGAGATTAAAGCCCTTCGATGGAATCGGTGACTTCGCCATGTGGCAGGTCAAGATGAAGGCAATATTGACAAAGGAAAAGTGCCTCCGCGTCATAACTGGCGACTACCTTGCTGGAACTTCATCAGCCAGAAGGATGGAAATGGAGGAGTTGGCTCATGCAGAAATTATGATAAGGCTCACTGACGACGTGGCTCGTCAGTTTGTAAGTATTTCTTCTGCCAAACCTCTTTGTGAAGCACTTGATAAACGTTACAATAATAAATCCATGCCATCTAGGATATCTACTTTGCATAGATTGTTCACATTCAAAATGGACCTTAGTTTGACCCTAAATGACAATCTGGACAAGTTCTTGAAACTAGAAATGGACCTAGAGAGGTGTGATGACCAAATTAAAGATACTCATCTTGCTGTTATACTTCTTGGTTCTTTGCCTGCTCAATTTGATACTTTGAAAGATGTTATTCAGTATAGTAGTTCTACATTGACCAAAGAAAAAAATAATAGAATCTATAACTGAAAAGAATGAAACTCTTAAAGTATTCAAAGTAAAAACTGCTGATAAAAAATCTGAAAATAAAAATGAAGTTCTTATGGCTAAAGGGAAGAACAAGAGAAATAATAAAAGAGATAAGAAAGATGAGAAACCCACTAGTAATGATTCTGATAAAAAGAACAAAAAATGTTTCTATTGTCAAAAGATTGGACACTACATTAATGAGTGTAGGAAGAAGAAAAAGGATGAGGTTAATAAAGGGTCTGAGAATAATGTTACTCTTTTTGAAAGCATGCAGAGTCAATACCTTTGTGAACTGCTTATGTGCTCTGTTCCTTTTTCTTGTAAACATGATGACTGGATACTTGATTCTGGTTGTACCATGCATGCCTGTCCTAATAAATCTCTATTTTCTTTCATTGAAAATTTTAATGGAGGAGATGTTATGCTAGGAGATAACACATCTTTAGAAATAAAAGGAATTGGTAATATACCTATGTGTATGCATGATGGAAAAGTTAGGGTTATACAGAATGTTAGATGGGTCCTAGGGTTGAGAAGAAATCTGTTATCTGAATCTGTGTTTGATGATCTAGGCTGTCAGATAAATACTAATAATGGAATAAGAGAAGTTGGTCAAAAATGGTCTTACTCTTATAAAGAGTATTAAGAAAGGTGGCTTATACTATGTTATACAATCACCCGAATTAAATCTCTCCACTGTTAATACTAATGACAATCTTAATCAAGCTAAAACATGGCATAACAGATTAGGACACATTGAAAATACTGGTCTTTTAAATCTGTATAAACAAGGCATTATTAAAACAAAACCTACTGAAATAGGGTTCTGTGAGAATTGTGTGTTTGGAAAAAAGAACCAACACAACTTTAATAAGTCAAACTATGAAGCTAAACAACCTCTACAATACATACATTCTGATCTATGGGGTCCTGCACAGATAAAAACAGTAGGAGGGAAAAGTTATTTCATTTCCTTCATAGACCAATACTCTAGAAGAGTATGAGTTTATCTTTTAAACACTAAAGACGAAGCTTTTAAAATCTTTAAAGATTGGAAAACCTCAGTTGAAAACGAAACCAACTTGAAAATAAAATGCCTTAAGATAGATAATGGACTAGAATTCTGTAATAAACCTTTTAAGGATTTTTGCAAAGAAAATGGGATTAAAAGACACCTAACTGTTCCCGGAACACCACAACAGAATGGTACAGCTGAGAGAATGAATAGAACCCTTCTAGAGAAGGCTAGATGTATGCTAATAAGTGCTGGTTTAAAACACAGTTTGTGGGGAGAAGCCATAGTAACAACAGCTTACTTAATTAATAGATCACCTTCATCTGTGATAAAATTCAAAACACCCCTCGAACTCTGGACAGGTAGAAAACCTGACATCTCACACTTAAGGCCTTTTGGGTGTACTGCATATTCCCACATTTCACAAGGAAAGTTGCATCCAAGAGCCCAAAAGTGCGTGATGTTAAGCTATCCTGAAGGAGTAAAAGGGTACAAACTTCTCCTAATACAACCACATGGCTACAAAGTTATAACCTCTAGAAGTGTTACTTTTAATGAAAAAGATTTCCATTTCAAAACTGTAACAGATAAACCTGTTGAGTCCAAGGATTCTGAACCTGAATATGAAACAATCAAACCTCATTTCTTCAACTCCAATGTAAATAACACAAATTATCAGAACATTGATGAGGAGTTTGATATAGGATACTATCAAACTTCCAGCACTAGTGAAGATCCAAATCTGGATAATAACAATGAAAATTCTTTTCAGTCTATTGACTCTGAAGAGGACAATCTGGGGGACACTGTCTTAGACAGTGAGAACAATACTCATGAATCAAGGGGGGAAAATACTGAAAACCTTAATAATGATATCAGTTTGAATGGTAATCCAGAAAATAGTCCATCTATGTCTCCTAATGTACAACATAACATTGATGATGATTTTTTGCATGTTTCTGATGATGAAGTTGATTACCAACTAACTAGGGATAGAAATCCTAGAGTTAGGGTCCCAAATAGAAAATATTATGATTCTGAGTATGTTCTGTTTACAAATGAATTAAATTTGGTAGAATATGCTTTTGTTACTGGAGATATCGTTGATAATCCATATACCCCTGATACATACAAACAAGCTGTCAAATGCACACATTTTAAAAACTAGCAAATTGCTATGCAAGATGAATATGACTCAATGCTTGCTAATAAAACTTGGATGTTGGTACCAAAACCTAGAAATGCTAAGTTAGTACCTTGTAAGTGGGTATACAAAATAAAAGAAGCTGCCAAGGTTAATGAACCCCCTAGATATAAAGCTAGGCTTGTAGCCAAAGGCTTCACACAAAGAGAAGGCATAGACTATAATGATATTTTTTCACCAGTAGTTAAATATAAAACAATGAGGCTACTACTTGCTGTTGCTACTGTTTTTGACTGGGACATTGAGCAAATGGATGTGAAAACTGCATTTTTGCATGGGGACCTAAATGAAACCATATATATGACTCAACCTGAGGGCTTTGAGGATAAGTCTAAACCCAATCATGTTTGTCTTCTTAAGAAATCTATCTATGGTCTGAAACAATCACCTAGACAATGGAACCTAAAGTTTGATTCTTGCATGAAAACTCTAGGATTTTTAAGAAGCAATTATGATTATTGTCTTTATTTCAAAGGTGTTGCTTCCATGACTCCCTTATTTGTACTGCTGTATGTGGATGATATTTTGATTATTTGCAAATCTGTTGTACTTGTTGCTGGTGCTAAAAGGGATTTGAAATCTCACTTTGATATGAAAGACTTAGGTCCCGCTAAGAAGATTTTAGGTATTAATATCATAAGGGATAGGAAAAATAAGAAGATGTGGTTGTCACAACTTGACTATATTCAAAAGGTCTTAGATAAATTCAGCATGGATAATTCTAAACCTACTTCTATTCCCTTAGGAGGGCATCTAGATCTCACTAAACAAAATTGTCCCAACAGTAAAGCTGAGATAGAAAAAATATCGAAAATTCCATATGATGTGGTTGTTGGCTCTATTATGTATGCTATGTTGTGCACTAGACCTGACCTTGCTTTTGGCATTAGTGTACTAAGTAGATTCATGTCTAATCCAGGAGAGTTGCATTGGTCTGCTATGAAATATATGCTGAGGTATATTTGTGGTACTAAGAGATTGTGTTTGATGTTTTCTGAACATACCCCAGTTGGGGACATTCTTGGCTATGTGGACTCTGATTATGCTAGTAATAAGGATACTAGGAAATCAACTACATCCTATTTTTACACATGGTGTGGAAATTGTATATCATGGAAATCACAACAACAATCTGTAGTAGCTCTTTCATCTACTGAAGCTGAATATATAGCTGTTGTAGAAGCTTCTAAAGAAGCTATTTGGTTGAAAGGTATTGTTTCTGAAATACAGCAGAAGACTTGTACTCCTATTATTCATATGGATAGTCAAAGTGCTCTTTATCTTTGTAAGGATCCTGTGTATCATAAAAGGTCCAAGCATATTGATGTTAGGAACCATTTTATAAGGGACAAGATTAAGAAGAAACATTTTCTTGTAAAGAAAATTAAGGGTGATCTAAACCCTGCTGACTTTGGAACAAAAATTGTCACTGCTGACAAATTTGCTTACTGCAGGAATTTTCTGCAGATTTTTGATGTTCCTTAAAACCAGCATTCAACTTAGACTGATGACGGACCGGAGTGAAGATCCCAGGTGCATTGTGGTTTCAGGTTGGTTGCTGCATACAAGGATTAGGAGGGCAATTGTTGTAATAATAATCCTTTGTGTACCTTAAATGGAGCACTATGAACACTCATATGTTGTATGTAATATTAGTATAGATTTTAGGTAGAGGCATACAAATCAGATTGTGGTGTGACATTTATGGACTTTGCTATATTAGCTAGAAATTTAATTAAGATGATAAGTTGCCACTTAGTGTATGATATACCTAAGTTTGGTAGCTGACCATCTTAGATTAAAATTCTAGTTTATATGGGTAGAGTTTATAAATAGTTACGTTATATTAAGTATTGGAGACTAGAATACAAGGCCAAATTGATTACTGCATGAAGCTGGACTTCAGAATTGGAAGCAGGCCCAAAAACTCTCCTCTGTCAGTGATGATAGTCCAAGTCTGATATTGAGGAGTGTCCAAAAACGCTGAGTTTAGCAGCATACCCTAGAGCTGTACAAGGTCATTGCCTGGAAGATAAAAACATACGGTCTTCACCAACTTCATTTTTAGGGTGTGCAGCGGCTGGGGTTTAGAGAGAGTACTCCAAATTGAAGATCGAATCTTCCAAAGCTCGTTATAGACGAGACGGATTCGAGCAACAAAGAAGAAGAAGCATTCAAGTGAGGAGTGATCTGTTATCTCTTCTATGTGAATCACCTCCGTTGTGTTGGCCTTCGGTTTTACAGCGAAGATCTAACTCAGATCTTCGCAGGTGCCTTTGAGGGGGCTTTTCTTCTCGCCTTGTCTTCTATCTCCATATCGGTTCTTGTCTGATTTGCCTTTGCCTAGTCTATACTGTCTTGTATACCTTTGAGTGTTCTTGTGTTGTAATCCTTGAAACCATAGTGGAAACTGGGATCGGATCTCCCCTCTTGAGGTCTCGTAGAATAGGATTAAGTTCCGAACTGCGTCAACAAATCTTTGTCTCGCTTTTGTGCTTGTACTAGTTGAATCTACAACTAGTGTTCTTCTCAAAGTCTTAAATATGTTTTACAAACATAATATTAATTTTACACTACTATTTTATAATTTTCGGTAATATTTATAAATTTAGGCTTAAATATTTATTATATATATAAACTTTTAATATATGCGGCACGAGATGAGATTTATATTTTTGATGAAAACCACCGGGATTGAAACGGGACCGATTTGTGGGATTTGTGCTCAACCCTAGTTTAAAGGTTTCATCAAGATTATATCAGACTAAACCATTGTTGGATAGGGTACGGTCGAAAAACCGGTTGTTTTAGATTCGAACGATGCCGATTTTAAGTTGGTGGAATATGGTGTTGAATAGGAAAATGTTGTTGTTAAGCGAAATACGTACTTTGATACCATGAAGATAATTAAAGAGAAAAATAATTTAAAAAAAATCATGATTGTGAAGGTGTGAAAGTGTCCGTTTTGAAGGCACCAATTGTTTCTGTTTGGAATCGGGTTTAGGTTAAAAACAAAAGTTGATCCCGATTGTGGTTGTCGGATTATGTTGATCTTGGTTAGTTACTTCGCAGAATAAAATATGGAACAATGATGAACCATTGTTTAGATCAACAAAGTCAATATGTTGTATTACCACAAATATCGTGTTTTGATCAACACAAGTGCGCCGATGTTTAAAAATGTGTGGAATGGTAGATATGATTGGGCATTTAGGCAAAAATACAATGATACCACAATATATCAGTGGGATAAACTACACATTCTATTTTTTGTGCTAGAACACGTTTGATATAATAATTTTCCTTTGAGGAGTGTCAATAGTCTTATTATGTATATATAGTATACACAAAAGAATAGTTACGGAGGTAGACCAAAATTTAAGACTACCTACATACATCCTCTATCATACCCCTCAGTCGAAATAGGATAAGAGCGGATAGTGAGACCGGATCGAAAATCAAGAAATAAATTACCTAGTAAACTCTTGGTTAATATGTTTGCATACTTGTAAGCATAAGGAACATGGAGAACCCGGCCTGACCGATGTCTACCCTCTTGCAAACAAAGTATATGTCAAGCTCAATGTGCGTTGTGCGTTGGTGATTAACCAGGTTATGCGTGAGGTATGTGGCACTGATGTTGTCTGTGTATACGATGGATGCAACTAAGACTAGATAGTGGAGCTCACAAAGTAAGTTACAAAGCCATGAGCACTCAAAAACAACATTGGTGACGCCGCGGCATTCTACTTCTACACTTGACCTAGAGATGACCGGTTGTCACTTGGATGACCAAGAGAGGAGCAAATCGTTCAGAAATACACAATACCTTGATGTAGAGCAACGAGTATCAAGGCATCTAGCGCAATTAGTACTTGTATAGGTTGTTATGATGAGGGGAGCTGAGAAAGTTGAGATGGTGGTGTCGAGAGAGGTAGTGCCTTGAATATATAGGAGGATGTGCTTGAGAGCATGAAAGTGTGATTCCCTCGGATCATGTATGTACAAGAAAATCTAGTTGATGGCGTAATTAATATTTGGAGGGGTAAATGTGAGATATTGGAGGGCTCCTACAAGGCTTCAATAGAGCGTTGGATCGGTAATCGGCGGACTTGTAGTGGCCGGTAGTTTGGTACTAGTGTCGACTAGGGTGGTCGAAGGCTTTCAAGTGGTCATATTGGCTTTGGCGATGATCTCTCGTGCTTATTTCTCTTGGATTATTAACAATCCGGTGGATGATGATTCACTAAGATACCAGAATGTAGTGAAGCGGCCTAAATCCGTCATTGCAAATTTCCAACTCAAAAGGTGAACAATATGCGATCGAAATGTGTCAGAAGAAGTTGTAAGGATGATGTCATCGACATATAATAACAAATATGCAAGTTGTGTACCTTGATGGAAGACGAAGAGAGAAGTGTCGCTTTTACTATTGATAAAACCCAATTGTTGTTAGAATATAGCTAAACGATAATACCAAGCTCGGGGGCTTATTTAAGACCATAAAAGGATTTCTTCAAAAGACACACATGAGAAGGATTTCGGGAGTCAAAAAACCCTGGTGGTTGGAACATATAATTAGTTTCCCGAATATTAGCTTGTAGGAATGTGTTTTTGACATCAAGTTGGTGGATTAACCACAATTTTATGCCATCAAGATGTAGCACCGTTTGGATGCTAGTTTGACAACCAGACAGAAGGTATTGGAACAATCAATTCCAACTTGTTGGGAGTTATCTTTTGCAATAAGACGGGATTTGTACCATTCAAGACACCTGTTAGACCGAAACATGTGACGAAACAACCACGTACAACGCACAATGTTAACACTAGGAGAGATTGGGACAAGGACCAATGTATGGTTTCCTAGAAGAGCTCGATATTCGTCATTCATAGCCACATTCCAATTTGGGTCATGAGCGTCAATTTTGTGAGATGTAGGTATGAGTGAAAGAGTGGAAGTATTGAGGTCGAAAATTATATTTGACCGTAAATACCTCTGTTGCTTCCAGTCTGGATTGAGTGTTGAGGGGGATTAATTTATTGTTGGAATCGGGTATGTGGGTAAGGGGAATAGGGTTAGAGGGGTTTGGTGCGATGAGATTTGGGTTATATGGGTTTATGGATCCGGTAGGGGAGATAGTGGATTGGACAGGTGAAATAGGTTCAATAAGGAGAAAGCCGGCGAGTGAAGGTGAGTTTTGGGTAGTAAGTGTAACAAATAAGTGCTCATTAGGATATAAAAGGGTAGTATAAAAAGGATGTGTATCATTAGAGATGTAATTATGGACGTGGATTGTGAGAAGATGCAGCGAAGGAAATGATGGACTCGCCAAAAATGACATGCCAAGATAGAATTATTCGGTTTTGGAATCTGTCCAATCAATGATACATGCGATGATGGGGTGGGTAGCGAAGAAAAACGCAAGAGACTGAGTGAGAGGCAAATTTATGTGATGTTATGGCCGACTGATTCGGGTAGCATAACGAACGAGTAGAAGACTCGAAGTTGAGTGTACGTCGGTGAGCGCCGAAACAGGATTTGCCGAGTATTGAGTTTGTGAGATGATATGGATGGGGTGATGTTGTAAAGGTAGCATGATGTTTCAGTGGCAAAATGCCAGCATAGAGGTGGAACATGTGCAAAAAAAAGTACGGAGCACATAATTGTTCGAATCACTCGTTCATCCTTACTATTTTGAGACGATGTATGAGAAAAATAGAAGCAAAATTGCACCCCATTGGTGGTAGAAATGTTTGTGAGAGAGATTATTAAACTCATCATCATTGTCACATTGGAAGGTTTTGATGGACATATGTATGAAATTGGATGATATGATTACATGCTTCAAATTATATCTAAGAGGGAAAATCCATAGAAAATTTGTGAAACCGTCTATTAAGATAAGAGCATAATGAAATCCATCGTGACTAATTATAGGGGATGCCCACAAATTGCTATGAATTATATCAAAATGTGTTAGCTAGTGCACTATTTGAAGAATGCTGAAAAGGTAAGCAAGCGTGTTTGCCTAATTTACACGCAAGACAATTGATAGGCTTGAACTTGTTGTTACATGTAAGAAATTTAGAGCGAAGAGAAGTAAAAGATGGATGTCCTGAGCAAGCATGACAAGTGGAAGTAGCAATGACCGAGAAGGAGTGAGGAGAAGATGCACGAGGTGTAATGGGATAGCGAGCATACATTATTTTCAGATGTAAACTTGTGCACAAATATGAGATTTTTGATAATTTGGGGAGAAGTAACACATTATCTAGTTTAGAAGTTTGGTTTGAGTAGGGACAATAGTTGTTATTTGACCCTAAGTACGAATGCATTGGCCATTACCGACAATAATTAAAGGGGAACTCAAAGAAGGGCATGAAGAATTGATATCTACAACATGGGACGAGAATGATGTTTCACATGTGTCAAGATACAACAAATGATCTAGTTGTTGCACTGCAAGAGCATGAAATTATTGTGTAATATTTATTGGCTGGTATGTTTCATATATAGTAGAATGTGTCATGTCGAAATCAAGGTGGTGAGGTGGAGGAGGGCCAAGAATGCCAGGGCGCGTTGGTAAGGACTCGGTGGAGGTGGGCGTCGAGGGGTCCATCCTAGTAGTGTCCAACTTGCATTAGGGTAGTGTTAGGGAAGCTTGGACTACCTTTATGAGGCCATGCGAGTCCACGACCCCTATGACGATAGAAGCAACCACGTCCCCTTTCTCGAGTTCTTGTAGGGCATTGATTGTCTGTTGTTGTTGTTGTTGTTGGCTTGATTTATTCAGTAAAGCCAAAATCTGCATGGAATTCAAGAGCTTATTGAGTATTGCGGGTGAAGTTAATTACCTATTTGGAGCGGCGTGTTTCTTCCAACATAAGTTTAGACCAAAATTTTTTGTAGTCGGGGAGAGGTTTGGTTTGTTGGATGAGAGATACAACAAGATTGTATTCACTTGGAAGACCAGAGATCCAAACATCTCCACATGTGTATTAGAGAATGCGTTTTCAAGGTAGACAACACGAGAATGTTTGCTATCGTTGAACACATTTTTGATCTTTGTTCAAGCTTTCATGGTTGTCGTGTCTAGCTCAAGAATGGTATGTAATGTCGATTTTAAGCATATGTGTATATGCAACTTTTAACCGATTTCTGAAATAAACAAGAAACGGATCTAGATCAATTCCGTTCCAAAACAAACGAACACGTTAATGGCCTCAAGAGAGACTCGGTGTGCACCGACTATATAAACCAAAGAACACCAAACAAGATTTACACAAAATCAGAAAGAAAAGAAAGCTCTCTGAGATTCCGTGAAATCATCTTCACCGCCGAACTCGAAGTCCTTCACGACCCCCTTCTCTCATTCTCAATCAGTGTTGTCAATCTCGTCTTCTCTCTCGAACCTTCATTCTTCTCTCATTTGCAACCTTCTCTCGTGTTCTTTGTTCTCTGTCGCCCTCCTTTTTCTCTCTTGTCTATATATTGTATTCTCCTTTTTCTGATGTATGAACAATGCATATCAAAAAGTGCCTCCACTTTGTTTTTATTGTTTTGCTGAAATGTTGTAGGGTTGTTGCATTGGATTAATGCAAGGTAAAACTGGCCTACTAGCTTTACTTTTTTACCTGCTGGCCCACTTGATAAATTAATGAGAAGCCCATACAAAACCCCACTTTTTTAACTTGTAACCCATATAAAACCTTCCCATCATAAATGTATACAGCCAGCCAAAAATCATACAAAGTCCAAACAAAATTTCAAAGGAGATCCAACTTAACAAAAGCTTACAAAAAGATTCCAAAGTTTTACAAAATCGGACCAAACTTGAATTATTAGATCCTAACATGGAAAGTAGTAGATCCTGCATGATAGTGTCATATATCCATCGGATTAAGACGTATCGACTTGATTTCATAATTCATCATCGATGTCAGTTGGCTGAGTGACCATACTGTCAATGTGATCAAGGAAGCGATGAGCCTTATCCGTGATTCGGAAGTGTTCGACCCAAAGACATATGCCATCTTTTTCAGTCTTTTTTTGGCATCAAACACGATTGATATAAATTTCTAGATGCTGGAGATTGCCAAGGCGGGATGAAAGGATCTTTTGTCAATCATGGTCAAAGAGGAGAGTATGCGGAGAGGAGAATAGGCGAACAGAGGAAGAAGGGTTTCTAAGATGTAGCGCCGCAAGGATAGTGTAACGACCCTAGTTTTAAGTAACTCAAGACGCCACTAGGCTAAGGACCACACAGTGGGTCCCATCAGTTAGCCTGACAACAACTTCACAAATAGGACCTTGAAACAAGAAGCACGAAGAAATAATGAAAACATTCAACTTGTCATTTAGAAAACATTTACATAACAACCCTGCATGCAGTTAGTATGTATATCCCAAAACGACACTTCAAAACATGACACCTGAACATTTGTCTTAAAACTTCAGCTTGAAATCAACATGTGTACACAGTTGCACACAACATACAAAAGACTAGCTTGCAAGCGATTAGTTTCAAAAGTAGTTCAACCAACCCTTGGGCTAACACTGCCTCGGTTGTCCACTTCCTGCAGCTGACATCCCTGAAGCGTTCCTATGATCGGCATTACCTAAAAAGATTCGGTTTAAAACCGTTAGCTACCGATCATAATCTATCCACGAGAGATTGTATCAACACATCACAACACAATAAATATATTCAGATACCATATACCGTGCTCATGAGATGATATCATACTTTTATGAATGATGCACGTGAATGCAGTATGAAATTTACAATTTGCGATCCCGGACCAAATCCGGAATCATTGCTTATAAGGTTCTGGCTTTGGTGTGAGCTCACCATTGCACATATTAGATTAATTCAGACATTTGCTCTTAGGTCGTAACCAGACTGATCAAGTCTACGGGCCAGGCTTTCTCGTGGCGGGTTATGGTCTTAATCCATAACTACATGCAACATTTTCCAATTCATGTTAATGCAAACATTTACCATTTTACTTAGGTGTGCGACCCGAGCCTGAAGTCCATCAGACTCGGTGTCATTCTTATACAAACGCAAGTGATCCGGGCTTGGCCGAGCTCCGGCATTCACTACAATAGCTAGCGACCTGGCTAATGGTTAGCTCAGAGTCTTAAACAATTTACATACTATTGACCTTTCCAGGTCATCATCATATCACATTCCTCAAAAGGTTTATCATGTCATACATTATCATGTTTCAACAAGCTTATCATGTCATTCAATAGCACGCCTCAAAAGGCTAACACATGTTCATTTAATAATTTCTCATAACCATGACATGATAATAATCACAACAACATTAAGCATGCTTTACACGTCATAACATCATTTCCATCATAAAACACATCAAGCATGCTTCACACATAGCACATCGCAATGCATATCAACATTTACATTTCAACACAACAAGACATTTCAAAACAATAACACATATCAACACAGTGAGATATAAATCTCTCAGGCACGGGTTTCTGCATATCGAAGCTAAGTAAGTCCGAAGACTTACCTGGATACGCTCACTGAGCAACTAAGCTATAATTAGTCTACCGTCTTCAACACCACTTGTCGAGAATATCATATTCCTCGTAATAAACTTCTTGCTTCAAACATCAATTAAATTCATTCCTTTGAATTTAATTAGCTTATAGCGTTTTCTAGATTCCTAATTTAATTAATTAATCTTTAATTAATTAATCAAATTTCATCAGAATAACGTTTTGCCCGTAGGCAGTTTCTCAACCCAACTGTCATCATATCTCATCAAACAAATAGCCCATAATCACCTGAATAATGTAACGAGCATAATGAAATTTCCAATTATCAATTTTGACAAGCCTAAGGTCAATTTAGGCCAAATCGCAATATGGAAAACGAATAAATTCATAACTTATTCGTTACTAACCCGATTGGCGATCCGAAAGAAGATTCGGAATCACAACGACGCTGGCTACGCTCGGACACCTTCAAATCCACCGGAACTTGGACGGAGCAACCAGCCAAACAACTAATATGCTCGACCAGCCCTTTATGTGCTCGGAAAAACACAAACTCGGTACCGATATGAAGAGGATGAAAAGAGGAATCCGAAAACTCAAACGGATTTGAAATCGGATTAGAAACGGAGAATTGATCTGAATTTGAAGGTTGAGAGAAATCAGATCTTTTACGAGGGAACGTGAAAGGAAATGAATTAATAAAAGAATTTCTGCTATTTATAGCGAAGACGATAATTATCCTTTTAACAAAGTCGATAATTATCCTTTTACCGATCCGAAGGCGGTTTGAGCCCCTTCTCCAAACTTCTCGAATTTGGAATAATAAATCTGATATATTGTGTGGATAGTTATTCCGCAACTTACTCTAAAAACGCGTATTCCTAAGCCATCTTTCTTGGCCGCTAAGAAACGAAATAGCGACTCTTTTGGTCATTTTGCCTTTTCATGTTATTTCATATCTAGAACATATCCGATGTCCTGATCATTCCTCTCAACTATAGTTTTATTAATTGAAGCTCCCAAATGCTCCAAATAATACGAGAGGGTAAAAATTATTTCCCGGAGGAAGAAGTGAAAATTTCCCCATAAGTCCAAAGTTATGTTTGGATCAAGATAGAGGTGTTAACTCCACCTTGATAAATATGTTAACGTTTATTTTTGCACGATGATGGAGTTTTTTTTTTTTTTTTTATCAAATATCAATATTTATATATATGGAGTAGGGGTGGACATAAATTCCGGTTAATCCCGTTCCGTCCCGATTCCGCCGGAATTTGAAAAAAATATTATCTTGTCCCGTCCCGTGAAAAATTTACGGGCGGGACACGGGCCCGTCCCGTCCCGCATATATACAAATAATATTTTTATAAATATTATATTGTTATATATATATATTTATTGATAAGAACTATAAAAGTAATAAAATATTATAAGAATGTTATCTTTTGTAAATTATGCTTTGTGATTGACATACATGTAAAAAAAATGTTATCATTAGTTTAGTGTAGTGCTAGATTTTTTGAATGTGAATTGATAAGACACACTTTGGTGTAACTTGTATTCGATTTGAATGTACTACCCATTAATGTAGGCCTTTTGAATAGGTAATTCGGTATAAATTTTTTTTTTTTATCATTTGTGTCTTTAAACATGAGAGAAAACAAGAACAAATGTTGAATATAACCGGTGCATAATTTTTATGGGATTAGGCCCGTCCCGTCCCATGTGGGACAGGTCCCGCGTGGGACGAAGAAAAAAAGTTGTAAATTCCGTTCCGTCCTGTCCCGCTTATAACTTGCGGGACGATCCATATCCCGTCCCGTCCCTGCCCATCCCTAATATGATATATGTGGTTGTGGTTGTTACATTTGTGCAGATTTTGTGGAGGCAAACAAATTTCCAACAACCAAGATATGTGCACAGATTTTGTGGGAAGCAAATAAACTTCAAACAACCAAAGATATGTGCAGAATATGTTGAAGATTTGATGCATATTTTGTGGGATGCTTTCAAGATTTAAACAACCAAAATAAACGCAGATATTATGGAAACAAAACGGCCAAGATATGTCGAGATTTTGGGGAACGTTCAAACATCAAAAAATATGTGGATTTTGTGGAACGTTCAAGAAATCAAGATTCTACAACAGCGCCTATAAAAGCATTAATCAAATAGTGAAGAAATAGGGGAATGAGGAGGACTTACAAGCATCGATCTACAAAGCTTCCTTCACTCATCTTGCTTTCACACACAAGTTATCATGGTTTCATCTAGTTGAGAGTTAAGAAAAAGAAATGAGCGCTATTGGCATATCATTATTGTAATACTCGAAGATTCGACACCCTTGAGTGATTCGACTATTGTTCACTTGGATATAAGTTGACTAGATCGTAGTGGGAAGGCTACAAGTTGTTGGAAGAAGGGAAGTTCTTCTAGGTTGTATCTAGGACTCTAACGGAAAGCAATATGATAGAGAATTGAATCCTAGGGTCGGAAACCCTAGCCGGAGACGTAGGCTATTAGAGCTGAACTTCGTAAATATATCGCGTGTTGATCTTTATTTTATTTCCGCACTTTAATTCTTTATATTGTGAGTCTTGTGACTAACAACTTTCTGCAAGTTTCAAAGTCAAAACCTTAAGATTCGCTTCAAGGCCTTGAGAAACAGTTATGGTCACATTTTACAAAGATCGACTTCAAGGCCTTGAAATTCCTTTCAAATCCTTGACACAGTGTTAGCGAAAAGTTTCCATAATATATTCAACCCCCCTCTAGAGTATCTTCTTCCTTATCTCTATGCCCTACTTGGTTCTTAAGAGGCTTCATGATCACAACATAAATTCAAACATACTTAATATATACATCAAATCTCTTTACCTTATAAATATAACATCGTTGGGTTGCATTTGTTAGTACTTAACCTTGTTCTTGTGAAGAGCATTTCGGGAAACTGAAGCATGCACGCACCAATTTACAAATTTTCGTTGCACCCTAAAGTTGTGTCCATTTTTCAAAATGGATTCATAAAATGCAACATAATTAGTTCTTGGCGGTTTTGGTGGAATGTACCTAATTCAATATTATACTATACATACTAACCCCCACTTTAATCCTTTTGCAAAATAGCCCCTAATATATCATATCCTTCTTGCGTAAATATTGAAGCAAAGGAGAGGTTTGAAAAAGGAGAAAGTACTCTGTAGTCTTTTCATCATGAGACAACCGTGGATGTAACCCTCTGCAGAGCAATGATGATTTTTACATTCCCTCCAAAACAACCCTTTCTATACCCAAAACAACCCTTTTCATACCCAAAACGATGACCTTTTTCATACTCAATCCATTTTTTTCCCTTCAATTTAATTCACATTTGATACTAAAATAATACTCAATTTGAATTTGTCGTACCTAAATTTTACACAAAATCGATATTGTGCACAAACATCAATATCAAATGACATTTGATTATTATAACACAGTTTGAGTACCCATAAAAACATACTCAATATTTCACTTTAAACATACATAACAATAAAAAACATACCACAAAAATAATAACATATACCCAATAAAATAATTATACTCATGAATTGGGTAACATTTTGCCACACTTATATAATCTTGTAAGATTAAACACACATGCCCAAACTTACCAATAATGCTCTAACAGTATACACAATTCATCAAAATACATACACAACGCTACTTAACAAAACGAATCAAAAGCATACCCAAAATCTAGTAGAAATAGCCTACCCAAAATCTAGTACAAATAGCCTACCAAAAAAAACAAATCTGGTTCCCGGCAGCGACGGAGTATGAATGACGAACTCCAGACTGAAGAACGGGGGAAACCCTAGCATCCTCCGTCATGATAACCTACCCAAAAAATAAAGATCTGATACCAACTTACCAAGCCTAGTCGGAATCTTCGTCGGACTCCTCTTTCTCGCCGGCCTCCGTAACAATAGCCTCATCTTCGTCGGAATCTTTGTCACGAAACTCCAGCGGTTGGAAACCAAGCCTCGTTGGACTTCCTTTTTTCGCTGGCCTCCGATCTAATAGTCTCATCTTCGTCGGAATATTTTTCTCGAAACTCCGGCGGATCTCCGTTACAAAAAAACTTAAGCAAACATATCAACAGTACTTACCCACCAACCGGTTACCAAGCATACCCAGCAGCCCTTGCTGAAGCAAAAAACGCCATCCATGGAGTTTTTTGTAGTAGAAATGGGGGATATTTATGTTTGAGATGCACCAATATGAAGAATATGACTCCTCTGCAATAAGTGGTGGAAAAGGTGGGTAAGAAAATGATGGAGATCCACCATTTATTCTTCCTTTGAGTAGTTTTGAAACTCCCGCCCACAAATGTCCATTTCAACACTATTCATCTGATTAAGATGTGACTCCTCTACAACAATTTTAATTTATTATATTTTTTTTTTCTTTTGTGTACACACAATTGGTAATATTGGTTGGGGTTAGAATACAAAGATGTAAAAGCAAAGGTCCAATATTACCAATTCTTTCTAAGTTATTTAGACAAGTAAAAATATTTCCGTACAAGAAAGACATCAAAAGACCATACATTGGGCACAACTAGTCCAATTACTGCATAGAGCAAAATACATACCAAAACAAAGTACGAAATTTTCACTTATTTGATTAATCTCATCCTTCAAGTTTTAGTTATCGGGACACTACGTAACACGACGGTTTCGACGGTGATACCCGGGCCAATTCCGAACAAAACACCCCACTCTAACCCTTCTCCCGTCGTTGTTTGCTTTCTTTCTAATGACTTCTTTCTCATCGCATCCATGATGAAAAATACGCACACACTTGACATATTTCCGTAATCTCTCAATACTTGCCTTGTCGCATTAAGTTTCTCCTTTCGTAGACCTATCTTGGCTTCAACACGGTCTAGGATAGCCGGACCACCTATAGACACAAATTCAGGTATATATGATCAAGCAAACATGTCCACGATTTATTGAACACAACATGTATAAAGCATATGTGAATATGAGTTGACTTACCCAAGCTCAACTAGGAAAAATATTGGCTCAAACTAATCTAAATGAGGTGAACAAGAACACATAAAAGCTTGACTCGTTTGGTTCGAATAAGTCTCTAATTAAGATCACTAGATGGGTGAATCTTGAGTAAGATTTTTATATGATTGATAACTTGGAGGAACCTCAATCTCATTCACTTTCTAAATGAATCAAATATGAACACATTTAAAAACTCAACTAAAATATAGGTTCGAATCGGGCTCAACTCATTAATAAATGAGAGGAGATAGGCATGTCAAACTCAACTCAATATAACAACTCTAACGATGAGTCAAACTATTGTAGAAAACCCGGTTCAAGCTCACTCATTGACTAAACAAACTTATTGTGAATTCATTTTAACCTCGATTGAAATTTACATTCATGTTGAACTTAACTCGAGCTTGGTTCTAAACGATTCGAATATTAGCATACAAAAACTCGTATCGTTCGCCTTACTTAACAATCATATATTCGAAATACTGACCTGGGTGTAAAATCCAAAAGATGGAGTTCCAATCCGTGATATTAAGAGGCGAGAAAGCCTCGAGAAGGCATGTTTCGATATTGTTTGAGATGAGGGAGGGAGCTGAGTGTTGCAAATGGAAGGTAAGCCCAACCTCACACAAATGGCCTTCAATTGCACGATGAGATTCAGGCACAATAGTTTGTGCTGTTGAAACCAGCTCGAAAATTGGGTTTTCAATGGAGAGGTCAGGGTTTGCGCCGACAATGACAGCTGCAGCCCCGTCAGAAAATAATGCTTGACCTACCATGGAGTCTATGTGGGTCTCCGATGGCCCACGGAAACTTATAGCCGTTATCTCCGAGCAAACGACGAGAACACGAGCTCCCTTGTTGTTCTCTGCTATGTCCTTTGCCAGACGAAGGACAGTGCCACCAGCATAGCAACCTGAATACATCTAATATAAATTATTATCCGCATATAATATATATATATATACATGAGATGTTTATTATATTTTTCATTAAAAAAGTAACTCAGTTATAAATAGAATACGATGATGAAAACTAAAGTAGTATATACTGAATATAAATTATTATCTCTGTACATTATTTGATTGAAATATCCAATACTAATTTTAATTAGCATAATTATATATAAATAAGCCTATATATTAGATATTTTATAAAAGAAATAATATTAAAATCACTAAATATAAATCTTTAAATAATAAAAAATAGGATAAGATCGCTATGTAAAATAAAAAGTATTTAATAATAATAATATATTGTTATTATTATAGTTTTAGTAGTGGTAGAATATATATGGTTTTGTTAAAACTAATCTATTTTTTATAGTAATAATGATATTATATTAAACTGATATGTTTTTATGAATAATATTACTATTTTTAATAAATTAACAATTGGTTGTAGAAAAAGACAAGAGTATGATTAATAACATAAACTAGGTATAATAAATAAAAATAGTAGTTAGAAGTCAATGTAAAAGTGTGTGATATTTTATCCTAAAATTAATTAAAAATACTATGTTATAGTATTTTTGTAAAGTATTACCTAGGTTGTAGAACATAAATCGCATAACAGATGTCTGGAGACCAAGAAGTCTAATAAGTTGATAGTCAGCACCGGGCATATCAAAACCAGCGATGGAGCAGAAAATAAGGTGTGTGATATTAGACTTGGGTTGTCCCCACTCTTCAATGGCCTTTAGGGCCGCCTCTTTCCCTAAATTTGGGATTTCAACTACCTCGATCGTTTGTCTCGCATCCAATGATAGACCCTCGTATGCACCTATATTTGGGTTATCTTTGAGGATCTCTTCGGTCAAATGTAAGTACCGCTTCTCAATCATCGATCTCTCACCTAAGAGAAAGTTGGATATCACATGCAAAAATTTATGTTAGTAATTAAAGTTTAACTGTTTGATAGTTATATATATCCGAGTACCACTGTATACCATATCTGAATATTAATACAATTGTCATAATTTTGGATTACTTTTTTCTGTGTAATATTTTGAACTGTTTAATACTTAATAGGAGTATTTTCTTTTTTTTAAAAAAATCCGGGTCCCGCTAGTCCGGCTCAAGTAGACGGGTATATATGGACAAGTCCTTAGGCCCGAATTTCGGGCTCGGCACGAGTCCGGTCCGAAAAAAAAGGACATTTTTTTTAAAAGTACAGTCCAGGAAAATAGACAAGTTTTTTTTTGAAAAGTTCGGTCCAAATCCGACTCGCTTGTCCACGTCTAGTACTATATGAATGACACCAAGAAATAGTTAGACATTTTTATGATTTTTTTTTTTTACGAGAAATAATTATGAAAGGAAGAGGATAGAGGAAGGGAAATATAAGATATAAAATGACGACTTTACAGTCATTTCATGAAATAGACAAAAAGTATTTTAAGATTATGTCAAATATGGAATATATATATATAGAGGGTGTGATTCCTATGAGAACACCCCTAACGTGTATATATGAGAACAATTGTACACCGTTGGATTATGAGTATTAAGGGTTGAGATTTAGAGCAGATATCATAATTAATAATAACTACGAATAATAATTAGGAATCCAACAATAACTATGAATAATCCACTCAACCAACAATAACTACGAATAATACATTAAACGATATGACACCTTCGTAACAAAACTAATAATAATTACGAATCTGTTCTCATGTTCTCACGTTAGGGGGTGTTCTCATAGGATCTGTTCTCATGGGATCTATATATATATATATACACTGAAACACCAATTATGAACTTTATTTATATTTTCATATGTGATATCTCGGTAGGAAAATCAAAGAGAGTAAAATCATAGTTAAAAACTGAGTTCAAAACATGCCTGAGATGCAAATGAAATTGACAAAACTTATAAATAGTGGATATATTTGGTAAATTTAAAGAATATGTCCACTATTTATGTGTTATGTAAATTAAAAACAGTACGTACAAATGCGTTTGAACTTGGCCTTGAGGTCAGCGAGATGGTTGCTTTGAGTGCTTCGGAAGTAGAAGTCCGGGAAGTCGGCTTGATGATAGCAGTTGGGAGGGTTGGCGGTGCCGATGGCAAGGACAAAGGCGCCGGAGTCGTTGGCTCTGTGTGTCCTTGCCATGTCTACGTTCTCTTCGGCTTGTGAAGGTAGATGGTGCAAGTGATTGATGGCTTCAAAATTGGAGATTTATACGCATAGAGTATGAGAGGGACAATCGATTAGGTACTTATTTAATTTACATCAACTGCAATGGGCTCTCACTAAGGTAGGGTTCGTTCAATATTGGTGGCTGCTAGTTTTTTTTAAAAAAAAAAAAAAAAAAAAAATTGATCAGTTTTTATCCATCATTAACGTTTTGTGTCTAAACGGGATATTTCGTGGTCTTTATATACATATTTAGTGCCCGTTTGGTTGGACGGGTAAAATGAAAATCAAATGGAATCGGATAAGGATAAGGAAAGTAAATGAAAACGATGGGATTACTCTCATGTGTTAAAAGACCTTAAACCAAACTTAGTTTTTTATTGATTCGAAATTATTACGTTACCGGAAATGATTCCTAACGCTTCCAAACGAGCCCTAAGTCGTTATAATTCAAGTATTATGATTATACTACATTTTTATAACTATGAGTAACATTTATATGATAACAAAAATAATAGTGTGCCTAAATATCAATAGTACGTAAAACTAGACTATTAACGGTACGGTGAGAAAATGACCAAATACACGATGCGAAGTAGGTCGTTGCCGTTCAAATTTTGTAAAATCAACGCAGAAGTAATGTTTATAGGATAACAAAAATAACGTAGCGTGCATAAATATTAATAGTAAAGCCGGACTGCTAACGACACGATGAGAAAATGACCAATTGCCCAGTGCAACGCATACCGTAGATGTTACAACTTTGCAAACTCAACGTAGACCGACTGCGTTGAGTATACTCAACTTCAACACAGCTGGCCACCCGTGTTAAGCACTCTCAATTTCAACCAGGTTGGTTGCGTTGAAGTTGAAACCCTACTTGAAGTGAATACGCCTACCTTAACATCCATCAGATATGCGTTGAAGTTGAAACCCTACTTGAAGAAAGCCCGGAAACCTCTCATTTGAAACCCAAAAAAAACCTGATATCATTTTCATTCGATGGGTCCTCCTGGACGCCCTAAATAAAAACGCCCTCGGAGTGCACTCGAGGTACATTTTCTTTTAGTTTTCCCGTATTTCTCGTTTTTTTTTTTGTGTTTTTTTAAAATTTTGTTTATAACATTTTTATTCAAAATTTGTTAGTTTTTAGTTTAGAAATGGAATTGGAATTGGAATCGAGAACTTAATTTAGGTTAGAAACGGAATAGGGTAGAAGTGGAATCGGAATTGAAATAAAAAACGAGAAAAAATGTCATTGTTCTTCAATGTTCTTCACGAGCGAAGAACAACTTGAGCTCCCCTTCAACGCAAGCCGACTGAGTTGAAGGTGAAATGTCAACTTCAACGCAAGCCGACTGCGTTGAAGGTGGCGCGTAAACACACGCGCTTGTTTAAAACAAGCGCGTGTGCTTATATTTTTAATTTTTTTTAAAAAAAGTTAAAACTTAGTTATTGTTATCTACTGTATACATGGTTCGGGGTTTGGGATTCGGATTTTTGATAACTCTATTACCACATCTTTACGGCGAGGCGATTGGCGAGTAGGGGAGGAGGAGCCCGCCCCATCCACATTTGTTCTTGCTCCCGCTTCTGTTTCATCCCCATCTTCTCCCGCTCTTGCTCCCGCTTCTACAGCCACGTTTCACGCTTCCACATCCACTCCCGTCCGTACCCCACTCCTTCTTACACACCCTCTCCATCTCACACACCCTCTCCATCTCAAACTCAGACTCATACCGCTCCTCCTACCCATACCGCCCATACACCGAGAGTTGATGCGGGGCTAACATCTTCTATTACTTTTTTTGCCGAGGGACTGGTGCCCTTAAGGTTTGAGATTTGTTGACGGGGTACACAGACCATAAGGCTGCCCCTATTTGAATGGGCGAGGTATGTTACTAGATTTAGGCAATGAATGTGAATGATTTTTTTTACTGTTTAAAGTTCATTTTTCTCAAATAAAGGACGACATAGAGGTGATGAAGGTATATTAACGTCTAGACCATGTGAGAGAGTTGTCAAGCTGACGTCATGATCTTGATCATCCTGATGGATGGTTGTTGTGGCCAAATGAAGTGGATTGACTAATGTGGAGACATTTGACTTCGGCGCGGTTGATCACACGCTTTGTCATGCCTTAGTCAAGCGGTGGCACCCTGAGACCAGCAATTTTCATCTACCTTGGAGTGAGATAACGATCACCACCCATGATGTGTATATTCTAATGGACCAACAGTTTTCAAGGTTTTTTTTATACTAAGGAAGATTTATGTAAGGAGCCTCCTCCTATTGATGTTGTTCCGAAATGCTTGGATCAAGAGTTCACCATGTTAAAGAGATGTAACTTACCTAGTCTTTTGGGTGAGAATTTGAGAGTAGCATGTCTAAACGTTCTTAAGTGTGATCATAAATTCAAATTCTTATTTAGGAGGTTTTGGTTACATTATTTATTTCCTAGCGATAGTACATCGATCATTGAGTTTTCCTACAAATTTTGTGTTAGTCACCATCTTAGATTATATTGTGCCAAGGATTGAGTGTATTAAGTGTAGATGCATTCCACATGCTGATTTTGGTGATTTTCTTAAGCATTGTGTGTTCGAGGATTCTAGGAATAAACTTCACTTATTTGGAGAGTTCTTTTATAAATTTGACCATGTGAGCATACCTAGTTGTTATTTTAAGTTTTCTTTCGAGGAGAAGACTTCTATGATTGATAAAGATCAATTGGAGAGATACATATTTTAGGATAGGTTGTCTGCATATGATTATGGACCGCATTTGCTTGAGAAGGTAGTTAGGACTTTCATGCATTGCTTGAGGAATATTATGAGTATATCTAGGTGTATATTACAACTTATAAGCATATTTAGATGTATCTTTCATGACTTATGTTGGCCCTTAGAGTTTATTGTCAATTCATTATGAGACATTAGTGTGAGCTTATTTGAGGAGTTAGCTAGACCTAAGAATGGGAGAAATTATATCTTTGAGGTGGTAGTGTTATCGCCTATTAGTATTGCTTACTCTAGGAGTTGCTATCCATATCTAGCCTTGAACTATCATAACTTTGTAAATAAGTTATTTTCCTTAACTTTCTTTGATCTAATAACGTTGCTCTTAGAGGAACGAGTAGAGTTTATTGTAGGAAAATAGGAGGACATTGTCAAAGAGTTACATGAGGAATTACGCAAGAGGCTAGAGGAAGAAATGAAGCTAGTTGCGGTCATGGATACGCTATTTGGCAAAGGATGGTTACTTGATGTGTAAGACCCCAGTCTTTCACCTTCACCGCCCCTGCGACAAGCCGCACCCGCGGCAGGGTCAACTGCCATTGCGGCTGACTATAGATCGCGCCCGATCTTTCTTTCGTTCATTTTTTTCTTCTTTCCATATATAGAAGATTCGATCTTCTATCTTATGGGCCGGCTTTCTTATCTTGTTCCTAACCTTAAAACGTCCTTCCTTCTATCTTTCCACCCCTTTTCCTATATAATCCCGCCTTCTTCCCGTTTTTCCGGCCGTTTGCTTACATTTCTTCAACCCTTGAGAGTTGCAGCCGTCACCTTGCTTCCTGTGATCTTGTTAAACGTGTAAGTTCATCTCTTCTTGTTTCTTCATCACGTTCATGTAGTTGCTGCATGTCGTTCTCTTCTGTTTCGTTTCTTCCCTTCGTTCTTCTTTTTCTTCTTCTCCAAGGATCAATATCGAGTCTTGATCCTTGTTGTTGGTTCCGTTGTTGATATGTTGATGTTCACAAGCTCCCTTGGTTGAGTCTTGAAGAGTTTGAATCAAAGGATCGAGCTTTGGATCCCTTGCTGTGAGTTTCTGTCGAGAGAAACCTCGACAACGCCTTTTGTCGCGCAGCCGCACCCGCATCTGCACATCCCCGCCCCCGCGGCAAGCCGCCCCTACGCCTTGCTCCGCCGCCCCTTCGGTTTCTTTTGCAGTAACTCTCGTTCTTGTGAGTTGCTTCCTTCCTTGCTTTCCTCGTTCCTTTCCTTAATTCTTATGGATGTTCCTTGCCCCTAAGTATATTTTAAGACTAAGGTTGAGCCCTTAGCTTGTGGAGATCTCTTAGAGATCATTGAGACTATAAGTTATAAACTTCTAGCAGCCGTTTCGTTCTTGATTCGTGATGCTTGTATGAACAGGTTTTCCTTGCTCCTTTCTTGAGGGACACTGAGTTGTTCCCTGAGTTGTTGTTGAGTTTAGATTACCTTCGAGTGAGATAAGTCCCTTGAACTTACTTAGCTTCATTCCGCATATTGGTTTGAGTGTTTTGTCTTGTTTGTGTTGTTTATCAAGTTATAACGGATAACTAGAATAGGATTCACCTTTATAACTTAATTGCCCCAAGTGTATGATAACCGGGTGGTGACCACTTGTCTAGTTCTTCAGGAGACTAGAATGCACTCTTGCAACCCAGGCCCATAGGCAACGGATAGTACTGATCTATTCCTATTGTTAGACGAAAGCGGAGGCGAGTTTTGGGAGATTCTCATGTGATAAAAGAAGTTGAATTAGTAATGGATAACTTAATGAAAGATAATAACCGGTTGTGTGTGAGCATGCTATATGTTTACTTTACCTTATGTGTGTTTGTGTCTTTACGTTCTTTTGGATATCTAGAATGTTAGCTAACGGTTTATACCGATGTTGTAGATGTTCCTCAGGTTCAGGATGCTGCTGAGTGATTTGGACGATGTGGTCAGCTGGGGTTCCCGTACATTATAGGACGAGATCGGGTTTAGGTTATGTTGTTGCTTTCCCTTTTGTTTTGAACTCGGATGCGAGTCTTTTACGTTTTCCTTTGTTAAACCTTTGGTTTTATATTGAGTTTTGGTTTTCATTCGTCTATACCTTATTGTAAGATCCATTTGTCGTTGTTACTCTTAGGGTCGGGACCCATTGTGAGGTCCTAGCCCGTAACGCTTCGAGTTACCAGAACTTGGGGTGTTATAATATGCTACAAGAGCTTTAGGTTGGTAACAATGGAACTCGAAATCTTCTAAAGGTCGGATGGATAAATAAATAGAACCCGCAAGGGGTCTAACATTTTAAAAGTGATAGCCAAATTTGGTTCATTGTGTAATAACCGAAAATTTTTTAAACTCCGTTTAATACCGGATCAAATCGGATTCCGAACCGCCAACCACTTTTCTCTTAAATCAAATAAAACAATACTAAATTCTATCATTTTATGTGACCTTGATTCACATAAAATGATAAATTTTATAACCCGTAAATATTCCCGTACGAGTATTGATGATTCAATGCAGTCTTTTGTTTTAATGGGTGAGCAGGCCCAAATTAACTGGCCCAAATAACCTCAGCCGGGTCTCCGTACTCCTTAGAGTGGGGTTGGGTGTTTACCTTGTAGTTTCCTTCTTCTTGTTCAAGACAATTAGACTTTTCCGTTGTTTAAGTACTTTAGGTTGTTAGACGTTGTTGCATTAATCTCTTGAAAATATTACTTTATGAATTTCGTTTTTTCTTATTTGTTCTTGTTGCAAGATCCTAGTAAAATTGTTGTCAAACTGAGGTCGGGACTGATTGTGAGGTCCTAACCAATAATGTCTCGAATCTTGAGAATTCGGGGTGTTACAACTTGGTATCAGAGCTCTAGGTTGGCAACAATGGAACCTGAAATCTTCTAAAAGACCGAATAAGTACTTAAGTAGAACCCGAAAAGGGATCTGAGTTTTAAAAAAAAAAGACTTTTGGTTTTCAAATGCATGCATAGTCTGGTGGGGGATAGAAAGTACGGCTGACCACCACTACTACCGCGAATCTCAGTATGCTTAGTATGGACTTTAGGTTTTTACTTTATGTTGACTTATTAGCTTGATTATAAAGATATGTGATATAGATAAGTATATGCCGAAGATTAGTACAAATTATAGTTATGTTATGTCCTTAACGGAGATAACATAATGAGTTTCTCACCCCTTTGACACATCTAAGTAGATTTTAAAGGGTGTCAACGTGAGGATTAGTATGCACATCTTATGTGTATTAGGGTAGACGAACGGCGGACAACTCCTTTGAGCTTGTTGAGGAACGTCGAGACGGAAAAGTGAAGACTAAAAGAGAACACCAACTACGATGACAAGAAGGGAATCCCGAGTCAACTCAATAGGATCAAATGAAGAATATACATGGAGGTAGTTCCGGCAACGCATTGGATGACCGGCAAGTATACAAATTGGAAGAGACAACCCATAGGCTCTTTCAAGATGGTGTAAAGCAACGTTACAAACAAAGGGTATGCCTTCAAAAACACAAATAGGGATGAAGGTCAAGGTGAAATATAGTAGCGATTCAGACAAGAGGCATTGAATCTAAGCTTACTGACGGACCAGAAGGTGAAAGTTTGAGGCTAGAAGTAGAGCGGAATATGATCACTCTCGACAAGATACTTGCCACCACAATCAAGATGGGAAAACGAGACAATCATAAGTGTAGGAGTCAAGATAAGATACATTACCTATCCCGATACGAAGAATTAAAGAGCCGCAAAATGAAAGCTTACAGGTTGCTAGAAAGGGGAAGGCCGATTTCACCAACATGGAAGTGGTGTGACCTCCTAGAACACACAAGAATTACAACAAGGATCGGGATACAACAAAGACCGGATTTCTATAAAGCCGGAAGTACAAGCAGCACCCCAAGGAAGGAGGGTGTAGGAGAATAGTCTTGGGGGAAAAGAGGGTCTCTAATAACCTCTCACTCACGAAGGGATTTAAGTTAATAACACTAGCGGGTCATAACAGAGAACCGCAAGTGGACAATAACTCGGGTAAAAAAAAAAGAATCATGGAGAAATACCTACAAGTTATCGTAGAAGAATTGATAAGTCCGTTGACGGGAGATGAAGATACAACTAGACTCGTAAGAGTATAGTACTCTTATAGGAGTGTAATTTGTAGAAGGAGCTAAAGGAAAATAAATGGAAGAGATATATTTTCACCTTGTACATCAAACCTCAAAAGAGATAGAAGAAAAGTAAGTCTACGATCTTATAGAAGGTCAACTACAGACTAATTGGTAACAATAGAGAATTTATACGTGCTGGCTAACTATGATGGTGAGTTGACAGATAAGAAGAATAACCACAAGGTTATAAAGGAAATTTACCGACATCTAGTGAATTTCTTCCAGAGATCAACGACGACAATGGTGAAGTTAAATCAATACAAGTACTAGTAGCCTTGATGGTAATATTGAATGAGTGCAATATGATAACTCTAATAAAGAAATTAAAGAGAAGCTCTTGACGGTCGGTAATGACCATTGATGATAGTAATGGTGTATAGGGAATTGTTGGGAGTAGTTACTTACCACTGACTAAGGAAATATACATATCAAAGTTAGTATGAAGGGATCCCTGTAAGAAGAACTAGAAGAGTAAGAAGAAATAGATGATTGTGAACATATTCTATGCCTTAGCATTCCACACAAGTAGGACTGATGGTGCTCCTCCGAGAAAAGGTGGGGTCAAACTGTCTAGATTAACAAGGGGAAACCCTTGTGATTAAAGAAGTAACATAAAATAATTGGAATTACAGAAGAGGCACAAACATAGAGAGTATGATTTAAAGCCTTGGTGAAATGTGTGGTCGAGTTGTGAGGTGATTGCAGATGGAATTTACATGTTGGCTAGAACAAACATGAGAAGGAGTAAAGTTGAATGACTAAAGGTTGTTATATAGATCCGGTATTACCCCAATAAGATGATTACCGAAAAGTGTATATATAAAAGTTTAATGAGAAATGGAGGTACTCCAATGAAAATTCAAGCTGGACTGATGACATAAGAGTTGATGAAAGTAATAAGACCAACCAACGTAGTCCGTAAGGCGTATACGAGGAAACTCAATGGGATTTAACTATCCTACTGGTGGTAAAGATTTAAAAGAAGGTAAAACGACATGAGTATACATATGACTTTATGGTATATAGTGACACATCCAAGCTGGGCTTGGGGTGTGTTTTGATGCAGAGGGGTAAGGTCATAACCTATGCGTCTCGGTAGTTGAAGACGTAGGCGGAGAACTACCCCACACACGACCTAGAGTTAGCTGCAGTAATACATGCTTTTAAGATCTGGCGTCACTATCTCTATGGGGCGACATGTCAGATCTTCATAGACCATAAGAGTCTGAAATACATATTCACTCAACGGGAGTTGAATAACCGCTAGAGGTGGTGGGTAGATTTGATCAAGGACTTCGACCTTGAGATTCTCTACCACCCCGGAAAGGCAAATATAGTAGCTGACGCTTTGAGCCGGAAGACGCCTCGGGAGAGGGCGATAGCCCGGTTGACGGTACAGCCACAGTTGCAGAAAGATTTGGCTTGGTTAGAGATAGAGATTCAGTTTCCATATACAGCTCGTCAATTGGCTACTTTGGAGATACTTCCTGATTTGTTGGGTGAGATTCGACAGAAGTAGGAGATTTGCCCGACTTTGACCAAGATCCGAGACAGGATGTCTCGAGGCGAGGCACCTCAGTTCACTATTGGTACTGATGGAGTGATGAGACGTCAGGACCGCATTTGTGTACCATCAGACAGTGAGTTGAGGCAGAGGATATTAGGTGAGGCTCATACTACCCCATACTCAATACATCTGGGAGCGAGTAAGATGTACAAGGATGTGAGGCGTTCCTTCTGGTGGGGTGGTTTGAAGCCCGACGTGGCTCGGTATGTAGCTCAGTGTGCGACCTGTCAGCAGGTCAAGATTGAGCATCGCAGGTCCGGAGGAGAGCTCCACCCACTACCAGTACCACAATGGAAGTGGGAGGATATATCAATGGACTTTGTCACGGGATTGAGACTCAGCAGAGGTTTTGATGCTATTTGGGTGGTAGTAAACCGTCTGATGAAGACCGCACGTTTCATTCCGAATAAGGAGACGTGGCCGGTAAGTCGTCTAGCTGAGGAGTTTACCAGACATATTGTGAGACTCCATGGAGTACTGAGGACTATCGTCTCCGATAGGGATGGACGTTTGACCTCGAGGTTTTGGCAGCAGGTACATACTACTTTGGGGACGAGTCTCCACTTTACCACTACTTATCACCCACACACCGACGGCCAGTCTGAGAGGACTATCCAGACATTAGAGGACATACTGCAGGCCCGTGTACAGGATTCGGGACAGGTATGGTCAGATCATCTTCCACTTGTAGAGTTTTCGTATATTAACAGTTGGCACGACTGATGGAGTAGCTCCAGATCAGATACACGACGACATCGCTCGGATTGCCCTGGTCCGAGAGCGGATGTTAGCAGCTCAGAGTTGCCAAAAATCCTACGCCGACAAAAGGTTTCGACCCTTGGAGTTTAGGGTGGGAGCCCAGGTGTGGTTGAGAGTGTCACCGATGAGAGGAGTCCGGCATTTCAGCATTAAGGAGAAGCTGAGTCCCCGATATGTCAGACCTTTTGAGATTTTGGAGAGAGTCGGAGAGGTCGCCTATCGATTAGCACTACCACCGAGACTAGAGGGTGTTCATCCAGTCTTCCATGTATCTCAGTTGAGAGAGTATATCCTGGACCCGAGACACGTCATCAACCATGAGGATTTGATAGTTGAGCCCAACCATACATTTATGGAGTACCCAGTAGCTGTCCTGGAGCGCAGTACTATACGTCTGCGGTCCGAGGAGATACCGATGTTGAGGATCCAGTGGTCTAGACGAGGAGCTGATGAGGCCACTTGGGAGACAGAGGAGAGCATTATACGTAATTATCCTGAGTTCTTTGCGGGATTAGATGTTACTTCTGTACCGACGAGTTAGTACTCGGATGCGGTGTTGTGTGACTTTTCATGTTTTTATCTTGGATTGAGTGATTGTGTTTTCTTTGATGTGTGCGTGATTATGATGATTGAGTAGTTGCATGGTAGAAAACAAACTTTATGACACCAAGATATACAAAGAAAGTCGTTCGATTAGATACACTATTCTAAGTTTCGGGACGAAACTTCTTTTAAGAGGGCACTGATGTAATAACCGAATTTTTTTTAAACTCCGTTTAATACCGGATCAAATCGGATTCCGATCCGCCAACCGCTTTTATCTTAAATCAAATAAAACAATACTAAATTCTATTATTTTATGTGACCTTGATTCACATAAAATGATAAATTTTGTAACCCGTAAATATTCACGTACGAGTATTGATGATTCAATGCAGTCTTTTGTTTTAATGGGCGAGCAGACCCAAATTAACTGGCCCAAATAACCTCAGCCGGGTCTCCGTACTCCTTAGAGTGGAGTTGGGTGTTTACCTTGTAGTTTCCTTCTTCTTGTTCAAGACAGCTAGACTTTTCCGTTGTTTAAGTACTTTAGGTTGTTAGACGTTGTTGCATTCATCTCTTGAAAATACTACTTTATGAATTTCGGTTTTTCTTATTTGTGTCTTGTTGCAAGATCCTAGTAAAATTGTTGTCAAACTGAGGTCGGGACCCATTGTGAGGTCCTAACCAGTAATGTCCCGAGTTCTGAGAATTCGGGGTGTTACACGTTGGATGACACATTTGTAATGGTGAAGAAAGAACGAAGAACATATTATCGATTTGTTTTTCTCTTTTGTCAAGAACTTTTGTTTTTCATGGTATGTGTGGAATCTAAAATCATGGGTGGAAATTAATCTCCATTAACCTTGATGATAAGAGGTTGTGTTTTACCTATTTTTAATCTCCTCTATAAGTACCTTAAAGAATATAAAAATTTCCTTTTTATGTTCCTGCAATTATTTGTCATAATCTTTATTAATTTGTATCGTGTTTAATGTATAACAAAATTAATTGTTGTAGTATTAATGTAATCTCCAATAAAGAGGCATGTATAAATTGGAAATAAGTTGGTTCAAATGTGTATAAATTAAAATGGAATGACATGTAGAAATTAAAAAGAGAATATTGGTGAAATAAGGTACCTTTTGTACGGAAGTCGTATTCGCACGGTTCAAGATTTCGTTATTGCACCATGCATACGGATCTCGTAACCGTCATAATGTCACGGTTACTGGATCCGTAACCGTGACCAAAAGAGCCCGCCGATGAAGTGGTCAAATCGGGGGATCACGGTTTCGGTATCCATAACCGTGAACTTTTGGTCACGGTTACGGATCCCGTAACCGTGAACTTTACGGGTTCTGGATTCTGATAATTTTCTACATGAATTCTAACCCGAAAAAAAACTTTTTTTTTTACGGTTACGCAATGCGTGACCGTGACGGTCACGCATTGCGTATGAGTGGTGCGTTAACGAAATCTTGAACCGTGTAAATAACACCCCCCCTTTTGTATCTTGTATACAAAGTAGACACCTTAATTTCACCAATTATAAATAAAGATTAATGACTAGGATAATCAAAGTAAAAGAGAATAAAAAATATGGAAGTTTAAAGATTATTCTCATATTTTCTTCTTAATTATAATAAGTAAAAGATTAGTGACGGTCACGCATTGCGTATGAGTGGTGCGTTAATGAAATCTTGAACCATGTAAATAACACCCCCCTTTCTATCTTGTATACAAAGTAGGCACCCTAATTTCACCAATTATAAATAAAGATTAATGACTAGGATAATCAAGTAAAAGAGAATAAAAAATATGGAAGTTTAAAGATTATTCTCCTATTTTCTTCTGAATTATAATAAGTAAAAGATTGTGTCAAAGGTAGGATTCGAACTTTGGACGAGTTGTCCAAAGTCCCGCCCTTATACCAGCTATATTAATCAAACTTCATGTGTTATTTTGATGATACACAATAGTAATACACAATTTTAATACATAATTTCAATTACACAATGTAGGTACGCAATTTCAATTACACAATGTTAACACATAAAACATAAATATCAGCTACATAAAATGCATTTGGCATACATATTCTACATTCCGAGGTATGTCGTCCACAAGGAATACACGTTTACTACATAATTGTAACAATTATGTAAGAGAGTCGCAAAATATGTATTAATAACGGATCCACAAGGAATACACATTTACTACATAATTTTGCTGAGTTATGTAGGACGTATCTTCATCGACAACCCTCCATTGATGCTCTCGAACTGAAGATCCGACTTCTTTTACGCACAACAATGGATAATAAAATTATAAAAAATGGATATTGTTAAATGGCCGTAATTGATCAAGGAGATATTTTAGGAGTTGTTAGTATCTCTTTCCTTGTTTAATTAAAAAAATTAGGAAAATTAGTTATTTATTATAGGAGAGAAGATTCACTTATATGGTAATATCATTTATTATTTTCTATTTAGTTTTTTTCTATGTAAATTAGGGTGCCTACTTTTTTAATAGAAAACAAAAGGTACCTACTCTATGCACAAAGATACATAAAGTACTTACTTAACCAACTCATCCAAATAAAAACAACTTCCGGTAACAAAACACATTCAATAAAGTTGTACAAGGTTTGAACAAATACACTAAATTTCAATTTATCATCTCCAGATCTTAAAAATAAGTAAATTTTATTTTAAACGTAATGTTGAGGGAGAATATTTCTTCCATTAATAACATGACTTTTTCCCTTTAATATCGCATAATCTCAACCATCTATTAACGATCTAACGGATAGAGGTTGTTCTCATTTTACATGGTAAGAGTTGTTTACATGTGAACCCCTCTCTCTCTATATATATATATAAATATAATATGAAATTTTCATAAGTAATTTCTGGTTAGCAGGGTTGTGTAAATTTCATGAGTAATTTCAGACCGACCGGACCGAAATGGTTCTACCTCCGATCCAAGGGTTTGAAAATTTTGATCCATCGATAGAGACCGGATAGACAACCCTACTTGTTTGTATGAGCTACTTGGTGATTCGTTGATTTTATGCGACCCAGTAATTTGGGTCGTTATCAATTGAACCCATAATTTTAATTTGAGATAGCTCATTAATCCGGGTTGTTGGTCGATTAAGGTTAGCCAGAAGAAAAAATGTATGACCAAATCAAACGAAAAAACGATTATTTTTCTAAGGAGAAATGTTTAATGATTGACTAATATATCGATTTAAACCATTAAGTTTTATTAATTTTGTTGATGTCTCGAACACTTTATTGTATAAAATGAGAAGTAAAATAAATTTCATCCTGTTTGGCCATAACTTCCTCCTGACTTCACTGAACAACCAACAACTCACTTTAATGACTTGTTGGCTCAGTTGATTAATAAAATACTTATCCAAATAAATGATTAATTAACCAACAAACCCAATTTACGACTCTAACTACTTGTTGGCAACTTGCCACAAATTATTAGGGCCCGTTTGGATATATATATATATATAGATTAAGGTGTAATATTTATTTGATTCCCATAATCTAGATAATCTATCTCATAAAGGGAGAAAAAAATCTCTCAATTTCATCCCCTTAATCTGATAATTTTTATTTCATCTTTATAATCTCCACTCACCAAACAGACCCTAGCTTAGAGACACTATAATATAATTTTCGGTTATTTGCAAATTGTGTGAGAAATAAAATCTTCCCAATTAATTATATAAGGAAGTGAATACTCAAGAATTATTTTATTAAAATTAAAATGTATTTAGAAGGTAAAAATACCAATAAATTAGATATTGTCTTTGTATAATAGCCTTATTTTATTTTATTTAAAATTATATGATAAAAATAGCTAAATTTAGTTAATAAAATGATGTAGTTAATCATAAAATAGATATAATAAATAAAAAATAAGAATTAAATAGTAAAAATGTAAGAAAATGGCATGTTCTCGATAGGTCATTTACTTTTATATATATATATATATAGAGTTTGGCTCCCATGTAAACAGCCCTTATAGTGTTCAATGAGAACGAATTATATTCGTTGGATTGTTATAATGGATGGTCGTGATTAAGTGAGATTTTAAGGAAAAAAATATAAAAATAAAATTGAAACTGCATATTTGGAAGTAATAGGAGCGTGATACACACCACACCATATCTACCCCAATATTAAAATTCCCTAAAATAAAATCCCTAAATCTTTTACAGTTATTGCTTCCTCTTCTTCCGCCTAATCAAGATCGTGTGTTGTTCGTCCTCAAGCATACCATCGATGCTGTCTTCTTCTTCCGGTATCCGATATCGTTGGTCAAGCCGGTGTTGTGTTCCCCCTCCATTCTACATTAGGTATTGTGTTCGCCGGTGTTGTGTTCTTCCTCCTAATCAACATTTCAGTGCCGATCGTCATTCCGATTAATGTATTGTTCGACTCGCCGCTCCCCTCCGTCACTCGAGGTATTGTCGACGGCAATGAAATTTCTGGTTCATTGATTCCGATTAGGGTTTTGCGGATTAATGTAATATTCCCTAAAATAATACCCCTCAAATAAAACCCCTAAATCTTTTACAGTTTTCCGTGCCGTCTTCTTCATCGGGTATTCGGCGCTGTTGGTCTCGTCGGTGTTGTGCTCGATCTCCAATCTACATTCGGTGCTGTGTGCGCCGGTATTCGGTGTTGTGTGCGCCGGTATTCGGCGCACACAACGGCCTAATCACCATTTCAATGTCAATCGTCATTCAGATTAGGGTATTGTTCGTCTCGCCGCTCTCCTCCGTCACTCGAGGTATTGTCGATATCAATGTAATTTCCGTGCATTGATTCCGATTATGGTTTTCTGATTTGTTTTTTTATTTTTGAAATATGGTTGCCGAATTGGATTGGTTGTCCATTGTTGTTGAATGTTCGTTCACGCCCTGTCGAATGCGAGTTAGGCTGCAACCATTCAATACTTGTCTGTTCATAAATGATTGGTGTTAAGGGCTATGAGTTTTTTTTTTCTGAATGCACTTGTGGATGTTTGGGCATCGTATCTGAACGCACTTGAGTGGTTTAGAGGCGAAAATTCACCAAAGATCTTTTTTGTGTGGGTTTAATGCACGGTAAAATGGAAAAACAACTCGCTATTCGGTCCTTTTATTATTTATATTCGATAGCATACTACTTTTTTATTCGCTAATAGCTGTTTTGTTTCTGTGTGGAAGATAACGTTAAAAATTGTTACAGACTTGTACGCAACTACTTTCAATTGGCGACGAAGGGAGCGTTGAGTTCGAAGAAATGTACGACGTTTTCAACTACGAACTGAACAAGTGCATAATATCAACTGATCACATGGAATATTTCAGAAATCTTGACATGGTAAAACACAGTGTTGCCAGAAATACCGCGTATAGTTGCTAGAGGGGCATTGAAGACTGACAATGCTATGAATGATGAGGAATAGACGATTCAAGTTGTTATTTTGATATGTTGTTCCGGATAACTGTTTTGCTACACTATGTCAAAACTATATGCTACAGTTTCTTTCTCTTTTTGGATATTTGAATCACTTATGTAGGGATTAATGCGTTTGACACTCCTGTCTATATTAATGTCAAAGTTTTATGCTACAATGTCAAACTCTTTTGATATGTTGTTTCGGAAAACTCTTTTGCTACAGTGAGTATAACACAACAAACATTGGAAGACAATCTTTATCTTGTATGCAAACACCGTTTACCATGCATAATATGATAGATTAGTAAGTGTATTCATTACCGAATATGAACGATATAATTTCAGAATATACATGATATAGTTAATGGATGCTTCATATATTAGGTGTTGTATGTTAAAGAGCACAACCTTTACACTTGAGGAAACATACGAAGACGATAGTTATCTTGTATGCAAACTCCGTTTACCATAGATAATATGACGAATTAGAAAATGTACTTTTTACCGAATATGAACGATATATTTTATAGAATATACAAGATATAGTAACCGGATATATAATATTTTAGTGTGTCATATGTTAATGAACGCAACATGTACACTTGGGTAATGGAGTTTACACTTTCTTATTTGGTGTTTCAATACTATAAAATGTAATCGTATTACAAACAAGATTACCGAAAATAATATTTCTATATTAACGAATATAGTTATAAATATTTCTATATTACCGGAAATAATATTTCTATCAATGGTTCTTTTTTTGGAAATAATTTGTCTTCACAAAAACGGTGTAAATAACACAGCCAACATAGAAAGACGAACGTTATCTTGTATGCAAACACCGATAACCATACAAAAAAATGATAGATTATTAAGTGTTCTTCTTATTGAATATAAACGATATAAGTATGGAATATAAAGGATATAGTTGCCGAATATATTCGATATAAGTTCTGGATATTATACTGTTCGTGTACCGGATTCAGATGAACGAATTAAGTGCGTATGATCGAGTAAATATAACAAGTAACACCACAATTGGTTATAGAATTCATTATAGTAGTTCACCGATTACGAAATATCACATTCATCTAAGACAAGTTTCACAACGTACATGATATAAAGAGTGAAACTCTTTGACACTTTCCGATAGTGAGTACATTTTCCTTGAGAACGACTACACAATATGCGACGATGCAATAGAGTCCCGTCTTGTGTGCATACACGGGAAGATGACAAACGAACATCAAAACCAACCTTTTTATCATACGCCTTATAAAAATCGATACCTTCCTCCGGTGTCTTGAAACACATTTCAATACATGGATGTATGGATTCATCGTACTGTGGAGTCCAATATTTTGTTTTCGCCGGTGATTGCGTCATGTCTATTGCATCGTTGAGCTCTTCATTTGCCGCTGCTTCATAAAAATCATCCATACTCTCCATGTTAGCATCAATGTCGAATCCATCAACATCTCAATCCCTTTTATTTCCGGAATCTGTAAAAAATTCACTACATATTTATAATCTGATAATTGAAATATAGCTAACGATTACGAGTATGTTTAATATTTGATGAGTGGATAAACCATAACCGGTGCCGTATATGTTTTCGTAACCATGTTATAGAACGTATTCGGAAGTATAGTCACATATATTCGTTAATATGAAACCAAATATCTGTTGATATATTAATTTAATCGTGTATGATGTTTCACATTCACTTACCTTCTTCCATCGATGTCGAAAATGTTGCTTGCCAGAATGCCCTACACAAATCAACCGATAAATGTGGACATATAATGATAAAAAAACGTAAGACTGTAAAATGACTCAAGCCGTTTGAAGAACAAAAACCGAGTGGTTGATATTTAGGTAAGACTGCTTCATAAAATTCATCCATACTCTCCATGTTAGCATCAATGCCGGATCCATCAACATCCCAATCTCTTTCACATGGGGAATTTGTAAAAAATTCAATAAATATTTATATTATGATAATTTAAATACGAGTTTGTTTAATAGTTGATATTTAGGTAAACCTTCACCGTCACCGAATCGTATTTTGTGGTATATTCAAATATATTCGTTAATATGAAACTAAATATCCGTTAACATATTACTTTAACTGTTTATGTTATTCCACGTTCAGTTACCTTCTTCCATCGATTCCGAATCTGTTGCTTGCCTGAATCCCCTACACAAATCAACCGAACAATTGAGGACATATATTGATGAAAAACGAAAATATTAAGGACAAATCAACCGTTGTTTGTTGATGAGAATATTGTATACTGAAAAAGATACACTTACTGTTAACTATTCCGGCGAAAATATGTTTAGTTCTTCCGGCGACAATGGAGTGTATGGCGTTTCAGCAAAACGTATCATCCATATAATTGATATTGCTTTGATCGATTTTGTTGATATTAATTGGAAGATTCTGTATATTGTAACTCCCTAAAATAGTGGAAGAAGATCTCATTTATAATTTTTCTAAAATATTGTAATTGCCTTATTTTGGAGAGTGTATTACACATTCCAATGAGGAGAGTGTGCTGAAATTTTCATTGAATATTTATGTTAATTTTCAGCCTTTAGATTAATCAGATCAAGGGCTACTATTTGTTCTCATTGTACACTATAAGGGCCGTTTACATGGGAGTATGATTCTATATATATATATATATATATATATATATATATATATATATATATATATATATATATATATATATATATATACTTGTATTTTTTTTTCTCGTGGTTTTAAGGATTTCAAGCACCTACCATCATTTATCTTACTTTTTTTCTGATTAAAAATCACCTCTAATTTGAGAATGAAATTTACTCGGTTGATATGTGGCCGAAATCCCGTTTTATTTGGCCGTATCTTTTTCGACCCACCACTAGTTCATCTATAAGGGTGTAATACGAGCCAAATTAGCTGAGCATTAGCAGTCGTGCCTAACCATTATATGAGTTTTAAAATGTGTTCATATTCGGCTCATTTAGAAAGTGAATAAGCTCGAGTCGAGCTTTTGACGAAGCGAGCCACTACAATAATTAATGCTTTCATAGTGTTATTTTAGCCGAACGAGCCGATCCATGAATATGACATGTTCAAGCTCGATTCATTTATAACGAGAGGAACCTAAAATTTATATGATTTTTAAAATGTGTTCATATTCGGTTTTTTTAGAAAATAAACGAGCTCGAGCCGAGCCCGGATAACTTGTATCATATTATAACCCTATCCCCCATACTAAAATGACTTTAAAAAGTCACTCTATATACAAAAATAACGAAAATACCCTTGATAATGTTTGACAGATCAATTTTTCAAAAAGATAAAACTTCAAATACTACTATTACTTGAAGATAATAATTCAAAACATGACTTACTCTAACCTTTTTCTTTCAATTGTCTTAATCGACCAAAATCATCGTCGACATTAGAATTTACATGTCTCTTCCCAAGCAATTTAAAAATTGAATTTACTTACTCTTTATTATCAAGTATTGCAATTTGTTTTAGTCAATTCTTAAAACTTTAATCTAACAATTTATGAATCTGTAAGATATTATCTCTAAAAATCTTATTATAAAGGGTGATTCGCCGCTCGGAGTTCAAATTCTGTAATTCATAGGTTAAATAAGTAACTAGTTTAATTTTTAATTGTAAAATTAGTTCAAGGTACATGTTGGTTTTACACTTTGCACAATATAGTATGCACAAGTAATAGGATGTTGCATGTATGCAATGACTAGCACTAGGCCAGAGATTGCTTTTGCTATTGGTAAATTGAGTAGGTACACAAGTTGTCCTATCTCACAATATTGGAAGACACTAAGGCGTGTGCTTAGGTACCTCAAGGGGACCATGGGTTTTGGCATCTTGTACAGTAAGTATCCTTCAGTGATAGAAGGTTACTCGGATGCGTCATGGATCACTAATCTAGATGATCACTCATCCACCACAGGATGAGTTTTCTTGTTAGGTGGTGGTGCCATTTCGTGGGCTTCAAAGAAGCAAACGTGCATCACAACCTCGACCATGGAGTCCGAGTTTGTGGCACTTGCCGCTGCCGGTAAGGAAGCTGAATGACTAAGAAATGGTTCTAGAAATTCCTCTATGGCCAAAACCGGTTTCTCCTATCTCAATTCATTGTGACAGTGCAGCTACGTTGGCTAAAGATTATAGCCAAACGTACAATGGGAAATCAAGACATCTTGGTGTGAGAAATAGCTCGGTTAGAGAGCTCATAACTCACGGTATAATATCGGTCGATTTTGTGAGAACACACAATAATCTAGCCGATCACTTAACCAAGAGCTTGGCTAGGGACTTAGTTCAAAAGTCAGCCAAGGGGATGGGGTTAACAACCTAAATTGAAAACGAATTGTCGTGTGACACCCAATTCACCTATGACTTGATGCCTTAGCTGAATTCAATGAGGAAAGCCAATTCCAAGAAGTTGTGAGCATAAAATGTTCATCCAAGGTAATGCTCTATGCCTATATAATATGTATAGTTTGAAATATGTAATTTCTTAACAACTCTTTTGAAAAATTGCAATTATAGGTGCAAGATCAAAAGAGAGTTGGCTACATGAACGTGAAGTGTCAAGGCTTCTTCAAGGGAGTAGATGGTCGACTCGCCTATATGTCCATTAAAGAATTAGGACACAATAGCCTTAAAATGTGTCATTTATTTGTAAAGGAAATGTAAATTTTGTGTATGTTGCCTTCATGTACTTAAACAAGTTAAGTGGTTCAATCCATTAGGACACCACAATTCTTTAGTGCAGAATGTGTAATTATACTAATTCAATAAATTCAATCGAAAGATATTTATGATTATGCGAATATTTTGTTTGGATGTATGTCTATTAAAAGTTTCTTGACTTTGCTCAATGAGGGAGGAATGTTGGAGATTTGGGCTAAGTCTTCATTGTAACTGTTGAGCTTGTCTTGAGACAAGGTGCAAGGAGTTGTTCACATGTGTGTCACTATGGTCCGGGTTGCGGGAGGCAAGCCAAGTGACCGGCACTAAGAACAACTAGTATTATAAGGGGAGTCGAATCAAAGCAAGGTGATTCACGACAAGGTCAACTTGTGCTAGCTTTTATAAGGCCGACGTTTGGGGCTTTTAGCCACATTTTATCGGCACACCTTTGGTTCTTAGGCCTTATATTGGCTAAAGAATATGTGGTTAAAATTGGGAGCAATCCAAGCTCAAATGCTTAGTGAATGTCAATGAAGTAGCTAGTGAGCTTCTTAAGGAGCTACACTAGCTTGAGCTAAGATATTGAGTATTTGAGGATCTTGGAGCTTAACCTAGCTATATTAAAGTGAATGAAGCTCATTGGTAGTGTTTGGACCAATAAAAATAAGCTAGCTCTAAGCTAGCTCCGGGGAGCAGTTTTGGGCTCTTTATGTGGGCCTCGGGCCTCGGGCTTTCTAAGGATTCAAGGCCCATCTTCCAAGTAACTTCCACGTAACTTCCATAACCGATTTTAACCGCTTTTAACTCCCCAAAACCGTGGTCCCCTATGCCTATAAAAGGAAGAGTCATTTGCACTTGATTTCACATTCGTTTTTGCAACAATAAAGCTTTTAGTTCCATTGTATTGATATTGGATAGGCCTTCTTATAAGCTTGTTTGCAAAACTCGAAAGACCAGTATAATTCCTTTGTATTGACAAAGGATAGGCATCCATCTTAGTTTGGTTTTGTATTGACAAAACCTAGGAATACTCTTTCTACAAAGTAAGACAAGTAAGTCTCTTACTTAGTCTTTGTAACGTGTAACGTTTTATCCCACTAAGGTATTTGGATATTCCCGGTGTAGGGGAGAATACACTTAGAAGGAAAATTCATTTATGAATGACTCATTACATTATCCAAGTCAATGGTTTTAACATATAACAACCGGTTTATAAGACGTGCAATTGAACTTAACTTCTATTAGAGTTTTGTCTACTCCTTTTCGGAGATTACAAACTCTTGGTTGAGTTTTGTCCACTCCTTTGGAGACTACAAACTCTTGATTGAGTTTTGTCTACTCCTTTGTGGAGATTACAAACTCTTGGTTGAGTTTTGTCTACTCCTTTGGAGACTACAAACTCTTGATTGAGTTTTGTCTACTCTGTTGTGGAGACTACAAACTCTTGGTTGGGTTTTGTCTACTCCTTTGTGGAGATTACAAATCCTTGGTTAAGAACTTGATTTTAGTTCAAGATAATTATATTAATTTGTTTGGAAATTGGGAGAACCGTCTACTCACATAAGTAAGACTACGACCCTTTGGTCTAAAACCGGACACCAAAATTCTAACAAAGGTCATCATTGCTTGTAATTTAATTTGTGTAATATTTCCGTAAATAATGTTGTAAAATGGAGAAAGTACAATGGTGTAGAAAGTTGAAGTGACTCCTCAGCAAACAAATGATGAAACTTTTATTTCCCTCCAAAAATGAAGTTTTTCTGCAACAAATGACATTTCTTCCCTTTTCGAATCGTCCTTTCTGCAAAAATGGGTCTTCTTCTTTCATACATGAAAACCCTAGTCTTCTTCGTTGATTGAAATTGGCGTATTTGAAGATAAAAGGAGGTCGTAGCCAAAATAAATCTGTCAAACTACACAAACATACTCGAAAACACACATACCCAAAACCCAAACATAAATTGGGTAGTATTTTGTTTTGTAAAATATTCATACCAAATGTATACATACTCAATTCATTTTTTTCTCTTCAATTTAAGTCGCATTTAATACTAAAAGCATACCCAATTTGAATTTGTCATACCCAAAATTTACACAAATCGATATTGTACCAAAACCTCAATATCAATGTATACATACTCAATCCAAAAAATTTTTCTCTTCAATTTAAGTCACTTTAAACATACATAACAATAAGAAACATACCACAAAAATAATAAACATATACCCAGTAAAATAATCATATCCATAAATTGGGTAACATTATACCAAACTTAAATATTGTTGTAAGATTAAATCCACATGCCCAAACGTACACCAATAATTTTCTAACAGTATACTCAATTCACCAAACACATACACAATACTGACAAAATGAATCAAAAGCATACCCAAAATCTAGTAGAAATAGCCTACCCAAAATCTAGTAGAAATAGCCTACCAAAAAATACATATCTGATTCCCGACAGCGACGGAGCATCAATGACGAACTCCAGACCGAAGGACGGCGGAAACCCTAGCATCCTCCGCCATGATAGCCTCGCCGGAAATCTTACGATCTTCTGCCTCGATTACGGCCTGAGTAAACCCTATAATGAAGGACGTCGACGGAATTTCAGAAACAAACTTAGACGGGAGATCCACCATTTTTTAAATAAAGAATTGGAAAAATGGTTTTGATTCTTGTTTTTGGGGAGATACGTTCTTCACTACTTAAAAAAGTGGTTCTACTTCTCTCACTCTCTCTATTTAAAAAGCCAAAAAAGTAAACATCAAATTAAATTTCAAAATTTGTACATTAATGCTGCCACTCCATCCATCAGTTTTTATGGCACAAGTACACCTACTCCATTTCTTTTTTTTTTTATTTTGTATAGGAACCCATTTAACAAAGTTGAAGTATTTGGGGTCCTATTACGCCAATTCTTTTAATTTTTCATGATGCTTCTTCACAATTGGCGTTCATCTATTTATTGGAATAATAAAGATGAATGTTTCATATATGGAATTTGTAATATATTTTCTATGAACGTGCAATTCTTTTATATGAATATATTTTGTTCATGTTTTTAGTTTGAATGTTTGTTTGTTTAGTGATGCTCGTGTAACTACTAGAATTTTATTGGTTAAAGTGCTCGTGTATAATGCCTACATGAACTTAATGGTTCATAGCATCGTATGTTCATTCACCAAAAGTTTTGTTTTAATATTAATCATTATAGATTGAACTTGTTTTTTTTATGTTTGTGCACGGAATGTTCATCCCACTAACATGAACAACTTGTTCATATTACTAATCAAAGATAAACAAAGGCAATGAAACCAGTATGAATAGAAAACGAATTGGTAACTAACAATTCAATAACACGAGCACCATAACAAAAAGCAATGACATGAGCAAAATATAATGAAGAGAATCAAGTACACCAATGGAACACAAATACTTGAGACGAGCAACATGAATGAACCTAACACAAACAAAAACAATGGCGAGCACAAACAATATCAATTTGTATAGCACGACTGGAAAATTAGAATACTCGTGTCCATATTCAATTTGTATAGCACGACTAAAACAATATAAAAATACTCACATACCATATTCAATTTGAATAGGCAATGGATGAAGTTATACAACACGAGCCAATGAACCATTAACAAGAACACATGTATACCATATTCAATTATCCGGTAACAATAGTTAGGAAACACGAGTGATAATGAAACAATGTTGATTTATCTTTTGTAATGTTCTTCATAAATATCGGCATGTACCAATCACTACGCCAGATTGCAACTCGGGTGAAGAGTCTTTTTAGTTCCGTCACCTGAAGCATTTCGGGCATGTACCAATCACTACGCCACTAAACAACCGTCGCCTAATAATTAGGCGACAAAACTAGAAAACCGCCGCCTAAATGACTTCCGTCACTCCAATTCTTAGGCGACAACTTTGTTTTTTCGTCGCCACAGAATGTATTAGGCGACGGAAGTTTATACTTCCGTCACCTGAATACTAGAGGGATGGTTGTGTTGCGACGGACTTTAGGCGACGGAAAGTCCGTCGTGAGAAGCATTAGGCGACGGATGATGTATTGTGGCGACGATTATTTTCCGTCGCCCGAGTTGCAATGTGTCGTAGTGAATGGTATATAATCTTTTTGAGTATTGAAATTAATATAGACGGATACATTATTTTACGATTTAATTCATATATATATATATATATAACCATGTAAAATGAGAACAAATTATAGAAAATATACTTATACGCCGAATATATATGAATATACCGTCGAATATATGTGACTATACCACCAAATATTTTTTCCACTAATCACACAGGGTTTTTTTCCTTTTAATCTCGCCTAATCTCGGCCATCAATTTAAGGATCTAACGAATACAATTCGTTCTCATCAAACACGATAGGAGTTGTTTACATGAGAGACAACACACACACACACACACACAACACACACACACACACACACACATATATATATATATATATATATATATATATATATATATATATATATATATATTGTAACACCCCGAATTCTCAAAACTCGGGACATTACTGGTTAGGACCTCACAATGGGTCCCGACCTTAGTTTGACAACAATATTACTAGGATCTTGCAACAAGACACAAATAAGGAAAACCGAAATTCATAAAATAGTATTTTTATAGGAATGAATGCAACAAGGTCTAGCAACCTATAGTACTTAAACAAAGGGAAAAAGATCAACTGTCTTAACAAAAGAAAGAACGACAAACAACAACCCAACCCCCACTCTAAGGAGTACGGAGACCCGGCTGACCACTACTTCCGGATCACTCAGCTGCTGTTCTAACCTGCTGTAAATCTAAAAACACAACAAAAGAAACCATTAGCTAGTTATCTAAACATTAGAGGAATAATAATAGCACACACACACATAAAATAACAAACACTCATCATGCTTTCAAACAAGTCCATTTATTATCTTCATTAAGTCATTCACTCTAATGATACTTATTTTGTGACACGAGGGATTCCCAAACCTCGCATCCGCCCCCGTGTACCCATCAGGAGTGGATCCGATGCATCTCACCGTGTACCTGTATGGTCTGGGTATAGAGAACCTCCCAGTCTCCTGGCAGAGCTGGGCAGTGATGTCACGGCCCGTTATACATACACTTGAGCCTTAAAACATAATAACCACGGTCGTCCTAACAAGTTGTTATTTTTATATAACACACATTGCACACACACGACCATTATCACCCAACTAATATCCAGAAACCAGCTAAGTAAGTCGCAAGGACTTACCTGAATCAAATCACACTCTATTCCAATCTCAACTCAGTCCGTACTAGTGATACTCAAACGCCTGTCAAACAAGGCATGTGGATCAAAATCACATCCATATGTACAACCTCATGCGGAGGAATTACGTAAAAAGACTCTCTTACAGTAAAAGATCATTTCACCCTTAGTGCCGAAAATTCTCAAAGTTTATTCTTAAATCCTACTAATTTCTTTTAGAACTTGTTTTCCATAATTGGTGTCTCTCGGATAGTTACTTATAGGTTATAAGTTCAAAACTCAAAAAAGGACAACACTCCTCCTCCCCGATTACTATCTACTCTAATACTTATATTATACCGTCATACATATTTTAACCTTTCTCCTCAACCCACTTATATCCTACATAACTTCATATCTCTCAAACTCGCACTTATATACATACATCCATATCTATCTACATGTATATACCTATATACAACTTATATATACACTCGGCACACTATACTCTTATATGTAAACTGCTTAATATGCTCAGTCTATATCTATATATATATACGCCTACTGATACTTCTTTTTTTTTTTCTTCATCCGAGTATATCTACATATCCACTTTCTATTCATTTATGTCCTCCGTAATAACTCTATCCGTATGAACCCATATCTATGTGATACCCATATACACGATACTAATCTGATATTTTTATTTATATCTTTCCACCTCTACATCTATTTATTTATTCGTATATACTTTACACTGTATTTCTCTATAAACGATCCTGCTCCTATACATATGTACGTATACACTCAGTATTTTTTTTTATATTCATGTAAGACCATATATATATATTACACACCACAGTGCAGTAGGAAGCCCAACAGCTTTTCATCACCGGCACCAGTGCAGAGGAGTAGCGGGAATAGAGAGGGAGCCTTACCAGTGTTACAGTCCGGCAGGGAGGTGCTAGGCGGCAACGGTTCTGCAGTCGAAGGCGGCGGGGCTCCTGGCTGGTTCAACACGGCAGCCACGAAGAGAAGGGGTGGTTTAGCACAGGCGAACTGAAACGGAAAGAGGGAGTAAGAAAGGCGGACGACTCACCACTGCCGGACTACAGGTCTTCGTTGCGGCGTCGGTCGGCGCTACTGCAGTCCTCCCTGGTGGTTGCGCACCGCTGCTGTGTGAAATCCCAGATCGGAAGCCTGTGAGTCTCGAGAATAGAGGGAAGAGAAAAGACGGACAGAGAAGACGGCTACCTGGCGATCGACAGCGCCGGCGGACGGAGCGGCTACCCTGGCGGTCGACTGCGTCGGCGGACGAAGCTTCCGGTGGCTGCTGCTTTGCTGTTGTGGAGTTGCTGCTGCTGTCGTTTTTTAGAAGGTAAAGGGAGAGAAACGTAGAGCGTGGTTTGCAGTTGAAAGAGAGAGAAGCGGTAGTGTCATTAGGTTAGCAGAACACAATTAGGTTAGGCTTAAGCGTAGGATTAAAATTTAGGGTTAGGATTAGGCTTAATTAGATGGGCTGGCAGGAAAGCAATTGGGCCGGATCCAGCAGCCTGGGCCGGGAAAAAAAAATGGGCTGGTCCGCTCTTTTAACTAGTTGAAGATAACTAGATCGTTATTCGCCCGGAACTGCTTTTTCATTTTATTTTTAAAGGTACGGAATTATTTCTGATTACATAATTTTATTATTTTATGTAGATTAAGGTCACATAAAATAATAAAATTTAAATCTCGTTTTATTTTTATTGTAGGGTAAAGATTGACGGATCGGAATCCGGTTAAATTTAGTATTAAACGGAGTTTAAAATTTTCGGTTATTACATATATATATATATATATATATATATAGATCCTCACTCATATGTAAACAGCTCATACCATGTGAACATGTAAACACCGAATATATGTGGCTATACCGCCGAATATATAGAGTCAGGTCCGGATAATATTTCTTCCATTAATAACATGACTTTTTCCCTTTAATATCGCATAATCTCAACCATCTATTTAACGATCTAACGGATAGAGGTTGTTCTCATTTTACATGGTAAGAGTTGTTTACATGTGAACCCCTCTCTCTCTATATATATATATAAATATAATATGAAATTTTCATAAGTAATTTCTGGTTAGCAGGGTTGTGTAAATTTCATGAGTAATTTCAGACCGACCGGACCGAAATGGTTCTACCTCCGATCCAAGGGTTTGAAAATTTTGATCCATCGATAGAGACCGGATAGACAACCCTACTTGTTTGTATGAGCTACTTGGTGATTCGTTGATTTTATGCGACCCAGTAATTTGGGTCGTTATCAATTGAACCCATAATTTTAATTTGAGATAGCTCATTAATCCGGGTTGTTGGTCGATTAAGGTTAGCCAGAAGAAAAAATGTATGACCAAATCAAACGAAAAATAGATTAGTTTTCTAAGGAGAAATGTTTAATGATTGACTAATATATCGATTTAAACCATTAAGTTTTATTAATTTTGTTGATGTCTCGAACACTTTATTGTATAAAATGAGAAGTAAAATAAATTTCATCCTGTTTGGCCATAACTTCCTCCTGACTTCACTGAACAACCAACAACTCACTTTAATGACTTGTTGGCTCAGTTGATTAATAAAATACTTATCCAAATAAATGATTAATTAACCAACAAACCCAATTTACGACTCTCACTACTTGTTGGCAACTTGCCACAAATTATTAGGGCCCGTTTGGATATATATATATATATATATATATAGGGTCCAGTTTCGGTGAGGAGGACCCTTGCAGATAGGAATGAGGAGAGCCGGGGTGGTGACATGTGGCATGCCACGTCACCTTTTTTTTTTTTTCCAGCTTTTCTTTTTGTAAATAAAAATTGGTGTTCATATTTTTATGAGTATGTGTTCATTTTTAAAAGAGTCATTGTTCATATTTTTATCAATAAATGTTCATTTTTTCCCAACACTAACTATTCGTTTTTTAACATTAATTGTTCATTTTTGTATTTTTGTAAAACATTTTTTTTGGATTTTTTTAAAAAAATTATACTATTCTTTCAAACCGTGTTAATAAAATATGATGGTCATTTTTTTACAAGTATGTATTCATTTTTTTTACAGTTATGATGTTTATAATATGATGTTCATTTTTTTTGAAAATTATACTTTTCTTTAAAATCGTGTTTATAATATTCAAAGATCGATTACATAAAAAATTGTGAAATCAAACAGAATACAAGACGATTCAGGTTTTGTTTCTTCGAATTTCTACTCTCACTGTTTAGATTTCCATTCTTAAGGTTTAGGTTTCATTATGATTGATGTTTGTGTTCGAAATCAAATTTGTTTGAATTATTTTGTGTTTGATAAGTTTGTTTGAGAAAATACATGTATATACATATGTTGAGTTGGTCTAATACCTCCAATTGAATAATCTATTTGCTCCTTTCAGCGTGCACGCAAAGTGTTCGGTAAAATGCCTTATAGAAAAATAGTTTATAATATTCACAAGAACAATGATATAAAAAGTATGAACACTGACGAATAAAAACATGAACAATGACGTATAAAAGTATGAACACCAATTACTTATCTATAACTTTGACACATACATAACATATTATGATAATCTTTTAACATTTTGTGATGAATTTTTTATTTTTTGTGGTTATATACTGTAAATGAACATCTATGCATTATAAAATGAACAAAAAAAAATAAATGGACATGACACTTTGATGAATAAAGATATCATGAACACCGATGTATGAAAACATGAACAGTGACATATAAAAGTATGAACACCGATGACTATTTTGAACGTAAGGATATTTTTCCAGATTTTTAGTCAATTTACAAAAATGTCATTAATGATGAGCGTGTGAGAGCCCTTGATTTAAATTCATCCAATGGCTTACAACTGTAATAACCGAAAATTTTAAGTTCCGGTAAATTGAAATTAACCAAAGTCCGACGCGACAATCGTAAATAATTAAATAAGTAAAATAAAACGAGTTTAGTTCGATCATTTTTGTGACCTAGATTCACATAAAATGATAAATTAAATGGCCGGAAATAATTTACGTACGTTAAAATAAGAATAATAATAAGTTATAAAATACGGAATTTAATTCCGTATTTTTTTTATAAATTCCCGCACGCAAATAACGAGTTGCGGATCCGTTTTAATAGTCGCATAGCGGACCGGGTGTGGGCTACTACAAAGCCCAATTAGCAGCCCACTTAATTAATTCCTAACCCTAATTAAATTTTAACCTAATCTAACCTATCCTACTGTGCCGCACCATCTCTTCCCTTACCTTCTGATTTCCGCCTCCTCCCTTTCACGTACCTTCTGAAGAAGCACAACCAGGAGCCTTCCGTTCCACCGGAGTCGACAGCGCCGCTGCCCATACTCGCCTGCCCATACTCGCCTGCCCTGCTCGCCGGCGACGCACCTGAGGTAACGAATCTGGCCTAACCTTCCTTCTATCTCTCGCCTCTTACCTGCTGCATCGAATCGACGCACTGCCTTCTGCACATTGGAAGCCATCGCCGGTGAGCAGCGTGACGAGCAGCCGCAACCTCCGCCACCAGGCCGTCGCCGTCGCCGTCGTACTTGCTAGGCGTCCAGGTTAGCCACGAGCCGCCATCTCTTTCCACTACCTTTTCTGTTCGAAGCGGCCGGAAATAACCGCTCCATTCCACAGCCGTTCCGAGTTCTACCGGAGTCATCACCGCCGAGCCTCACCGCAGACCGCCGTGCTGCCGCCGAGCCAGTCACCGTCCGCCGCCTCACATCGCTGGAACCACGGGTAAGTAGTGACTTCCTCCTCCGTTTCTGCTGATACTTTCCCCGCCTATACTGTTTCGGAACTCACAGCCAACTCCGGCTACACGCAGCATCAGTGGAGACCATCGGACACCATCGCGCCGCTTCACTGACTGGTCTCCGTCTGCACAGCCGCCGGAACGCCAGCCCCTTTGCCGCCGGAACGCCAACCCCTTTGCCGCCGGACTGCAGTTCCGTAAGCTGGCTCCTCCACTTTTCAATTCCACTGTCGTAAATATATATGTGAGCTGTGATACAATTGGAATTTATATGCAGTATATATATACGTATAGATTAATAAGTATGAGGACGTATTTGTGCATATATATATATATATATATATATATATATACATACGGGTACGGTGTTAGTATATAGTAAGAAACGTGTGTGGAGATGCAAGATGTGTATGAATAACTGGATTCGGAATATATATATATATATAGGATACATATAAGTACTTACGTACTTTCGATTACGGAAGATTTATAAGAGCGGGTGTGAGCTTAAATAAGAAAATGTATGCCGAGTACATAAATATACGTATATATAGTGCTTGAAATAAAAGTATACTTATGAGTTGAGTTGGCGAAATTATAAAATACGAGAATTTATATATGTACCTAAACACCTAGAGGTTTCGGAATTTTTATATAATTGGAAGGAAAGTTAATATGCACGAAAGTATATATATATATATATATATATATATATATAGTTATATATATATATATATATAGTTATATAGACTTATAAGAATAGATAATACCCGAGAATAAAAAAATGCGATTCTAGATGACGAATGGACGAGATTAATTTTTATAACCCTAGTAAACTGTTTTGGAAATAATCTTAGATTAGAAAAGTGTTCCAAAAGAAATATTAGAGGTCAAGAAGTGACCCGGAGAATTTTCTACACTAAGGGTAAAACGGTCTTTTACCGTATGAGAATCGTTCTTTCCGTAATTCCTTCACATGAGGTTGGACATAGAGATGTGAGTTTGATACACATGCCTTCATTGACAGGCACTTGAGTTACACGAGTACGGACTATCTGAGGAGTGTTAGAGTGTTTTGACTCAGGTAAGTCCTTGCGACTTACTTAGCCAGTTTCTGAGTGTTAGTTGAGTGATAGTAGTGGTGTGTGCTATTGCGTGATTTAATAATAATAACTTGCTAGGACGACTGTTATTATTACGTTTAAGGCCCAAGTGTATGTATAACGGGCCGTGACATCACTGCCCAGCTCTGACAGGAGACTGGGAGGTTCTCTATACCCATACCATGCAGGTACAAGGTGAGATGCATCGGATCCATTCCTGATGGTTACACGGGGGCGGAAGCGAGGTTTGGGAATCCCTCGTGTCACAAAATAAGTATCACTAGAGTGAATGAGTAAATTAAAGCAAGATAATAAAACGGACTTGTTTGAAAGCATGTTGAGTGTTTATCTTTATCTGAGTGTGTTTGTGCTGCTATTATTCTACTAATATTTAGATAACTAGCTAACGGTTCTTCTTGTTGTTGTTTTAGTTTTACCGCAGGTTAGATCAGCAGCTGAGTGATCCGGAAGTAGTGGTCAGCCGGGTCTCCGTACTCCTTAGAGCGGGGTTGGGGTTGTTTTGTCTTTCCTTTCTTTTGGTTAAGACAGTTGTTCTTTTCTTTTGTTTAAGTACTGTAGGCTGCTAGATAGTGTTGCATTCATTACTCTGAAAACATGGTTTTTATGAATTTCGGTTTCTTTATTTGTGTCTTGTTGCAAGATCCTAGTAATGTTGTTGTCAAACTGAGGTCGGGACCCATTGTGAGGTCCTAACCAGTAATACTCCGAGTTCTGAGAATTCGGGGTGTTACAACATGGTATCAGAGCTCTAGGTTGGCAACAATGGCACTTGAAATCTTCTGAAAGACCGAATAAGTTTTAAGCAAAACGTGAAAAGGGATATGAGTTTTAAAAAGAGAATTTTGGTTTTTAAATGCATGCATAGTCTAGTTGGGAATAGAAAAGTACAGATGACCACCACTACTACCGCGGACCTCAGTTTGCTTAGTATGGACTTTAGGTTTTACTGTAGTTGGACTTTTAGCTTGTTTATAAAGATATGTTATATAGATAGTTATATGCCGAAGATTAGTAGGAAGTGTAGTAATGTTATCTCCTTAACAAAGGTAACATAAGGAGTTTCTCACTCCTTGGACACATCTAAGTAGATGTTGAAGGGTGACAACGTGAAGATTAGTATGCACATCTTATGTGCATTAGGGTAGACGAACGTCGGACAACTCCTTCGAGCTTGTTGAGGAACGTCGAGACGGAAAAGTGAAGACTCAAAGACAACACCAATTACAATGACAAGAAGAGAATCCAGAATCAACTCAACGGGATCAAATGACGGATATTAAAGAGAGTAGTTCCGGAGAAGCAAGAGATGATCGCCAACTAGGGAATTTGAGAACGACAACGGAGAGGCTCCTCCAATTTGTGTAAAATGACTTCACAAACAAAGAAGATGACGTCGAAAATTGCCATAGACATGAAGGCCAAAAGGGAGATATAGTAGCGATCAAGAAAAGAGACATAAAATTTAAGCTCACTGACAGACTAGGAAGTGAAAGTTGATGCCAAAAGCAAGGCGAAATATGATCACTCTCAACAAGCTAATTGCCACCACAATCCAGATTGATAACCGAGACAGTCAAAAGTATGGAAGTCAACACAAGATACATTATCCATCCAAATAGAAAGAATTAAAGAGCTGCAACTTAGAAGCTTAGGCATTGCCAGAAAGGTAAAGGTGGATTTCACCAACGTAGAAGTGGAGTGATCTCGTAGAACACAAGAGAATTCTGACATAGACCGGGATACAACAATAACCAGCTTCTGTAAGGGCAGCATTACAAGCAACACCCAAGGAAAAAGAGTGTGTGAGAAGAGTATTGGTGAACCAGAGGGACCTCAATAACTTCTCATTCAAAAGGATTTTAAGCTAATAACACTACAAGTTCATAATAGAGAACCGCAAATAGACGATAACTCAGGTAAAAGAATCACGGAGATGTACCTACAAACTACCCTAGAAGGATTGAAAAGTCTGTTGATGGAAGAAGAATGATACAACTGGACTCGTAAGAGTATAACAATCTTACAAAAGTGTAGATTGTAGGAGGAGCTAAAGAAGAATAAACAGAGAGACTGGAGGAGATATATTTCACCAAGTATATCAAGCCTCAAAAGAGATGGAAGAAAAGTAAGTCTATGATGTTGTAGAAGGTCAACTACATCCTACTGGACAACGTAAAAGTCACATGTGCGGGTTAACTAGTGATGGTTAGTTAACCGATAAGAAGAATAACCACAAGGTTATAAAAGAATTTTATCGACATCTAGTGAAATTCTTTCAGAGATCCACGACGAAAATGGTGAAGTTAAATCAATACAAGTACTAGTAGCCTGGATGATAACGTTAGATGAGTCCATTCTGATAACTCTAATAAAGAAATTTAAGAGCAGCTCTTGACGGTGGGCAATGACCCTTGATGATGGTAATGGTGAAAAAGGGAATTGTTGGGAGTAGTTACTTACTACTGACTACGAAAGATACATATCAGAGTTAGAATGAAGGGATCCATGTAAGAAGAACTAGAAGACTAAGAGGAAGTAGATGATTGGAAACATGTCCTATGTCTTAGCATCCCACACAAGTAAGACTGATGGTGCTCCTTCGAGAAAAAGTAGGGTCAGACTGTCTAGATTGACAGGGAAAACCCTTGTGATTAAAGATGTGACACAGAATAATTGGAAATTCCGAGGCGGCACAAACATAAAGAGTATGATATTAAGTCTTGGTGAAATGTGTGGTCGAGTTGTGAGGTGATTTGTAACACCCCGAATCCGCGGGACTCGGGATGCTACGGGTTGGGACCTCACAATGGGTCCCGACCCTTAGCCTGACAACAATTTCACCGGATCTTTCAACATGGCACAAATAAAGGCAAAACCGAAATACATTTTATGCAATGTAAGAAAACCCAAAAGAAAACAAACAACGGACTTCAGCCGATAAACAACATCAAAGACCAAAACGCCATACACGCGGCATACCAACATAATAAACAAAGAATAAAATACAACCCGACTCTAACCCAAACTCACTCCTAAAATGTACGGAACCCCGGCTGCCCACTCTTCCGGATCTCTCGGCCGCATTCCTAACCTGCAATGCAATCTACAACAATATCGGTATAAAACCGTTAGCTAGCATTCAAGGCATTAGAATCATGGTATTGGCACACACACACACATAAGGCATCATAAACACACAACATGTTCCAAAATACACAATCCGGTTTATTATCTTTTTATTATTAGGTCATATCCCGTTCTAATTCACTTCTTTTGTGACACGAGAATCTTAAAGATCTCGCCCTTGTCCCCTTTCACCATACGGGTTTGTACTTGATGCGGATCAGCATCACCCGATGGACTGGTCGCAAGGCACCTCCCAGTCATCCCCATTTTGGACCGGACATAGCGGTCACCGCCCGTTATCATACACTTGGGCCAAATATAAACATATAAAGTCGGTGGTCCTATTACCGGTTTAGATGTTATAACATAAGCAATAAACACGCACATAAACAATAAACACACACCACCAAACACGCATTGAAACTAATACAGAGAATACGAGCTAAGTAAGTCCGAAGACTTACCTCGTCCCAAACGCTAACTCACAAAACGCTCTCACTTCCCTTGGGAAGAAGCATACAACCTGCTCACAACAAGATATCTATCAAAACCCGCTCAACTCAAGAAGTCTTAGACTTCTACAAAAATGATCTACGCAAGATCATTTGACTATCATTCTAGGACCGCACCCTAGAATCCCTCATGCTCACACCACACTCAACACAAGCTAGAAGTCCTTAGACTTCTAGACTCTAAGATCTCTCAAAAACATAACCCACAACAAATATTAGGATAAACATGCCTAGTCTCAACAATCTCAACGATATCATCACTATGATAGGATACGCATAATTTAACCCATAATCTCAACGACCATATAACCACAACCTCAAGCCTCAGATACTCACAAGATCAACCAAACACTCAACGTCTTACAACAATCGACAATCCTCAAAACTCACCTAAGGTCCAAACCACTACTTGGTATTAACTCTAAGTTATGCTAGATCCATCCTAGCATGATACTAATACTACTACTAAACATAACTAGATTGAGGGAAATGATACTCACACGACGTCAAAAGGCAGAAATCGATCAATAGATGTCGACTTGGACTTGTTAGGTCTTTATCGGGACGCTTCCGAACCTAACACCAAAACTATACAAATTTAGCTTATACGCTAAATTTGAACGGAATAATTAACATATATTAATCTAAGGAAAACCCCACTTTTAAAACCCAAGTTAAAACCGTAAATATATATTCCGGGCAAATTGTATAACATCATAAACCCAAGGTAAAACTCGTTTTCAAAGCCAACGTTAAAATCCCGTAAATTAATCTTTGAGCCATAACCCGGAATTAATTCAACAAGGGCATAGTAGTTAAATCACCAAATTTGGGTCATAAACCACAATAATATATGGGTCCATTTATGTAAATAATTTCTACAGGAAAGTATATTTTTAACATTCCAAAATTTGGGTTCAAAACTGCTATATCAAAATATTGGGCACATTCTGTAATTATAAAGGTAGGGCACATTTGCAATTATACCAAATTAGAGGGGCACCAATTTAATTTTCAATAAGGGTTTTTTTACAGAGGATCCGATGGGTGAAGGCGCAGGGCTGCGACGGCTTCAGGTGAGGGCAAGGCGGCTTCGCTAGTGGGGCTTCGTCTAGCGCCGGCTCATGCGGCTTGCAAGGGCTTTCCCGGCGGTTCGATGCAGGCGGCGATTTGCTTGGAGGTGGCCCAGATCCGGAGGCAGTGGATGCTCTCTGGCGGCAATGGCGGACAGAGAAGGAGGGAGAGAAGAACAGTGGTGAGGCGAGGCTTCTCCAGGCGGCGGTGGCGGTGCGCGATGGTTGTTCCAGGGCGAGGATTGAGGTGGCCGATGAAGAAGCCGGCGGCCGCTCTGTTTGGTTCCGGCAAGGGCGAGAGGAGGCTCGTGTTTCGTGGTTGCTGAGGGGGAAGAAAGAAGGGCTGCAGAGGGCTCGTTTAAACTTTGGTTCGATCCAGAGAAATGGGACACAATGACTCCTTCTGATGGTGTTGCTGGTGCTTGCTACTGGTGTCGATGCAAGAAAGCAAAGAAGAGGGCGGTCTGGGGTGATGAAGGGCGTAGCTGCTCACGGAGGGAGATATGCGAGGTGAGTAGAGGAGTTACAGGGGCTGCTGTGAGGGAGTGTGGTGGTGAGGAGGTATTGTTGCTGCCCTGTAACAAAAGATAGGAGTGATGGCTTGCTTGCAGGAGAGGGAAAAACAGGGGTGCAGACTATAGGAGTGAGACGTCACCTTGTGCAGGAGCGAGGAGTCGGGCATTGAGAGGTCGGGGATAGAAGCTGCTCATCAGCCAGCAAGGAGAGAGAAAGAGAATAAAAAAGAAAAAGGGAAAAAAAATAAATTGAAGAAGAAAAGAAATAATACAAGTATAGACTCGTTCTCACACATTCGGAACGGGATTTTCAAATCGGAAAAACTTTCCGCCTCTTTTCCGAAAATTTATCAAGAAATATAATCATACTCGGGAAAGTCATTTTTATCTCGTAAAAATACTTTAAAGAAAAACAAAAAAAAAAAAAAACTCTTCAAATAAGCGGGGCGTTACATTAGATCCTCCTAAAAACAAGTTTCGTCCCGAAACTTATCGAACCTCTCGGTCTCTAAGGCCGAGGTATGAACTCACAAACTAAGAAGGCTTAAACCTTCTAATCTATACACACAAACTACTAGGACTAGCACTGCAAGATATATTAGGTCATATAGCACATAACTCAACCAAGGAAAGATCTCGGGACTAACCCGACGGTCCTATAAATGTCGCTAAATCTGCGTAAAACTTGGGATAGTTCCTCCGATACTATCCTCCATCTCCCAAGTAGTCTCATTAGCTCCTCGTCTCGACTAGATCATCAAGACAACCATCCGTCTCGAGTCCTGTATGTACCCCCCGATTGCTATACGTGAAACACCAGGTGAACACCTACGCTCGTCGGTCACGCAAGCCGGTAAGCCATTTCCGAACTCACGCTAAGATCCTAAAAGGGTCCGATATATCGGAGACTCAACTTCCTTCTCGGGTCTTTCTCAATGCACCATTTCCATTAGGTTTCTTCTCTGCTTGTCTCTAACAAAGGAGATCGAATTTCCATTTTACACCGTTGGCTTTGGTTCTTGTCAAACAAACTTCGATGTTATGTTTCCTCAATTCATGTTCCAATTCCAAGTAAAGAAGGAAACAATTTACTCCATACTACTTCTATTAACCAAACATGTATGCTATTACTTCTATATCAATCCGCAATACTCGATCAAGACCTTGTCTTGAAGAATCACTTGTACACTTCAAACTCATAATACCTCAAGGTAAACCAAAATAATTGCACCAATAAATCCCCTCTTAACTCTCAACAACTCTTAGTGACTGTGATTGGTCCAAATGCCGTACTTGCAATATATCAATCTCGAATTCTCAAACGGTTAAAATCAAGTTCTTAACTTAATCTTATAAGAGACTATCAACCCTTAGAACCGATCGAGTAGATCATCCATTCGTTGTAAGGGGTACTTGTCCTTCATTGTCATTTTGATCAACTTATATAAATGGATTTACAAACGGAGATAACCGTCTCTCTCTTCGCAAACTAATGTCCTCTATAATAAGTTCAAATCAAGAATTCAAGATATATCCAAACATGAACTACAAATCAAGCTTAATGGTAAAACCCACCTACTGCCGCATTCGAATCCGTTCTATCTCGGGTTCCACCTTTTCTCTTCCCATCTCATTTCGCAAAGACCGACACAACCTGGTCCAAACTCTTGACAAGTGGTCCACTCCGATCTACTGGGGTGACGTCCTTCAACCCGTGTATTGCTCCCTCTATAGCTACTATGTTCACCATCCTCTTCCAAAGATCCTTCATCTACACAACTCGAGAGACTTGCTCAAATTTTCCGACTCTTGAAGCCTTGGTTATGCAATACTTCAGCTTAATCCCTCTTCTCACTTCAAAGGGATGACGATAGTAACCTCTTATGATCTCGTGCATGTGTTTAGTTACAAAGGTCTTAACTACAAGACTCAAGCATGCCATAACAAATCGATACAATCTTCCTTGCTTCTTCTAACATCCTAGCATATGGGAGGAACTCCTCGTATTCTACATCAGCCCTCACCACAAACATTCTTTCTTCAAATAGGCGTAGAAATTTACACTTCATTTTCTTATTTCATGTCGAACGACTGTAGGGGCTCTAACCTTGATCTTTCATGTACTTTTTGTACGTCCCATATCGATATCAAACTTCAAAACTTCAATCTTCTCCTACACTTGTTGGCCACCTTATGTATCTCTTGGTATCCATGAGCAACTTCACAACCGTCCTAGCATGCCTTTAGGCAAATTTCCCAACCACAATCACTGAAAGATCCACTCATTATTCCTCCAAGCACTAACATCATAACTCTAAGCTTGCCACATTGCCCTAATCTTGATTCCTCGTTTCATGTCATAGCCACTATGGCATCGCCATGCGAGTCACAGAACCTTGAGTTAGCTTGGCTCACGAAAACATGACATCCATCACCTTAGAACAAACATAACACACCTCCCCTTATATATTCCCTCTTTACGCACAATAGCCATAGAAGACTCACCTTTCTCTTCATCTTTCCAGTCCCCTTTACCCTGATCCGTGTCATGTCTCCATATAACAACCGCCATGACCTAAGAAGGTCGTACCAGATCATTACAATCCCTCCACAAGATACGTTACCATCACTTGTTAGAATGGATAAGATGCTACTTGACGTTTATGCTTCCGTTAATACACCTCCTTATTATTGACATTCAGCCATCACGAATGTTTCAAGTTCTTGTTACCCCTCTTCATGATCCCATCTCCTGGGTTACTCTCCCCACCTACACACACATCAATATACAACCCGTACCTGTGTGCTCTCGGTGGTCACCGAATAGCTCATTAATGACCCTTTCCAAGATCAACGACTTACCCTCCGACCACACTTCCATGTTACCATACTCCTGAAGGATACCCTCTTGGGGTATTTCACCTTAAACTTCACTAGCTCAATTACTTTACTTCAAACTCCATTAGCTTTTCTACGCTCCCTTCATAATGTGTTGTAAGTGTATCTTCCCTATATCTCTATCGTTAATAACCACTCTTTCATCTCTTAGTTGGTATCTTAAGTCTTTCGATCAAGGCTCCTTGTTTCATCTTTCATCTTATGGAGATCATCATCTATACACACTTCCTCCTTCTTAGCGTTGCTCAGTCTCATCACCATAATGGAAAACGATTGACTCCACAAGGTAATTCTACTATGTGACCTTTTTCCATGTTATCCTCCTCATAACTCTCATATTTCTAAAGAAGTCTCCCGCTTGAGCTTTCACAAAAACCCTCACTTCACGCTATAGTTCTTCTGTAAGCTTAACTTACGCATCTCATGAATCTTCGTATTAGTTCGACCACACTTCACACTCTGACTCCCATGCTTAGGATCATTTAGGAAAAACTTCACGTCTCACGGAAATACCACTTCTACCCTTGCTAGTATGCACTCCTTTCCTTCCCGCTCCGCTTCCTTAGTTATCCATGCGTCGTCTTGAAGAATCATAATTTCGTTGTCTCGACTTCACTTCATTGTTACTCGTCATCGCTTTCTCGGAACCACTCCCACAACTTCAGATTGCTTCCCTATTTGTATATCTTCCATCTCAGTTTTGCTTATGTTGACTCGAGGTTCTCTTCTCTTTGTTTGTCCTTGTGGTTAACATCAACTCTAGTCTTCATATGGCTACTTAGATTCTCTCTAAGGAGTTTGAGGAATCATCGGGGTGCTCACTAAAACGTGATGTTCAACTCAATACTTGAGCATTTTCGTCTTCGTGGTGACACTATCCTAAGCCAAAAGGCATTGTTCAAGGTGCGATGATAGCTTTCTATCATCCTAACTATAAGGTCCAAAAACCATATGCTACTATATATCCTAGTACATGTATATGACTATATAAGTCCTATGTCCACATTGCTATAACCAACATATCACATCCAAGCAAAACTATTACAACAAAACAAGGTCCCAACACTTATATGATATCATCATGCCACATGTACAAATATCAATATAAAAATCATGCCTTCATTTTCACATAACAAGTCCATCATGCATAACTATAATCCACATATAATAATAGTCCAAAAACATCCTAAGTCCACATACATATCTACATAACTACACATATCTATATATATATATATACTAAAAATCCAATAAACTACACTGCCGAGATCCACGGAAGGAGTGGTAGTCCGTACATTCTACCCCGACTCATGCATGTGATTTTAAAAACGAAAAGTCAGAACCCGTGTGAGTTCAATTTATTCCTCATTTGGCCTTTAGAAGATTGCGAGTGCCATTGTTGTCAACCTAGGGCTCTGATACCACTTTTGTAACACCCCGAATCCGCGGGACTCGGGATGCTACGGGTTGGGACCTCACAATGGGTCCCGACCCTTAGCCTGACAACAATTTCACCGGATCTTTCAACATGACACAAATAAAGGCAAAACCGAAATACATTTTATGCAATGTAAGAAAACCCAAAAGAAAACAAACAAAAGACTTCAGCCGAGATACAATGCTAAAGGCAACCTCCATATACGCGACATACATAATACCCTAAACAATACATAAAAACAACCCCCAAAACCCATCCTAAAATGTACGGAACCCCGGCTGCCCACTCTTCCGGATCTCTCGGCCGCATTCCTAACCTGCAATGCAATCTACAACAATATCGGTATAAAACCGTTAGCTAGCATTCAAGGCATTAGAATCATGGTATTGGCACACACACACACATAAGGCATCATAAACACACAACATGTTCCAAAATACACAATCCGGTTTATTATCTTTTTATTATTAGGTCATATCCCGTTCTAATTCACTTCTTTTGTGACACGAGAATCTTAAAGATCTCGCCCTTGTCCCCTTTCACCATACGGGTTTGTACTTGATGCGGATCAGCATCACCCGATGGACTGGTCGCAAGGCACCTCCCAGTCATCCCCATTTTGGACCGGACATAGCGGTCACCGCCCGTTATCATACACTTGGGCCAAATATAAACATATAAAGTCGGTGGTCCTATTACCGGTTTAGATGTTATAACATAAGCAATAAACACGCACATAAACAATAAACACACACCACCAAACACGCATTGAAACTAATACAGAGAATACGAGCTAAGTAAGTCCGAAGACTTACCTCGTCCCAAACGCTAACTCACAAAACGCTCTCACTTCCCTTGGGAAGAAGCATACAACCTGCTCACAACAAGATATCTATCAAAACCCGCTCAACTCAAGAAGTCTTAGACTTCTACAAAAATGATCTACGCAAGATCATTTGACTATCATTCTAGGACCGCACCCTAGAATCCCTCATGCTCACACCACACTCAACACAAGCTAGAAGTCCTTAGACTTCTAGACTCTAAGATCTCTCAAAAACATAACCCACAACAAATATTAGGATAAACATGCCTAGTCTCAACAATCTCAACGATATCATCACTATGATAGGATACGCATAATTTAACCCATAATCTCAACGACCATATAACCACAACCTCAAGCCTCAGATACTCACAAGATCAACCAAACACTCAACGTCTTACAACAATCGACAATCCTCAAAACTCACCTAAGGTCCAAACCACTACTTGGTATTAACTCTAAGTTATGCTAGATCCATCCTAGCATGATACTAATACTACTACTAAACATAACTAGATTGAGGGAAATGATACTCACACGACGTCAAAAGGCAGAAATCGATCAATAGATGTCGACTTGGACTTGTTAGGTCTTTATCGGGACGCTTCCGAACCTAACACCAAAACTATACAAATTTAGCTTATACGCTAAATTTGAACGGAATAATTAACATATATTAATCTAAGGAAAACCCCACTTTTAAAACCCAAGTTAAAACCGTAAATATATATTCCGGGCAAATTGTATAACATCATAAACCCAAGGTAAAACTCGTTTTCAAAGCCAACGTTAAAATCCCGTAAATTAATCTTTGAGCCATAACCCGGAATTAATTCAACAAGGGCATAGTAGTTAAATCACCAAATTTGGGTCATAAACCACAATAATATATGGGTCCATTTATGTAAATAATTTCTACAGGAAAGTATATTTTTAACATTCCAAAATTTGGGTTCAAAACTGCTATATCAAAATATTGGGCACATTCTGTAATTATAAAGGTAGGGCACATTTGCAATTATACCAAATTAGAGGGGCACCAATTTAATTTTCAATAAGGGTTTTTTTACAGAGGATCCGATGGGTGAAGGCGCAGGGCTGCGACGGCTTCAGGTGAGGGCAAGGCGGCTTCGCTAGTGGGGCTTCGTCTAGCGCCGGCTCATGCGGCTTGCAAGGGCTTTCCCGGCGGTTCGATGCAGGCGGCGATTTGCTTGGAGGTGGCCCAGATCCGGAGGCAGTGGATGCTCTCTGGCGGCAATGGCGGACAGAGAAGGAGGGAGAGAAGAACAGTGGTGAGGCGAGGCTTCTCCAGGCGGCGGTGGCGGTGCGCGATGGTTGTTCCAGGGCGAGGATTGAGGTGGCCGATGAAGAAGCCGGCGGCCGCTCTGTTTGGTTCCGGCAAGGGCGAGAGGAGGCTCGTGTTTCGTGGTTGCTGAGGGGGAAGAAAGAAGGGCTGCAGAGGGCTCGTTTAAACTTTGGTTCGATCCAGAGAAATGGGACACAGTGACTCCTTCTGATGGTGTTGCTGGTGCTTGCTACTGGTGTCGATGCAAGAAAGCAAAGAAGAGGGCGGTCTGGGGTGATGAAGGGCGTAGCTGCTCACGGAGGGAGATATGCGAGGTGAGTAGAGGAGTTACAGGGGCTGCTGTGAGGGAGTGTGGTGGTGAGGAGGTATTGTTGCTGCCCTGTAACAAAAGATAGGAGTGATGGCTTGCTTGCAGGAGAGGGAAAAACAGGGGTGCAGACTATAGGAGTGAGACGTCACCTTGTGCAGGAGCGAGGAGTCGGGCATTGAGAGGTCGGGGATAGAAGCTGCTCATCAGCCAGCAAGGAGAGAGAAAGAGAATAAAAAAGAAAAAGGGAAAAAAAATAAATTGAAGAAGAAAAGAAATAATACAAGTATAGACTCGTTCTCACACATTCGGAACGGGATTTTCAAATCGGAAAAACTTTCCGCCTCTTTTCCGAAAATTTATCAAGAAATATAATCATACTCGGGAAAGTCATTTTTATCTCGTAAAAATACTTTAAAGAAAAAAAAAAAAAAAAAAAAACTCTTCAAATAAGCGGGGCGTTACATTAGATCCTCCTAAAAACAAGTTTCGTCCCGAAACTTATCGAACCTCTCGGTCTCTAAGGCCGAGGTATGAACTCACAAACTAAGAAGGCTTAAACCTTCTAATCTATACACACAAACTACTAGGACTAGCACTGCAAGATATATTAGGTCATATAGCACATAACTCAACCAAGGAAAGATCTCGGGACTAGCCCGACGGTCCTATAAATGTCGCTAAATCTGCGTAAAACTTGGGATAGTTCCTCCGATACTATCCTCCATCTCCCAAGTAGTCTCATCAGCTCCTCGTCTCGACTAGATCATCAAGACAACCATCCGTCTCGAGTCCTGTATGTACCCCCCGATTGCTATACGTGAAACACCAGGTGAACACCTATGCTTGTCGGTCACGCAAGCCGGTAAGCCATTTCCGAACTCACGCTAAGATCCTAAAAGGGTCCGATATATCGGAGACTCAACTTCCTTCTCGGGTCTTTCTCAATGCACCATTTCCATTAGGTTTCTTCTCTGCTTGTCTCTAACAAAGGAGATCGAATTTCCATTTTACACCGTTGGCTTTGGTTCTTGTCAAACAAACTTCGATGTTATGTTTCCTCAATTCATGTTCCAATTCCAAGTAAAGAAGGAAACAATTTACTCCATACTACTTCTATTAACCAAACATGTATGCTATTACTTCTATATCAATCCGCAATACTCGATCAAGACCTTGTCTTGAAGAATCACTTGTACACTTCAAACTCATAATACCTCAAGGTAAACCAAAATAATTGCACCAATAAATCCCCTCTTAACTCTCAACAACTCTTAGTGACTGTGATTGGTCCAAATGCCGTACTTGCAATATATCAATCTCGAATTCTCAAACGGTTAAAATCAAGTTCTTAACTTAATCTTATAAGAGACTATCAACCCTTAGAACCGATCGAGTAGATCATCCATTCGTTGTAAGGGGTACTTGTCCTTCATTGTCATTTTGATCAACTTATATAAATGGATTTACAAACGGAGATAACCGTCTCTCTCTTCGCAAACTAATGTCCTCTATAATAAGTTCAAATCAAGAATTCAAGATATATCCAAACATGAACTACAAATCAAGCTTAATGGTAAAACCCACCTACTGCCGCATTCGAATCCGTTCTATCTCGGGTTCCACCTTTTCTCTTCCCATCTCATTTCGCAAAGACCGACACAACCTGGTCCAAACTCTTGACAAGTGGTCCACTCCGATCTACTGGGGTGACGTCCTTCAACCCGTGTATTGCTCCCTCTATAGCTACTATGTTCACCATCCTCTTCCAAAGATCCTTCATCTACACAACTCGAGAGACTTGCTCAAATTTTCCGACTCTTGAAGCCTTGGTTATGCAATACTTCAGCTTAATCCCTCTTCTCACTTCAAAGGGATGACGATAGTAACCTCTTATGATCTCGTGCATGTGTTTAGTTACAAAGGTCTTAACTACAAGACTCAAGCATGCCATAACAAATCGATACAATCTTCCTTGCTTCTTCTAACATCCTAGCATATGGGAGGAACTCCTCGTATTCTACATCAGCCCTCACCACAAACATTCTTTCTTCAAATAGGCGTAGAAATTTACACTTCATTTTCTTATTTCATGTCGAACGACTGTAGGGGCTCTAACCTTGATCTTTCATGTACTTTTTGTACGTCCCATATCGATATCAAACTTCAAAACTTCAATCTTCTCCTACACTTGTTGGCCACCTTATGTATCTCTTGGTATCCATGAGCAACTTCACAACCGTCCTAGCATGCCTTTAGGCAAATTTCCCAACCACAATCACTGAAAGATCCACTCATTATTCCTCCAAGCACTAACATCATAACTCTAAGCTTGCCACATTGCCCTAATCTTGATTCCTCGTTTCATGTCATAGCCACTATGGCATCGCCATGCGAGTCACAGAACCTTGAGTTAGCTTGGCTCACGAAAACATGACATCCATCACCTTAGAACAAACATAACACACCTCCCCTTATATATTCCCTCTTTACGCACAATAGCCATAGAAGACTCACCTTTCTCTTCATCTTTCCAGTCCCCTTTACCCTGATCCGTGTCATGTCTCCATATAACAACCGCCATGACCTAAGAAGGTCGTACCAGATCATTACAATCCCTCCACAAGATACGTTACCATCACTTGTTAGAATGGATAAGATGCTACTTGACGTTTATGCTTCCGTTAATACACCTCCTTATTATTGACATTCAGCCATCACGAATGTTTCAAGTTCTTGTTACCCCTCTTCATGATCCCATCTCCTGGGTTACTCTCCCCACCTACACACACATCAATATACAACCCGTACCTGTCTCCGAAGTTAACGACTTACTTTCTACTACACTTCCATGTTACCACTCTTATGAAGGTTACCCTCCTCGGGGTACTCTACCTTAATTCCCATTAGCTCACTCTACATTCCATGCTTCCTTCCTCTTCTATAAGATAACTATACCTTCTCGACCCTGTTGTAACGTGTGACTCACTTTCATAGGCTTAACCACTCTTTCATCTCTTAGTTGGTATCTTAAGTCTTTCGATCAAGGCTCCTTGTTTCATCTTTCATCTTATGGAGATCATCATCTATACACACTTCCTCCTTCTTAGCGTTTCTTGGCCTTATCATCATAACGAGAACCGGTCAACTCCACTTGAATTCCCACCATGTCCGTCTTCTCATAACTCTCGTAATGTCGACGCTTCACTTGTTGGTACCTCGTAAGCTTAACTTACGGTATCTTAAGCATTTCATAATTTGTTGATCATACTTCTCATCTCGACTCCCGTGCTTAGGAATGTCTAGGAAACTTGCCTTAATTGGATCGCCATTTTTGTAATCCTATCCACTTAATGGACGTCTTCCGGTTATCGGCACGACACTTGGAATGCCCCCCTTAAGTTGCTACCTCTAGTTTGCTTCATTGTTGTTCAATCATTGCTTCTTTGGAATCACTCCCACATCTTCATGTTATTTCCTTTACTTGTATAGTTTCCATCTTGGTTTCGCTCAAGATGACTCAAACTTCACTTCTATTTGTTCGTCCTTCGGGTACGTCGTCTCTAATCTTCCTCTTCGACATCCTTTTAAAGGAATCCGAGAACGCCATGGTGTTCATTAACACGAGATGCTCAACTCCATATTTGAGTGTACTCCTCCACGTATGAACGCTATCCCAAGCACACCACATCGTCTTGAAAGGTGATGATACTATACTTATCATCTTTTCTATCAGGTCCAGTAATATCTACTACTATACATAATAAGAATCCGCATAAACGACTATATAGGTCATATGTCCAAATTAATTACTAATATAACGCATCCGGAAATTCATTACAACAAAACAAGGTCTAACACATATAATAGTCCACATATATAACTATACATATACATCAAGTCCATCATGCATAACTATAATTAACATATAACAATAGTCCAAAAACATCCTAGGTCCACTATACATATCTACATATATACACATATCTATATATATACTAAAAATCCAATAACTATGCTGCCGAGATCCGCGGAAGGAGTGGTGGTCCGTACATTCTACCCCGACTCATGCATGTGATTTTGAAAACGAAAACTCAGAACCCGCGGGGTTCTGTTTATTCCTTATTCGGCCTTTAGAAGATTGCGAATGCCATTGTTGTCAACCTAGGGCTCTGATACCACTTTTGTAACACCCCGAATCCGCGGGACTCGGGGCGCTACGGGTTGGGACCTCACAATGGGTCCCGACCCTTAGCCTGACAACAATTTCACCGGATCTTTCAACATGGCACAAATAAAGGCAAAACCGAAATACATTTTATGCAATGTAAGAAAACCCAAAAGAAAACAAACAACGGACTTCAGCCGATAAACAACATTAAAGACCAAAACGCCATACACGCGGCATACCAACATAATAAACAAAGAATAAAATACAACCCGACTCTAACCCAAACTCACTCCTAAAATGTACGGAACCCCGGCTGCCCACTCTTCCGGATCTCTCGGCCGCATTCCTAACCTGCAATGCAATCTACAACAATATCGGTATAAAACCGTTAGCTAGCATTCAAGACATTAGAATCATGGTATTGGCACACACACACACACATAAGGCATCATAAACACACAACATGTTCCAAAATACACAATCCGGTTTATTATCTTTTTATTATTAGGTCATATCCCGTTCTAATTCACTTCTTTTGTGACACGAGAATCTTAAAGATCTCGCCCTTGTCCCCTTTCACCATACGGGTTTGTACTTGATGCGGATCAGCATCACCCGATGGACTGGTCGCAAGGCACCTCCCAGTCATCCCCATTTTGGACCGGACATAGCGGTCACCGCCCGTTATCATACACTTGGGCCAAATATAAACATATAAAGTCGGTGGTCCTATTACCGGTTTAGATGTTATAACATAAGCAATAAACACGCACATAAACAATAAACACACACCACCAAACACGCATTGAAACTAATACAGAGAATACGAGCTAAGTAAGTCCGAAGACTTACCTCGTCCCAAACGCTAACTCACAAAACGCTCTCACTTCCCTTGGGAAGAAGCATACAACCTGCTCACAACAAGATATCTATCAAAACCCGCTCAACTCAAGAAGTCTTAGACTTCTACAAAAATGATCTACGCAAGATCATTTGACTATCATTCTAGGACCGCACCCTAGAATCCCTCATGCTCACACCACACTCAACACAAGCTAGAAGTCCTTAGACTTCTAGACTCTAAGATCTCTCAAAAACATAACCCACAACAAATATTAGGATAAACATGCCTAGTCTCAACAATCTCAACGATATCATCACTATGATAGGATACGCATAATTTAACCCATAATCTCAACGACCATATAACCACAACCTCAAGCCTCAGATACTCACAAGATCAACCAAACACTCAACGTCTTACAACAATCGACAATCCTCAAAACTCACCTAAGGTCCAAACCACTACTTGGTATTAACTCTAAGTTATGCTAGATCCATCCTAGCATGATACTAATACTACTACTAAACATAACTAGATTGAGGGAAATGATACTCACACGACGTCAAAAGGCAGAAATCGATCAATAGATGTCGACTTGGACTTGTTAGGTCTTTATCGGGACGCTTCCGAACCTAACACCAAAACTATACAAATTTAGCTTATACGCTAAATTTGAACGGAATAATTAACATATATTAATCTAAGGAAAACCCCACTTTTAAAACCCAAGTTAAAACCGTAAATATATATTCCGGGCAAATTGTATAACATCATAAACCCAAGGTAAAACTCGTTTTCAAAGCCAACGTTAAAATCCCGTAAATTAATCTTTGAGCCATAACCCGGAATTAATTCAACAAGGGCATAGTAGTTAAATCACCAAATTTGGGTCATAAACCACAATAATATATGGGTCCATTTATGTAAATAATTTCTACAGGAAAGTATATTTTTAACATTCCAAAATTTGGGTTCAAAACTGCTATATCAAAATATTGGGCACATTCTGTAATTATAAAGGTAGGGCACATTTGCAATTATACCAAATTAGAGGGGCACCAATTTAATTTTCAATAAGGGTTTTTTTACAGAGGATCCGATGGGTGAAGGCGCAGGGCTGCGACGGCTTCAGGTGAGGGCAAGGCGGCTTCGCTAGTGGGGCTTCGTCTAGCGCCGGCTCATGCGGCTTGCAAGGGCTTTCCCGGCGGTTCGATGCAGGCGGCGATTTGCTTGGAGGTGGCCCAGATCCGGAGGCAGTGGATGCTCTCTGGCGGCAATGGCGGACAGAGAAGGAGGGAGAGAAGAACAGTGGTGAGGCGAGGCTTCTCCAGGCGGCGGTGGCGGTGCGCGATGGTTGTTCCAGGGCGAGGATTGAGGTGGCCGATGAAGAAGCCGGCGGCCGCTCTGTTTGGTTCCGGCAAGGGCGAGAGGAGGCTCGTGTTTCGTGGTTGCTGAGGGGGAAGAAAGAAGGGCTGCAGAGGGCTCGTTTAAACTTTGGTTCGATCCAGAGAAATGGGACACAATGACTCCTTCTGATGGTGTTGCTGGTGCTTGCTACTGGTGTCGATGCAAGAAAGCAAAGAAGAGGGCGGTCTGGGGTGATGAAGGGCGTAGCTGCTCACGGAGGGAGATATGCGAGGTGAGTAGAGGAGTTACAGGGGCTGCTGTGAGGGAGTGTGGTGGTGAGGAGGTATTGTTGCTGCCCTGTAACAAAAGATAGGAGTGATGGCTTGCTTGCAGGAGAGGGAAAAACAGGGGTGCAGACTATAGGAGTGAGACGTCACCTTGTGCAGGAGCGAGGAGTCGGGCATTGAGAGGTCGGGGATAGAAGCTGCTCATCAGCCAGCAAGGAGAGAGAAAGAGAATAAAAAAGAAAAAGGGAAAAAAAATAAATTGAAGAAGAAAAGAAATAATACAAGTATAGACTCGTTCTCACACATTCGGAACGGGATTTTCAAATCGGAAAAACTTTCCGCCTCTTTTCCGAAAATTTATCAAGAAATATAATCATACTCGGGAAAGTCATTTTTATCTCGTAAAAATACTTTAAAGAAAAAAAAAAAAAAAAAAAAACTCTTCAAATAAGCGGGGCGTTACATTAGATCCTCCTAAAAACAAGTTTCGTCCCGAAACTTATCGAACCTCTCGGTCTCTAAGGCCGAGGTATGAACTCACAAACTAAGAAGGCTTAAACCTTCTAATCTATACACACAAACTACTAGGACTAGCACTGCAAGATATATTAGGTCATATAGCACATAACTCAACCAAGGAAAGATCTCGGGACTAACCCGACGGTCCTATAAATGTCGCTAAATCTGCGTAAAACTTGGGATAGTTCCTCCGATACTATCCTCCATCTCCCAAGTAGTCTCATTAGCTCCTCGTCTCGACTAGATCATCAAGACAACCATCCGTCTCGAGTCCTGTATGTACCCCCCGATTGCTATACGTGAAACACCAGGTGAACACCTACGCTCGTCGGTCACGCAAGCCGGTAAGCCATTTCCGAACTCACGCTAAGATCCTAAAAGGGTCCGATATATCGGAGACTCAACTTCCTTCTCGGGTCTTTCTCAATGCACCATTTCCATTAGGTTTCTTCTCTGCTTGTCTCTAACAAAGGAGATCGAATTTCCATTTTACACCGTTGGCTTTGGTTCTTGTCAAACAAACTTCGATGTTATGTTTCCTCAATTCATGTTCCAATTCCAAGTAAAGAAGGAAACAATTTACTCCATACTACTTCTATTAACCAAACATGTATGCTATTACTTCTATATCAATCCGCAATACTCGATCAAGACCTTGTCTTGAAGAATCACTTGTACACTTCAAACTCATAATACCTCAAGGTAAACCAAAATAATTGCACCAATAAATCCCCTCTTAACTCTCAACAACTCTTAGTGACTGTGATTGGTCCAAATGCCGTACTTGCAATATATCAATCTCGAATTCTCAAACGGTTAAAATCAAGTTCTTAACTTAATCTTATAAGAGACTATCAACCCTTAGAACCGATCGAGTAGATCATCCATTCGTTGTAAGGGGTACTTGTCCTTCATTGTCATTTTGATCAACTTATATAAATGGATTTACAAACGGAGATAACCGTCTCTCTCTTCGCAAACTAATGTCCTCTATAATAAGTTCAAATCAAGAATTCAAGATATATCCAAACATGAACTACAAATCAAGCTTAATGGTAAAACCCACCTACTGCCGCATTCGAATCCGTTCTATCTCGGGTTCCACCTTTTCTCTTCCCATCTCATTTCGCAAAGACCGACACAACCTGGTCCAAACTCTTGACAAGTGGTCCACTCCGATCTACTGGGGTGACGTCCTTCAACCCGTGTATTGCTCCCTCTATAGCTACTATGTTCACCATCCTCTTCCAAAGATCCTTCATCTACACAACTCGAGAGACTTGCTCAAATTTTCCGACTCTTGAAGCCTTGGTTATGCAATACTTCAGCTTAATCCCTCTTCTCACTTCAAAGGGATGACGATAGTAACCTCTTATGATCTCGTGCATGTGTTTAGTTACAAAGGTCTTAACTACAAGACTCAAGCATGCCATAACAAATCGATACAATCTTCCTTGCTTCTTCTAACATCCTAGCATATGGGAGGAACTCCTCGTATTCTACATCAGCCCTCACCACAAACATTCTTTCTTCAAATAGGCGTAGAAATTTACACTTCATTTTCTTATTTCATGTCGAACGACTGTAGGGGCTCTAACCTTGATCTTTCATGTACTTTTTGTACGTCCCATATCGATATCAAACTTCAAAACTTCAATCTTCTCCTACACTTGTTGGCCACCTTATGTATCTCTTGGTATCCATGAGCAACTTCACAACCGTCCTAGCATGCCTTTAGGCAAATTTCCCAACCACAATCACTGAAAGATCCACTCATTATTCCTCCAAGCACTAACATCATAACTCTAAGCTTGCCACATTGCCCTAATCTTGATTCCTCGTTTCATGTCATAGCCACTATGGCATCGCCATGCGAGTCACAGAACCTTGAGTTAGCTTGGCTCACGAAAACATGACATCCATCACCTTAGAACAAACATAACACACCTCCCCTTATATATTCCCTCTTTACGCACAATAGCCATAGAAGACTCACCTTTCTCTTCATCTTTCCAGTCCCCTTTACCCTGATCCGTGTCATGTCTCCATATAACAACCGCCATGACCTAAGAAGGTCGTACCAGATCATTACAATCCCTCCACAAGATACGTTACCATCACTTGTTAGAATGGATAAGATGCTACTTGACGTTTATGCTTCCGTTAATACACCTCCTTATTATTGACATTCAGCCATCACGAATGTTTCAAGTTCTTGTTACCCCTCTTCATGATCCCATCTCCTGGGTTACTCTCCCCACCTACACACACATCAATATACAACCCGTACCTGTCTCCGAAGTTAACGACTTACTTTCTACTACACTTCCATGTTACCACTCTTATGAAGGCTACCCTCCTCGGGGTACTCTACCTTAATTCCCATTAGCTCACTCTACATTCCATGCTTCCTTCCTCTTCTATAAGATAACTATACCTTCTCGACCCTGTTGTAACGTGTGACTCACTTTCATAGGCTTAACCACTCTTTCATCTCTTAGTTGGTATCTTAAGTCTTTCGATCAAGGCTCCTTGTTTCATCTTTCATCTTATGGAGATCATCATCTATACACACTTCCTCCTTCTTAGCGTTTCTTGGCCTTATCATCATAACGAGAACCGGTCAACTCCACTTGAATTCCCACCATGTCCGTCTTCTCATAACTCTCGTAATGTCGACGCTTCACTTGTTGGTACCTCGTAAGCTTAACTTACGGTATCTTAAACATTTCATAATTTGTTGATCATACTTCTCATCTCGACTCCCGTGCTTAGGAATGTCTAGGCAACTTGCCTTAATTGGATCGCCATTTTTGTAATCCTATCCACTTAATGGACGTCTTCCGGTTATCGGCACGACACTTGGAATGCCCCCCTTAAGTTGCTACCTCTAGTTTGCTTCATTGTTGTTCAATCATTGCTTCTTTGGAATCACTCCCACATCTTCATGTTATTTCCTTTACTTGTATAGTTTCTATCTTGGTTTCGCTCAAGATGACTCAAACTTCACTTCTATTTGTTCGTCCTTCGGGTACGTCGTCTCTAATCTTCCTCTTCGACATCCTTTTAAAGGAATCCGAGAACGCCATGGTGTTCATTAACACGAGATGCTCAACTCCATATTTGAGTGTACTCCTCCACGTATGAACGCTATCCCAAGCACACCACATCGTCTTGAAAGGTGATGATACTATACTTATCATCTTTTCTATCAGGTCCAGTAATATCTACTACTATACATAATAAGAATCCGCATAAACGACTATATAGGTCATATGTCCAAATTAATTACTAATATAACGCATCCGGAAATTCATTACAACAAAACAAGGTCTAACACATATAATAGTCCACATATATAACTATACATATACATCAAGTCCATCATGCATAACTATAATTAACATATAACAATAGTCCAAAAACATCCTAAGTCCACATACATATCTATATATATATATATATACTAAAAATCCAATAAACTACACTGCCGAGATCCACGGAAGGAGTGGTAGTCCGTACATTCTACCCCGACTCATGCATGTGATTTTAAAAACGAAAAGTCAGAACCCGTGTGAGTTCAATTTATTCCTCATTTGGCCTTTAGAAGATTGCGAGTGCCATTGTTGTCAACCTAGGGCTCTGATACCACTTTTGTAACACCCCGAATCCGCGGGACTCGGGATGCTACGGGTTGGGACCTCACAATGGGTCCCGACCCTTAGCCTGACAACAATTTCACCGGATCTTTCAACATGGCACAAATAAAGGCAAAACCGAAATACATTTTATGCAATGTAAGAAAACCCAAAAGAAAACAAACAACGGACTTCAGCCGATAAACAACATCAAAGACCAAAACGCCATACACGCGGCATACCAACATAATAAACAAAGAATAAAATACAACCCGACTCTAACCCAAACTCACTCCTAAAATGTACGGAACCCCGGCTGCCCACTCTTCCGGATCTCTCGGCCGCATTCCTAACCTGCAATGCAATCTACAACAATATCGGTATAAAACCGTTAGCTAGCATTCAAGGCATTAGAATCATGGTATTGGCACACACACACACATAAGGCATCATAAACACACAACATGTTCCAAAATACACAATCCGGTTTATTATCTTTTTATTATTAGGTCATATCCCGTTCTAATTCACTTCTTTTGTGACACGAGAATCTTAAAGATCTCGCCCTTGTCCCCTTTCACCATACGGGTTTGTACTTGATGCGGATCAGCATCACCCGATGGACTGGTCGCAAGGCACCTCCCAGTCATCCCCATTTTGGACCGGACATAGCGGTCACCGCCCGTTATCATACACTTGGGCCAAATATAAACATATAAAGTCGGTGGTCCTATTACCGGTTTAGATGTTATAACATAAGCAATAAACACGCACATAAACAATAAACACACACCACCAAACACGCATTGAAACTAATACAGAGAATACGAGCTAAGTAAGTCCGAAGACTTACCTCGTCCCAAACGCTAACTCACAAAACGCTCTCACTTCCCTTGGGAAGAAGCATACAACCTGCTCACAACAAGATATCTATCAAAACCCGCTCAACTCAAGAAGTCTTAGACTTCTACAAAAATGATCTACGCAAGATCATTTGACTATCATTCTAGGACCGCACCCTAGAATCCCTCATGCTCACACCACACTCAACACAAGCTAGAAGTCCTTAGACTTCTAGACTCTAAGATCTCTCAAAAACATAACCCACAACAAATATTAGGATAAACATGCCTAGTCTCAACAATCTCAACGATATCATCACTATGATAGGATACGCATAATTTAACCCATAATCTCAACGACCATATAACCACAACCTCAAGCCTCAGATACTCACAAGATCAACCAAACACTCAACGTCTTACAACAATCGACAATCCTCAAAACTCACCTAAGGTCCAAACCACTACTTGGTATTAACTCTAAGTTATGCTAGATCCATCCTAGCATGATACTAATACTACTACTAAACATAACTAGATTGAGGGAAATGATACTCACACGACGTCAAAAGGCAGAAATCGATCAATAGATGTCGACTTGGACTTGTTAGGTCTTTATCGGGACGCTTCCGAACCTAACACCAAAACTATACAAATTTAGCTTATACGCTAAATTTGAACGGAATAATTAACATATATTAATCTAAGGAAAACCCCACTTTTAAAACCCAAGTTAAAACCGTAAATATATATTCCGGGCAAATTGTATAACATCATAAACCCAAGGTAAAACTCGTTTTCAAAGCCAACGTTAAAATCCCGTAAATTAATCTTTGAGCCATAACCCGGAATTAATTCAACAAGGGCATAGTAGTTAAATCACCAAATTTGGGTCATAAACCACAATAATATATGGGTCCATTTATGTAAATAATTTCTACAGGAAAGTATATTTTTAACATTCCAAAATTTGGGTTCAAAACTGCTATATCAAAATATTGGGCACATTCTGTAATTATAAAGGTAGGGCACATTTGCAATTATACCAAATTAGAGGGGCACCAATTTAATTTTCAATAAGGGTTTTTTTACAGAGGATCCGATGGGTGAAGGCGCAGGGCTGCGACGGCTTCAGGTGAGGGCAAGGCGGCTTCGCTAGTGGGGCTTCGTCTAGCGCCGGCTCATGCGGCTTGCAAGGGCTTTCCCGGCGGTTCGATGCAGGCGGCGATTTGCTTGGAGGTGGCCCAGATCCGGAGGCAGTGGATGCTCTCTGGCGGCAATGGCGGACAGAGAAGGAGGGAGAGAAGAACAGTGGTGAGGCGAGGCTTCTCCAGGCGGCGGTGGCGGTGCGCGATGGTTGTTCCAGGGCGAGGATTGAGGTGGCCGATGAAGAAGCCGGCGGCCGCTCTGTTTGGTTCCGGCAAGGGCGAGAGGAGGCTCGTGTTTCGTGGTTGCTGAGGGGGAAGAAAGAAGGGCTGCAGAGGGCTCGTTTAAACTTTGGTTCGATCCAGAGAAATGGGACACAGTGACTCCTTCTGATGGTGTTGCTGGTGCTTGCTACTGGTGTCGATGCAAGAAAGCAAAGAAGAGGGCGGTCTGGGGTGATGAAGGGCGTAGCTGCTCACGGAGGGAGATATGCGAGGTGAGTAGAGGAGTTACAGGGGCTGCTGTGAGGGAGTGTGGTGGTGAGGAGGTATTGTTGCTGCCCTGTAACAAAAGATAGGAGTGATGGCTTGCTTGCAGGAGAGGGAAAAACAGGGGTGCAGACTATAGGAGTGAGACGTCACCTTGTGCAGGAGCGAGGAGTCGGGCATTGAGAGGTCGGGGATAGAAGCTGCTCATCAGCCAGCAAGGAGAGAGAAAGAGAATAAAAAAGAAAAAGGGAAAAAAAATAAATTGAAGAAGAAAAGAAATAATACAAGTATAGACTCGTTCTCACACATTCGGAACGGGATTTTCAAATCGGAAAAACTTTCCGCCTCTTTTCCGAAAATTTATCAAGAAATATAATCATACTCGGGAAAGTCATTTTTATCTCGTAAAAATACTTTAAAGAAAAACAGAAAAAAAAAAAAACTCTTCAAATAAGCGGGGCGTTACATGATTGCAGATAGAATCTACAGGTTGACTAAAATAGACATGAGAAGGAGTAAAAGTGAAAGACTAAAGGTTGTTATATGGATCCGGTATCACACCCATAAGATGGTTACCGAAAGGACTAAAGACTGTTAGTTAAGGAGAAAGGGAGGAACTCCATGGAAAAAAAAAAAAAATTCAGCTGGACTGATGACCTAAGAGATGATGAAAGTAATAAGACCAACCAACGCAGTTGTAAAGCGTGTACGAGAAAACTCAAAGCGACTTGAGTATAAGGAAGACATAATAAATGCGGTGCGAGAAATTTGATTGGTGAGAAAATCATATGCACCTAATGTGTTGTATACAAATGGTACCATTGGATGTTTAATAACAATCATACCAACGGACTGATGACACTAAGATGGATTTAGTGTAAACCAAGTGTATAACTTATCCAGTGAGAAGGAAAGTCAGGTATCAAAATTGCGGGTTATGATAAATTTTAAATAAAGTTTTGAGATGAGGATGTCCTTAGGAAATCCATGCAAGAGTACAAAGCCACTGAAGTTCCAACACAGAATGGGTAGTAATGATCAACAGACAGTTAGAGACCGATGCAGAGAAGAAAAATGTATAAGACGAGTCACCTAGTAGAAGAGTTCACAAGACAAGCGTGTAAGGCCAAAAGAGACAAAATGTCGACCCGGATATGAGGGTCTAAGGTGCATCGAAGGGATACCTACAATGGAGTGTAGATGCAAAATGTAGATTTTACAAGTGTGGAGAGGTTTTAACCTCCTCAAAAATATAGGAATTTGAAAGAAATCGCAATGTCGGTATCAAAGAGTTGAAGCCCTGTAGCGGAAACAAAGGAGTATCATGAAGGCAATGTTGTCGGTAACACCAGCGAAGGAATGTTTATATAAGAACGGCCTTGGTAGACTCGAAAGTCCAAGGTAACCCCAATTATCACGGGACCTAAGTCATCAAAACCGACGGTCCGTGCAAGGGGAACTGCAAGAGGATGATAACTAAAATCATCAAAACTACAAAGACACTTACCAGCTATCGTTCAAGACTTGGAATGACTATTTAGGTCAAGATGAATGACCCAGTTGAGCTCGAGAAGTAGAGTTAGCCTAAGGAAACAGAAGTGTGGAATAGAAAACGAATTAGTGAAGCATGAAAGGATTAATCGAGCAGATGATGCTCACCAAGAATTTAACGCCAGTATAGGTATGAGAAGAGCAGGTCCGGAATATTGAGATAAGTCAATTATAGAGTGACTGACATCAACTGAGGACGTATAAGTGTTGATTGGTATTGACGAGCAGGTACCGTTAAGAAGAGATATTAGTGACTGCGAATTTAAGAGATAACTTTACCGATGACTTGGAAGAACCCCAAGTAGGCAACGTCAACTTTCTGGGGTGATCTAAAAAGATAGAGAGAATTGGTTAGAGGTTGCTTACTAGTTGGTTAAGAACAGTCCACGGGTGAGTAAGAGAGTAAGGATCTGTTTGAGGAGGATCTTGATAGTAGTAGAAGAAAAGTATAGGCGGGAGTTGGGTAAATCATGTTGACCCTTAGAAAGACGCCATTGCGACTAATGGGTGTTACACCAAAAGCGTGGTAGGCCCATAAACCACAGATGAAGAAAATCAATGTTAGGTTAACTCTGATTTCAATAAGGAATTAGCGATCTATATGAAAAAGTCCACTTGGGTGTGTGATTTGTTTGGAGTTATATAATTTTTAACGCTTGACAAGTAGTCGGTGAAAACAATTAATTAAGGAACAATCCGATAAGGTCACATTGAGGAAACCGGGTCAAGCGGTTTGTAGTACAAAGAGCATTTGGCGACAGAAGTTTAAGATCATTATTTCATAATCGATAGTCGGGAATTTTCGAATGGAAAAAGTTTTTACGGTTTGGTAGAGTCATTAACAGAGTTGGAGGTAAGTTTAGGAAACCAAACCGTGATAAAGTACCTACTGAATCCGAGATACGTCATCAACTATAAAGATTAGAAAATTTAGCCGGTTGATGCTTTTGTAGAGTTCCAGTGGTCTAGATGAGGAGCTGATGAGTCTACCTGGGAGATAGAGGAGAATATTAGACGTAGTTATCCCGAGTTCTTTGCGGGGTTAGAGGTTACTCCTGTTTTGACGAGTTAGTACTCGGACGTTGTGTTGTTTGACCTTTCAGGTTTTTATATTGTTTTGAGTGTTTTTTTTTTTGTTTTGTGATACTTGTTTGTTGATGCCTGAGTAGCTGCATGGTAGAAAACGGAATGTTGAGAAAACTAAAATATACCGAAGAAATGTGCGAGTAAGGGGAAACAATCTAAGTTTCGGGACGAAACTTCTTTTAAGGGGGCACTGATGTAATAACCGAAAATTTTAAGTTCCGGTAAATTGAAATTAACCAAAGTCCGACGCGACAATCGTAAAAAATTAAATAAGTAAAATAAAACGAGTTTAGTTCGATCATTTTTGTGACCTAGATTCACATAAAATGATAAATTAAATGGCCGGAAATAATTTACGTACGTTAAAATAAGAATAATAATAAGTTATAAAATACGGAATTTAATTCCGTATTTTTTTTATAAATTCCCGCACGCAAATAACGAGTTGCGGATCCGTTTTAATAGTCGCATAGCGGACCGGGTGTGGGCTACTACAAAGCCCAATTAGCAGCCCACTTAATTAATTCCTAACCCTAATTAAATTTTAACCTAATCTAACCTATCCTACTGTGCCGCACCATCTCTTCCCTTACCTTCTGATTTCCGCCTCCTCCCTTTCACGTACCTTCTGAAGAAGCACAACCAGGAGCCTTCCGTTCCACCGGAGTCGACAGCGCCGCTGCCCATACTCGCCTGCCCATACTTGCCTGCCCTGCTCGCCGGCGACGCACCTGAGGTAACGAATCTGGCCTAACCTTCCTTCTATCTCTCGCCTCTTACCTGCTGCATCGAATCGACGCACTGCCTTCTGCACATTGGAAGCCATCGCCGGTGAGCAGCGTGACGAGCAGCCGCAACCTCCGCCACCAGGCCGTCGCCGTCGTACTTGCCAGGCGTCCAGGTTAGCCACGAGCCGCCATCTCTTTCCACTACCTTTTCTGTTCGAAGCGGCCGGAAATAACCGCTCCATTCCGCAGCCGTTCCGAGTTCTACCGGAGTCATCACTGCCGAGCCTCACCGCAGACCGCCGTGCTGCCGCCGAGCCAGTCACCGTCCGCCGCCTCACATCGCTGGAACCACGGGTAAGTAGTGACTTCCTCCTCCGTTTCTGCTGATACTTTCCCCGCCTATACTGTTTCGGAACTCACAGCCAACTCCGGCTACACGCAGCACCAGTGGAGACCGTCGGACACCATCGCGCCGCTTCACTGACTGGTCTCCGTCTGCACAGCCGCCGGAACGCCAGCCCCTTTGCCGCCGGAACGCCAACCCCTTTGCCGCCGGACTGCAGTTCCGTAAGCTGGCTCCTCCACTTTTCAATTCCACTGTCGTAAATATATATGTGAGCTGTGATACAATTGGAATTTATATGCAGTATATATATACGTATAGATTAATAAGTATGAGGACGTATTTGTGCATATATATATATATATATATATATATACGGGTACGGTGTTAGTATATAGTAAGAAACGTGTGTGGAGATGCAAGATGTGTATGAATAAGTGGATTCGGAATATATATATATATATATATAGGATACATATAAGTACTTACGTACTTTCGATTACGGAAGATTTATAAGAGCGGGTGTGAGCTTAAATAAGAAAATGTATGCCGAGTACATAAATATACGTATATATAGTGCTTGAAATAAAAGTATACTTATGAGTTGAGTTGGCGAAATTATAAAATACGAGAATTTATATATGTACCTAAACACCTAGAGGTTTCGGAATTTTTATATAATTGGAAGGAAAGTTAATATGCACGAAAGTATATATATATATATATATATATATATATATATATATATATATATATATATATATATATATATATATATATATATATATAGTTATATAGACTTATAAGAATAGATAATACCCGAGAATAAAAAAATGCGATTCTAGATGACGAATGGACGAGATTAATTTTTATAACCCTAGTAAACTGTTTTGGAAATAATCTTAGATTAGAAAAGTGTTCCAAAAGAAATATTAGAGGCCAAGAAGTGACCCGGAGAATTTTCTACACTAAGGGTAAAACGGTCTTTTACCGTATGAGAATCGTTCTTTCCGTAATTCCTTCGCATGAGGTTGGACATAGAGATGTGAGTCTGATACACATGCCTTCATTGACAGGCACTTGAGTTACACGAGTACGGACTATCTGAGGAGTGTTAGAGTGTTTTGACTCAGGTAAGTCCTTGCGACTTACTTAGCCAGTTTCTGAGTGTTAGTTGAGTGATAGTAGTGGTGTGTGCTATTGCGTGATTTAATAATAATAACTTGCTAGGACGACTGTTATTATTACGTTTAAGGCCCAAGTGTATGTATAACGGGCCGTGACATCACTGCCCAGCTCTGACAGGAGACTGGGAGGTTCTCTATACCCATACCATGCAGGTACAAGGTGAGATGCATCGGATCCATTCCTGATGGTTACACGGGGGCGGAGGCGAGGTTTGGGAATCCCTCGTGTCACAAAATAAGTATCACTAGAGTAACGAGTAAATTAAAGCAAGATAATAAAACGGACTTGTTTGAAAGCATGTTGAGTGTTTATGTTTATCTGAGTGTGTTTGTGCTGCTATTATTCTACTAATATTTAGATAACTAGCTAACGGTTCTTCTTGTTGTTGTTTTAGTTTTACCGCAGGTTAGATCAGCAGCTGAGTGATCCGGAAGTAGTGGTCAGCCGGGTCTCCGTACTCCTTAGAGCGGGGTTGGGGTTGTTTTGTCTTTCCTTTCTTTTGGTTAAGACAGTTGTTCTTTTCTTTTGTTTAAGTACTGTAGGCTGCTAGACAGTGTTGCATTCATTACTCTGAAAACATGGTTTTTATGAATTTCGGTTTCTTTATTTGTGTCTTGTTGCAAGATCCTAGTAATGTTGTTGTCAAACTGAGGTCGGGACCCATTGTGAGGTCCTAACCAGTAATACTCCGAGTTCTGAGAATTCGGGGTGTTACAACATGGTATCAGAGCTCTAGCCCGGATAACTTGTATCATATTATAACCCTATCCCCCATACTAAAATGACTTTAAAAAGTCACTCTATATACAAAAATAACAAAAATACCCTTGATAATGTTTGACAGATCAATTTTTCAAAAAGATAAAACTTCAAATACTACTATTACTTGAAGATAATAATTCAAAACATGACTTACTCTAACCTTTTTCTTTCAATTGTCTTAATCGACCAAAATCATCGCCAACATTAGAATTTACATGTCTCTTCCCAAGCAATTTAAAATTTGAATTTACTTACTCTTTAATCTTTATTATCAAGTATTGCAAATTGTTTTAGTCAATTCTTACAAATTTAATCTAATAATTTATGAATTTGTAAGACATTATCTCTAAAATTCTTATTATAAAGGGTGAGTCGCGGTCCGGGGTTCAAATTTATGTTTCTTAGGTTAAATAAGTAACTAGTTTAATTTTTAATTGTAAAATTAGTTCAAGTTACACTTTCAATGCCACATTTTTTGAAGTCCCAAAATTTATTTTAAAAAATGGTTTTTTTTATTGTCAAAACTAAATGAATCTATTCATAAAAAAAGTTGGGCTAATTAGGTAAGTAGACTTTTTTATTTTATTGTATATTAACTAGGTCTTTTCTAGTTTTCTATTTAGTAAATATACCCCATTATTTTTTTACCACTTTCATTTAATGGTAAGGTAAAACTAATTAACCCTTTTATTAAAAAAAAAAGAATATTTTATGTTTGTTATGTAAATATTGATTTTAATTACTGAATTTGTTTTTTTATTATATTTTGTTTTATTTCCCTTTTTATTTTCTGTTTTCATACCGGACATTTACATACTTTACATTAACATCACGGACATTTACATACCAGACATTTTATATACCGGACATTTACATACCGGACATTTACTTACCGGACATTTTACATAGTAGAAGTTCATACCGAAATTTTTTATACCGGAAGTTCATACCGGATGTTCATATACCGAAAGTTCATACCGAAAGTTCATACCGGAAGTTCATATCGAAATTTTTTATACCGGAAGTTCATACCGAAACTTTTTATACCGGAAGTTCATACCGAACGTTCATACCGGAAGTTCATACCGAAAGTTCATACCGGAAGTTCATACCGGAAGTTCATAACGAAGTTTTTTATACCGGAAGTTCATACCGAAATTTTTTATACCGAAAGTTCATACCGGAAGTTCATAACGAAGTTTTTTATACCGGAAGTTCATACCGAAAGTTCATACCGGAAGTTCATACCGAAAGTTCATACCGGAAGTTCATAATGAAGTTTTTCATACCGGAATTTCATACAGAAATTTTTTATGCTGAAAGTTCATACCGGAAGTTCATAACGAAGTTTTTTATACCGGAAGTTCATACCGAAATTTTTTATGTCGGAAGTTCATACAGAAAGTTCATACCGGAAGTTCATACCGGAAGTTCATACCGAAAGTTCATACCAGAAGTTCATAATGAAGTTTTCCATACCGGGAGTTCATACAAAAAATTTTTATACCGGAAGTTCATACCGGAAGTTCATACCGAAAGTTCATACCGGAAGTTCATACCGTTCATACTCGAAGTTCATACCGAAAGTTCATACCGGAAGTTCATAACGAAGTTTTTCATACCGAAAGTTCATACCGAAATTTTTTTATACCGGAAGTTCATACCGTTCATACCGAAAGTTCATACCAAATGTTCATAACGAAAATTTTCATACCGGAAGTTCATACCGAAATTTTTTTATACCGGTTGCCAATGATATTTACACTGGTGAATTTACACCCTTTGCTCGCTCATGGTGATGCTGACAGTGGTCTTGATCGTCTCTGGGCAAAAAAGAAGGTTATACAATTTTTAGAGACATTTTTGTTGCTTCAAGGTTGATACCCAAATGTTGCGTTTTTCTCATACCATTTTTATAACTTCTGGTATGTAATTCTCCGGTATGTAATTCTTAATTCTAAACTATGACATAAAATCAGTTTGTTTGGTATAACTTCCGGTATGATAACTTTCGGTATGATAACTTCTGGTATGATATGATAACTTCCGGTATGATAACTTCCGATATGTGAACTTCCGGTATGTGAAGCTCCGGTATGTGAAACTCCGGTATGCATTCCAAAAAAATAAATAAATAAAGAAAATAAAAAGACAAAAAATTTTTTAAAAGAAAATAAAAAAATAAATGCCGGTATGATAACTTCCAATATGATATGATAACTTCTGGTATGATAACTTCCGGTATGATAACTTCCGGTATGATATGATAACTTCCGGTATGTGAAGCTCTGGTATGTGAAATTCCGGTATGTGAAATTCCGGTATGTGAAATTCCGGTATGTGAAAATTCCGGTATGTGAAAAATTCCGGTATGTGAAAAATTCTTCATTCCAGAAAATAAAAAATATAAAGAAAATAAAAAAATTAATAAAATAAAATAAAAAAACAAATTCAGTTTTTAAAATTTAAAACTTACACTTAAATAACAAATAACAAACATTTTTTTTAAATAGAAGTGTTAATTAGTTTTATCTACCTTTAAATGAAAGTGGTAAAAAAATTTGGGGTATAGTTTCTTTAACAAAAACCAAAACGAGCCTAATAAGCCAAATTCTTTCAAAAGTTTTAAATAAAAAATTTAAAAAGTTATATGTTGTAAAGCTATTAGTTTTATTTTAACCGTATTGCTTTTAGCTTTTATTTAGTTTTATTAATTACATCTTAACGATTCGATTTTATTTTAACTCTTAATGAATTAGTTATCTGTTGTTTTTATAAGCTAACAAAGTATTATTTTACGAAGTAATAAATATACATCAATTAATAAAATGTAAAGTTATCGTCTAAAGTTTTAAAAATTCACACAAGGTGCAAGTATTAAACAAGTATATATTTATAGAAAAAGTGTTGGTTTTTAAATTAGAATTTGAAATACTTTCTTTTTACCGTAATTTGTGCTTATAAACTTGTAAATAAAATAAATATGACAACTTATCGATAAATTCACTATATTTCACTATGTTATATGAATTATATTAAAAATTAATTAGTTGTAGAATAACTTATATTTCAAACTATTATTCTGTATCCTAATAATACTTAAATAATATTTTCAACCTAGTTAATTGAAAATTTTTATTTATATGAAATATGATTTTACATAGAGAAAATTGGTGTAGAAGGGCCCTTTTTGTATCCATGATACAAAATAGGCCCCTCTATTTTTCTTCCAGAAAATAAAGCTAAAAGAAATTATAAATTATGGGTAATAAGGTAGCTATTTAAGGGCAAATTAGTAATGTAGCATAATAACTGCCTAAAAGTTAAAGATTAATTAAATAAAAAAACGGCAACAACATGATACGGTATCTGGCGGTTCGTCTTCTTTCCTAAACATTTCATCCAAAAATTAAGCGTCATTCGGAACCTCCATTGTATCGTGAGATTCTCCATTCGCAACCTCCATCTTCAAATCGCGAACTTCGACCGTCTTCAACCTCCTGTTTGATCTATTCTTTGTGTAACAACAATCAATCCTTGTAAGTATTCCAAATTCTTTCAACAATATACCATTTTAATGGCTTCGATTTTGGTTCAAACCGAAAACAGTTGATGAACGTTTTTCCTAAAATCCATACTCAAAACCGCCATTGTTGATCTTTAACTACATGGCCTTTCATTTACTCTGCCTTGCATGGTGTTATGAAGCATGGTTTTGTGATGTATATTCGATTAGGTTTTGGAATCCAACCACACAAAGAAGAACATATCTGTTTTAGGATGTTATGGAACTTAATTTTGAAATTAGTCATTTCTGTGAAATTTATGTATTCTAATTAATAGTGATGAAAGATTATGTACATAATTTATGTTTTGCATGTGTTTTATATGAAGAAGAAGTATATGTACTGATATTTTCTCAAAAAACTGTGTTATTTTTGTGGTCGATAGTTTGAATTATGTAAATGTATGTTATGTAACTTCAAATATTGTATGATTTATGTATGTATACCATTTTATGTATCTAATTATAGAATGGATCAGATCTATGTACATAACAAAGGATGCCAAACTGTTATATATTACATTATGTAGTCCATGTATATCAGTTTTGTACATAATTACAGAATGTCTCAGTTTATCCTTAACGATTATGTACTTACTTTGATATGTTTGATTTTGTATCATATACACTTTGTATCACAATTTATGTATCTGATTATAGCATGATTCAGACATTTATGTATCTTATTGTATCACATAAGTAATAAGTTTATGTTTGAGGACTATGTACATAATTATAGAATGACTCAGTCTATGTTTGAACACTATGTACTTTAATTTCTTATGAACTGAGTGTAGTCTTCTTTTGTAAGTTTATGTTCCAAGTTTTTTACTGCCTCAAGTTATGGTTGACATAATTATGTTTCAATTTGTATTTTGTACCCAATGTAGGTCATGTACAATGCTTTTTTCTGTTATTGCATTGTTTATGTATAGCTATTATGTGCATAATATTATGTAGGCTATTTAGTATATACAGATAAATTATGTAATGTAGTATTTAGCCAGAAATTGATTGAAAATTTTTTCTATTTACTATGTGTTTGAAGAACAAAATGGTTAGAACGAAACAAATGGCTGTCAAAAACCAAACCAAGGAACAAAGAGATGAAGCTCAAGCTCGTCGCATTAAAAAGGTGAATATTTGAAATCAAATTGTTATATTAGTCACAAGACTTATGTAACAGTATAGTTAAGCACATAAAAACATAAATTAAGTGTTGATTATGTACATAATTTAATCTCTAATAACTATTATGTTATATCATTACTACTCTTAATAATTTCTGATTACATTTCCATATTCATATCATTTATTTTCTTATTTATGTACAATACTGTACATAGTATTAGTTTAGTAGTTGATAATGAAGTATTTTACCTTATGTACATTTCAGCGGAAAGAGATGGGAGGTTCGTGTACCCAAGATGTCAATAGGCTAATCAATTCCGATAACCCACAGATCAAGGTTAGTAAATTGAAATGTGCACTACATAGTTTACATTTGTTGATCATAACGATAAACGCATTTTCCATTTTATGTTTATGCAGTTTACCTACAGATGGACATAAACAAAGAAATCTATAAATGGCAGAATCAATAGCTATATGAGGCTTCCTCTAATCCCTATGATTTTGGATGAGTTATCTACATCTGACAAAAACAGATTTAAGGCGTTAATTTTTGGGCCTCTATTGGAGATGAGCACTAAAATCAAAATGTCCAACCAACTAATTCATTTTATGTTAATGAGGGAGGTAAAGACAAGAAGACACTACTCAATGTGGTTTGCAATTAACAGTGTTCTTATGAAGCTTAGTGTTATGGAGTTTTGTGAGATTACTGGACTCCCAAATTCTTCGGAATTTGGCTCAAATGTAGAAGAAATGGAGGATGTCAACATGAGAGATGTAATTGGGATTGACAGATGCACAAACGATGAATTGGAGCAAATCTTCAAGGATGAGCCGAAGGAGTCTCCCAACAAGTACAAAATGACACTCATTTTGTTCATTGAAGGTGTTTTAACATCAAAGAATGGAAAGACGTTGATAACGCATCACACTATAAATCTCCTAAGTGACATGGAGTTGTTCAACAAATTTCCATGGGGTTGTTTTGCTTACACCATAACGAGGAGATCATTTCAATCGTACCATGCTGGAAAGGAGAGAAACAACGGTGGATACCAGATTGGTGGATTCCCTTTAGCATTACAGGTAATGTATATGTTCTAATTTTTCCATAGGTTGAGGACTATTTATTGACTGTTATGTACTTCCTGTGTAACATGCTTATGTATAACATGCTTATGTATATGTACAGATTTTATACATAGTACCGAGCTGTACTAAACATGTGTCATGCTTATGTGCATATTAGTATTTACTGGATATTGTTTTATTTATTTCATGCTTATGTACTCATTCCATTATGGTAACTGTGTTACATCATTATGTTTAATGAATTATGTATTTATTAGATAGAGTTTCAACATCTATGTACTCACTGTTATGTATACATATGTGTAATGCAACATTTGTGTTGATTAATTATAGTTTTCATTTTTGTAATATTTGTAGATATTTGTCTTCAATTCCATTCCCAAGTTTGCAAAGCATTTTGCAACTATAATCAATGCAGAGGCAACCCCTTCATGCCTCATGTATGTATCCAAATCTGGGAAGGGTGACAAGCTATACCCTGGTTATACTGAGCTGCAGGGTATTGTTGAAACTCTTCAAAAAGAGGAAATTAAGACAGTTGATGTTGAGAAGGAAGAAGATGACTATAAAAGCTGATATATGGAGGGTGATAATGACAAGATTGATGCACTATTTGGTATTGGGTTTCATAATGTTGTCCCCATAGTGACTAGGCCTTTAATTTATCATACAAAGGAGGAAGAGTTTAGGTGTGTGCTAATCAAAATTATTAAAATGTTTTATTTCATACATTATGTGATATATAAGGTATACCCTGTTTGTGTTATTATGTAGGCCTAGTACTGAGAATGTTGTCATTTGAGAAATCAACGATGACAAGGATGATAAAGATAACTTTGTGAACCCACCAAAAGACATTGGTATGTAGTAACCATTGGTTTTCATTTTATGTAAATTGAATGGTATGTACTAGACATTTATGTACTACAGCAAACATTATACTCATGTGTTGTTGATTATTTAAAACAGGAAAGGTTCAGCCTGATAAACCATCTACCAGTGCATCCAAAAGTGTAGGTAAGAGGAAACAGGAAGAAGCCATACCCAATCCAGAAGCCAAAAGGTTAAATTTATTTATATTTACATATATTGCATCAGAATATATGTATTTATTAGATTTATGTAGTATAAGAAATATAATACTTCATATATACATATATAGTTCTGCGTCCAAAAGCACAGGAAAGAGGAAAAAGGAAACACCCAAACCATCTCCAGAACCAACAAGGTTAAAATGATTTATATAAACAAATGACTTCAATTTATATGTATTAATACTTACAGATTATATTATGTATCATTTTACAAATATGTAGATCATCAAAGCGCATTAACAAGGCCAATGATTCACCACCACCACTCAATACCGAGCAGACTCCTTCAGAATCCCATACAGAGGACCGACATAATGTTAATACTTCTGCTCCAAAGAAGTCCACCCTTGTTCCACATGACACAACTAAGTAAGTAAAATAACTGCAGTTTTATGTACAATAATATTACCTTATGTATATTCATAACTATGGTGTACCTTATGTATGTTCATAATAAACAGCATTCAATCTGAACAAGCACAACCAAACTTATGTTCATATGACACAACAAAGGAAGTATTAACATATGACACAACCAAACTTATGTTCATATGACACAACAAAGGAAGTATTAACATGTACAATAATATTAACTAACAAAGGAAGTATATTCATAACTATGGTGTACCTTATGTATGTTTCACATATGACACAACAAAGGAAACAATTATGTTCATAACTATGGTGTACCTTATGTATGTTCATAATATTACCTTATGTATATTCATAACTATGGTGGACCCGAGCTTACAACCGTACTACATTTGCAAATTTCGTGGACATCAAGAATGACAAACCAAACTTCAAAGAAAGTATGTTTCAAGTCATCACCGGCGATGTTCCACAAATGTTCCCCAAATCACTGTATGATGTCGACATCATTTACTCCCCATTCAACCTTCTGGACACTCACTGGGTCGCATTGGAAATAAACCTACTTGACTGGTGCATTTATGTGTACGACGCACAAGTAACGTACATAAAGGAGGACAAATTACAGCACCTATCGAGCCCCTTGCTGTTATGTTCCCACAAGTTCTGAGGGTCCATGGTAAGCATTCTAGACTGGAAGACAAGCTCAAGATTCCTTTGAAAGTGATCAGGAAGAATGATTTAAACACAAATGCTGATGGGTATGTACACTATTTTGCTAATTAATTTTGTGTTACATTTTTATATCTTAACCATAATGAAACATAAACTGATTTCATTTTATCTCTTTGCAATGTAGGGGTAGCTATGGAATATACACGTTGAAATACATTCAATATCTTGCATCTGGTAGGAAGGATTTCAGCGACATAGATGATAAAGTCGTTCAAGCGGTTAGGGAGCAGATTGCAAATGCCGTGTTTACAAGACAGTGGAAGAATTGGGCCGAAAAAATGTGATTGTGTTCAAACAATATGCACTGTTGATTATGAACATACTTATGTAGACAACAGTTGTTAAATACTTATGTAGCCAGCCTTTTACGTGTTGTTAGTTTATGTACGGTTTGTATTTGTTATGTAGACATCTATTATGAACATAATTGTTTCCTTTGACTTTATGTAATGTTTGATATGCACAAATTCTTATATTATGTATATATTTAGTTCGAACATAATTCCGTAGTGATACAATATGCACTGTTTTTTTTTATTTTAGTACCAACATAATACTTTTGCATATACATAAGTGTATGTTTATGCACTAACATATGTAACATCATTAGTATACATAGTGTTGTCCAACATATGTGATGGGTTTATGTACCTATGTAGTTCAGTTACCAATTTCAATCATGTATCTTTAAGTATGATAATCCAGGTTTTAGTTCACAATATAGTCAAATAAACGTAACTACAGTAATATCCACCAAATGTGTTAAACAAACAACGAAGTAAAGCAATATTAGTCAAAACTGGTTTATCTACATAAACATAAACTCTATTTTGGTTGATTCTGACAAGTCCTCTTCGTGTGCCCGCTGCAGCCGCAACAACTGCATTTCCTATTCCTGCTTTGTTCCCACATTGAACGGAATCTGGCTTTTGGCATTCTACCACACCTTTTACGCTTTAATGGAGGCTCACATTTCATTTCTGCTATTGAAGTAGGAATGCACCACTCTGACTTACTAGGTAATGGATAGATGATATCCACATAACCAGCCCTCCAATTGTCTGATGAATAGTACTTTCCAACTAGAAAGGATGGGCTCATACCGACATGTTTTGCAGCTGCAATGACATGTATGCATGGTATTTCTTCAATATCAAACTCCTTACATGTACAAGTTTTCTTCTCTAAACAAACAATCACGTGCTCTTCATGTTAACACGATTTATGACTAGGGTTTAGGCAATCATTTAGATAGATTTCTCACTCATTCATGCATGGTTTAGCACTAGTCCATAACGTTTGCACTCAATTCACGTATTTTGCCAAGATAGACGTCTACACGGACTTGTGCATTGCTTTGTAGGTATTTTGGGAGATTTAGGAGCTAAAACGATACGTTTGAGGATCGTTCATCAAGATGACACGCCCTCGGACTCATTAGGATGCAAGCTAAAGGCTAAGGAGGACTCATGGAACCTTGCCAACACAAGCCATAGACCAAATCAAAGCTTAATGATCAAAGGCAAAGCTGAAGGTCCAAATCACGGTTCACTGACACTCCACGGCCGTGGAACTATCCGTGGATTTTGCCAGATTTTCGTGACAGTTGTGCCACGATCTCTTGGCCAGCTCTTGCAAAGTTGTAGTATAAATGTGGTCCTGGATTGGCTGAGAAAAGCATCTTTCAATTGGGGATTCTCCCATCACTCTACACACACAACAATACTCTCAACAAGAAGATTCTTTGGAATAAGGAGGTAGAAGGAAGCCACCATTGGAGAAGAGCTTCATTGGAGAAGAAGAAGAGCACACCATTGATAGACTTTGATAGCTTTGTAGTGAAGAATTTCGGAATCGATTTCTAGACTTGTATGAACCATTTGAACCTTCTTTAAGAAGGGTTGTGAGTCATTCTAATTCCATTTTCAGCTTGGTTTTGTTTACTTCACTTGTTCATCTCTTTCTCTTCATTACCTTGCAAATGGGTGCTATGATTTTATGTTTGATGATTTTGATTGCTATGATGATTGTTGTAGGCTAAATAGATGTGATTCTAGGGTAAGGAAGGAATGGTTATGGCTAGGACTATGATAGGACGGACTTAGATTTACTTTTGGATGACTTGTGTGCTTGAACGTACCCTCTATTAGGAACCACGGTTTGTTCTTGCCAAACCACGGCCGTGGACTTGGTAGAACAACCCGTGATCTTCCCTGGTTCGATGATCTAGTCTTAGATTGTTAGAATGTTGAAATCCTAAGTGTTTGTTGAGTTAAATCTACCCTAGGGTGACCTAGTGTTAGCAACTAAGTGTTAGGAGAGACTTACCCGGTAATCCTTACTCTTAGATTCCAAAGATGACAAACCCTAGGTAGTGGTGAGCCTCGTAAGCCGCCATTGGACTGAGTGTGCTAGGGTAGTTACTTAGGACTAACCCTTCCGAGACTTACCCGGTAAGGATAGGTTAGATCTCTAGGTGACAATCCGGTTTGTGTAGAATCCCGTCCCTTAGGTTCTTAGAGACTTACCCGGTAATGAGATCTTAGGGATGGACTAGTGGACCATGAGACCTACCCGGTGATTGATCCCAATCTAGAAACACTCACTCACAACATATCATAGTTAATCCAAGGAATGATTAGATAGCTTGAGTCCTATGCCATAACCGGAATTTCCAACCCCTAGAATCCGTTTCTTTCTTTTGATTCATATCTTGTGTTTAGCTTGTTGTTTGTGTTGATTCGTTTGCTTAGTCGATTGTTTATTTTGCATGAATTGTGATCCTTGATTGATCACCTAAAAACCAACCAAAAACATTGAGATTTTCATTTCTTTATTTCTTTCCCTTTTCTTAACCTAGATCTTCACTAAACTTAATCATAAATCGAATCAATCTCACCTTAGTCTTTGTGTTCGACCTCGGAATACTTACCTTTCTACAAACGTCCCGTACACTGCGGGTTCGCTAGGAGTTAGGATAAATATAACGAGTATAAATTTAAAACCCATTGCGTATCACATCCTGAGCGTAACAGGTTTTTGGCGCCGTTGCCGGGGACTAGGTCTAGATTGAGTCTATTTTGTGATTGTTTTGTAGTGTAGATCTTTCTTGTTTCTTTTGATCTCTCTTTGGTTTGTGTCTTTGCTTTTCAGGACATCTCTCACTCTTTAGGTGTATGCGAAGATCTCGTGGCAAGGATTTAGCTCCATTCGATCCCGAACCGGAGAAAACCCTTAGATCTAGATTCAAGAGCATTAAAAAGGGAAAGGAGATGGCCGGAAGAGACCTCCAAGCTGAGTTGGATGAGGCTTTAGAGCAAATTAGGATAAGGGATGAAGCTTTGGAGAATGAAAGCAGACTTGCCAATGAGAGGCAAGAGGCAACTAGGAGGGAGATTGAGGAGATTAGGCAAGCTCTTGTGCAAAGAGAGCTTAACCGTCAACAACCTCCTCCACCTCCACCACAACCGCAGCCGGCGGCGGTAAATATTAGGGTTGTGCCCATTGCTATGGAAGAGCCACAAACGTTGGGGCAACGTATGGATCCGGCACAAAGAGCACCCCGTCCGGGTGTGAACTTAGGAGATCCCGCAGCCCATGATTACGAGCTCCGCCCTCAAGTTCTACAAATGATCCGGCATAATCAATTTGGAGGGATGGAAGGAGAGTCTCCTCATCAACACTTGATGAATTATGAGATCTTGATGGAGACTCTTAGACCGCCAAGATTGGAGAGCAACAACCATAAGCTTAGGGCTTTTTCCTTCTCTCTTAAGGACAAAGCCTTGGCTTGGTATCAATCTATTCCACAAGGGCGAGTTGGTACTTGGGAGGAGATGACAACCGAGTTTTTGACTAAGTTCTTCCCACCTTCCAAGACTACCGAGTTAAGAGGGAAGATCAATGCCTTCGTGATGAAGGATAGAGAGAGTTTATTCAAGTCTTGGGAGAGGTTCAAAGATCTTCTCTTAGATTGTCCACACCATGGCATACCGAAAATTGAGCTATTGGAGATCTACTTCAAAGGACTTGATGAAGATAGCCAATTCAAGCTCCAATCTCTTTCCGGTGGGACATTTATGGAGAAGCATGTAGATGAAGCTTGGGAGTTTGTGGAGAAGCAAGCTCTAGTGATTGAGAAATACTCCCATAGGAAGAGTGAAGGGAGAAAGGCGGGAGCATATGAGGTGAGTGAAGTCACCATGAGCAATTTCAAGTTTGACGCCATCAACAATGAATTGAAGTCCTTGAGGGAGTTGTGTGCTACAACCTTGAAGAACCAAGCAACTCCTCAAGTACTTCCACAAACTAACTTATCTTCCAAAGAGGAGGATGTGAATTACATGGGAAGGAGCAATTACAACAACTACCAAGGCCCAAGGAACTTCAACAACAACCGGCAATTCAACAATTACCGGCCCAACCACAACCATCCCGGGTTTTCCTATTCTAACCCGGATGGAGCCTTGAACCCTCCCGCTTCCACAAGCACAACTCCACCACCAAAAGCTTCACAAGAACCTCCACCCGGATTTACTCAACCTTCAAAGGATAGGACCGAAATGATGTTTGAACAATTGCTTGGAAGGTTGAGTGGTCTTGAGAGCACCGTGACTTCCATTTCCAAGGCTCAAAAGGTATTGGAAGCACAAGTGTTCCAAAAGGCGGGTGAAGCCCATAGAGACCCGGGAAAGCTTCCCGGAAGGACCGAAGACAACCCAAGAGGCCAAGTGTTGGCTATCACTACAAGGAGTGGGTTGAGTATGAAAGATCCTTTGCCCAAGGAGAATGCTAAAGGGAAACAAGTGGTGATAGAGGAAGAGACTTTGCAAAGAGATGGAGGCAAAAGCAAGGATGTAGAGCCAACTTATGTGGCACCGCCTCCATACAAGCCACCACTACCATTCCCTCAATTACGAGCAAGAGCTCGCTTGGACAATCATTTTGGTAAGTTCCTTGAACTAATGTCTAAATTGCATATTAATATTCCGTTCATGGATGCTATTTTAGGAATGCCGGCATATGGCAAGTTCTTGAAGGAGATACTCTCCAACAAAAGGAAGTTGGAGGAGTATGGGGAGATAAGAATGACCAAGAGATCCTCGGAATTGATCCAAACGATGAAGGAGGAGATGCCTCCCAAGCTAAGAGATCCGGGTTCCTTTTGTGTCCCAATTGGAGTGGGAGATGTGAAGTATGAAGCGCTTTGTGATCTTGGAGCAAGTGTAAGCATCATACCGCTTGCACTTTGCAACAAGGTTGGGCTAGGAGAGCCGAAACCGGTCAAGATGACCCTCTATATGGCGGACCGTTCCATCACTCATCCGGTTGGGATCCTAGAAGACATCCCGGTGCAACTAGGAGGATTCTATGTGCCAATTGATTTTGTTGTCTTGGATATTCCGGCGGACTATCCGGTCCCCATCATCTTAGGAAGACCCTTCCTAGCCACCTCCGGATGCCTAGTGGATTGCAAGAATGAGACTCTCTCCTTCAACATTGGAGAAGAGAACATCAAGTTCAAGTTGTCCACAATGATGAAAGGGCCAACCCTTGATGAGGATGTCTTCAACATAGTCGAGCAAGAGGAATCTAGAGAAGTTGTAAGCTCGATCTTGATCAAGGATCCCTTGGAGAAGGTTCTTACCTTAAGTATGATGGAGGAAGGTGTTGAGGAGGCTTGCAATGAAGAAATCAAGGCTTTGGAAGCATTAGAAGAGGAGACAAGTGCTCAAGATGAAGGCCACGAAGAGGAGTTGAACAGCTGCAAGTTCCACGGGCGTGGAAGTGGTTCCACGGCCGTCAAACTCTCTGTAAAGCCTCAGCAAATGAGCCAGGCAAGATCCACGGCCGTGGAAGTGGAGCCAACCGTGGTTCCAACCGTGGTTTCCCCTGAATCAGCCTTTAATGATGATCAAGCTTCTAGGAGCCTTGGAGGGTCTTCATTTGCTTTGGATTCATCTCATCCAACGTTATTTGGATCGTCTCCGCTCGATAAAGGTCCTCCTAAACTCGAACTCAAACCCCTCCCCTCTCATTAAGTATGCTTTTCTTGGTGATAATTCAACATATCCGGTGATTGTGAATGCATGCTTGAGTGATGATGAACTTGCTAAGTTGTTGCATGAGCTAAGATTGCATAGGAAAGCCATTGGCTATACTATTGATGATTTGGTTGGCATTAAGCCTTCTTTGTGCATGCATAAGATATTGATGGAAGATAATCATAAACCCTCTATTGAACATCAAAGGAGATTGAATCCTATAATGAAATAGGTAGTCAAAAAGGAAATCATTAAGTTGCTAGATGCGGGGATAATCTACCCTATCTCGGATAGTAAGTGGGTTAGTCCCGTTCATGTAGTTCCTAAGAAGGGTGGAATGACCGTAGTGACCAATGGGAACAATGAACTAATCCCAACTAGGACGGTTACGGGATGGAGGATGTGCATTGATTATAGGAAGCTTAACATGGCCTCTAGGAAAGATCACTTCCCTCTCCCTTTCATTGACCAAATGCTAGAAAGGTTAGCTCAACACTCTCACTTTTGCTACTTAGATGGTTATAGCGGATTCTTCCAAATCCCTATCCACCCCGATGACCAAGAGAAAACCACCTTTACATGTCCATGAGGAACTTTTACATATAGGAGAATGCCATTTGGGTTGTGTAATGCACCCGCCACCTTTCAAAGGTGTATGATGGCTATCTTTTCGGAATACATTGAAAATATCATGGAAGTGTTCATGGGTGATTTCTCTGTTTATGGTTCTTCCTTTGATAATTGCTTGGCTAACTTGTCATTAGTATTGCAAAGATGTGAGGAGACAAATCTTGTCTTGAATTGGGAAAAATGCCACTTCATGGTAAGTGAAGGTATTGTGTTAGGACACTTGGTGTCTAACCGTGGCATTGAGGTTGATAGGGCCAAGATTGAAACTATAGAGAAGTTGCCACCGCCTACCTCGGTGAAAGGGGTAAGGAGTTTCTTAGGGCATGCCGTTTTTTACCGGAAGTTTATTAAAGACTTCTCTAAAATCTCTAAGCCTCTCACTAACCTACTAATGAAGGATGTTGATTTTGTCTTTTCCAAAGATTGTCTTGAAGCTTTTTGTAGGTTGAAGAACGCCTTGATCTCCGCACCTATCATGCAACCTCCGGATTGGAGTTTACCGTTTGAGATCATGTGTGATGCAAGCGATGTAGCCGTTGGGGCTGTTTTGGGGCAAAGGAAAGATGGGCGCACTCATGCCATTTATTATGCTAGCAAGACGCTAGATGATTCCCAACTCAATTATGCTACCACCGAGAAAGAGTTGCTAGCGGTAGTGTATGCTTTTGAAAAGTTCCGCTCATATCTTGTTGGAGCGAAGGTCATAGTGTATACGGATCATGATGCGATCCGTTATCTCCTTACCAAGAAGGATGCCAAACCTAGGTTGATTCGGTGGATCCTTCTTCTTCTTCAAGAGTTTGATTTGGAAATCCGGGACAAGAAGGGATCCGAGAACTCCGTGGCGGATCACCTTAGTAGACTCCCACCATTGGAGCTTGAAAGAGATGACATCCCGATTGATGATTCGTTCCGGGATGAGCAATTGCAAATGGTGGAGGAATGCTTGTTCCAAGTGTCTAGAGGAAGTGAGCCATGGTATGCCGACATTGTGAACTACTTAGTGTGTGAGGAAGTGCCTCCCGGATTGACATATGCCCAAAGGAAGAAGTTCTTCAAAGATGTGAGGCATTACTATTGGAGTGAGCCACTTTTGTTCAAAAGAGGGCCGGATGGAATGTTTAGAAGATGCATACCGGAGGATGAGGTGGAGAGCGTGATCCGCCATTGTCATTCTTTGCCATGTGGAGGGCATGCTAGCTCACACAAGACATGTGCTAAGGTGTTGCAATCGGGTTTCTTTTGTCCGAGTTTGTTCAAGGATGTGCAAAGCTTTGTGGTAGCTTGTGATGCTTGCCAAAGGACGGGCAACATCTCAAGAAGGAATGAGATGCCCTTGAACAACATCCAAGAAGTGGAAATATTTGATGTGTGGGGTGTGGACTTCATGGGACCATTCCCTTCTTCATGTGGCAACCTCTACATCCTATTGGCGGTTGATTACGTTTCAAGATGGGTGGAGGCAATCGCCTCTCCTACAAATGACGCCAAGGTTGTGGTGCGGTTCTTCAACCGAGTGATCTTTCCTAGGTTTGGAACACCAAGGGTGATCATAAGTGATGGAGGAAAGCACTTCACCAATAGGAACTTTGGGACACTTTTGGCTAAGTATGGGGTGACTCATAAGGTGGCAACACCTTACCATCCCCAAACTAGTGGCCAAGTGGAGATCTCCAACCGGGAGATAAAGGCCATTCTCGAGAAGACGGTATCTAGAACTAGAAAGGATTGGGCTATGAAGCTCAATGATGCCTTGTGGGCATATAGGACCGCTTTCAAGACACCAATTGGCACAACTCCTTACAAGTTGGTCTATGGCAAGTCTTGCCACCTCCCGGTAGAAATAGAGCATAGAGCACATTGGGCCATCAAGTGGCTAAATTTTGATCTCAAAGAGGCCGGAGAGAAGAGGTTGCTTGATATGAACGCACTTGAGGAGATCCGGTTGGATGCATACGAGAATGCCCGGATCTACAAGGAGAGGACCAAGCGGTGGCATGACAAGAGGATCATCCCCAAGGAGTTGAGTGAAGGAGACCTTGTCCTTCTCTTCAACTCAAGGCTGCGGCTCTTTCCCGGAAAGCTCAAATCAAGATGGACCGGGCCATATGTGGTGAAGAAGATCTTTCCCCATGGAGCTATTGAGATAGGAGGGGAGCATTGTGAAAACTTTAAGGTGAATGGACACCGGTTGAAGAAGTATATCCCGGGAGCTCCGGTGGATATGATTGCCCCACTTTACCTTGAGTAGACGCCCCCGAGTTTGGTCAAGCTAATGACCTTAAAGAAGCGCTTGGTGGGAGGCAACCCATTGGTAACATTTTCCCTTTCTTGTTTTGTTTTTGTTTAGATTTTTCTATCTTTGTGTGTGTTTTGTGTGCCTTGTGTGTGCTAGAGCCTTAGTAGCATTGAAAGCCTTTCTTGGCAAGTGAATGATGATGATGAACCCCTCATCAATTATGGGTGGAGCGGACGCGGAACTTGGACGGCTAGCGGTGCCTAGCGCGGGTCCCGACGCCTTGACGACACTTAAGAGCTCTCTACCATTGTTGATAGGATCATCCACCATCAATTCACTTGAGAAATCCCAAATACCATAGCAAACCACTTTTACATTGTGAGAACCTTCTTTCACTCTTCTTTACTTTATTTACACATTGGGGACAATGTGTTTCTAAGTATGGGGTGGGGTTTGCATAATCCTTTGCGTGATGAGCATCTAGGGTAGTTTAATACTTGCACATGTCTTGTATTTCGAAAATCCTATAAAAATCAGAAAATTTAAAAATTTTTGTGCTTACTAGGCTTGGATATGACCCTAATGATGAATCTTGTCTTGTGGGTTGGCTATGGATGGCCTTATGTGTTAAATTGATGAATGCATATGTGGACTTGAAGTACTTCTCTTGAATCCCATGAATGATTGTGATCATGATGTTTGCCTAGGATGGATTGAGTATTGAAAGTCGAAATTACATGCTAGTTCTTGCATACCATCTAGGAATGAATGAGGCAACTCATTTTTCTTTACTTCTCATCTTGATCATGATTGTTTGAGCACCTCAATTGATATAAATTTGACCTCTTTTGACCCATCCGGGAATAGGAGCATGTTAGTGTGTTGATGTGTGTGAAAAGCAAGTATGGGGTGAAGATGTTGATGAAAGAATGTCATGAATAAAATGCTGAATTTGTTGTGAAAGTGTAGACAAAAACATAGGTTTGGGGACGTTGGTTTAAATGACAAGTAACTCGGTACACTTCACATAATCAGGTGTTGGTGCCTTGCCAAAGTCAAATAAACCGATAATCCTAACGAGCTTTGGTATGTGTGCCCGGTGTGGATGCACCTCGAAAAATAGAAAAAGCCCAAGGATGGCTAATCACCAAGGTTTCGGCTTTTGTACACCAATGCCATTGTCTCAAAAATAAGAAAAAGAAAGAAAAGATAGAGAAAAATATACACTTGAGGGAAGTTGATCGAGGACAAGATTGTGGAGTTAGTTCCATTCCCGGATTAGCATCACATAACCTAGAAAATCCCCACCTAGTCACAACGATTCTTGGCCTTATATCTCACAAGACCTTATGACCTATTTGCATGTTTGTAAGACTTAGTGATTTAGATTGGATATACTCTTGATCTTCTTGGCCTCTTCATTTTTACATTTCATGCATACCTTTGAGTTAAGTACAATTGTCTTTCCATGCCTTCACTTGTTTGATGCATGATTGCTTATCCTTCGCCATGAAACATGACTATGAAGGTGATCCAATAGTAGAAGCACAAACCCAAAAAGATTTTGCCATTTTTCTGCATACATAAATCATGTTATCTTGTAGTCTATAGTTGAGCATTTGCTCGAGGACGAGCAAACCTTAAGTATGGGGTATTTTTGTTAACACGATTTATGATTAGGGTTTAGGCAATCATTTAGATAGATTTCTCACTCATTCATGCATGGTTTAGCACTAGTCCATAACGTTTGCACTCAATTCACGTATTTTGCCAAGATAGACGTCTACACGGACTTGTGCATTGCTTTGTAGGTATTTTGGGAGATTTAGGAGCTAAAACGATACGTTTGAGGATCGTTCATCAAGATGACACGCCCTCGGACTCATTAGGATGCAAGCTAAAGGCTAAGGAGGACTCATGGAACCTTGCCAACACAAGCCATAGACCAAATCAAAGCTTAATGATCAAAGGCAAAGCTGAAGGTCCAAATCACGGTTCACTGACACTCCACGGCCGTGGAATTGTCCGTGGATTTTGCCAGATTTTCGTGACAGCTGTGCCACGATCTCTTGGCCAACTCTTGCAAAGTTGTAGTATAAATGTGGTCCTGGATTGGCTGAGAAAAGCATCTTTCAATTGGGGATTCTCCCATCACTCTACACACACAACAATACTCTCAACAAGAAGATTCTTTGGAAGAAGGAGGTAGAAGAAAGCCACCATTGGAGAAGAGCTTCATTGGAGAAGAAGAAGAGCACACCATTGATAGACTTTGATAGCTTTGTAGTGAAGAATTTCGGAATCGATTTCTAGACTTGTATGAACCATTTGAACCTTCTTTAAGAAGGGTTGTGAGTCATTCTAATTCCATTTTCAGCTTGGTTTTGTTTACTTCACTTGTTCATCTCTTTCTCTTCATTACCTTGCAAATGGGTGCTATGATTTTATGTTTGATGATTTTGATTGCTATGATGATTGTTGTAGGCTAAATAGATGTGATTCTAGGGTAAGGAAGGAATGGTTATGGCTAGGACTATGATAGGACGGACTTAGATTTACTTTTGGATGACTTGTGTGCTTGAACGTACCCTCTGTTAGGAACCACGGTTTATTCTTGCCAAACCACGGCCGTGGACTTGGTAGAACAACCCGTGATCTTCCCTGGTTCGATGATCTAGTCTTAGATTGTTAGAATGTTGAAATCCTAAGTGTTTGTTGAGTTAAATCTACCCTAGGGTGACCTAGTGTTAGCAACTAAGTGTTAGGAGAGACTTACCCGGTAATCCTTACTCTTAGATTCCAAAGATGACAAACCCTAGGTAGTGGTGAGCCTCGTAAGCCGCCATTGGACTGAGTGTGCTAGGGTAGTTACTTAGGAATAACCCTTCCGAGACTTACCCGGTAAGGATAGGTTAGATCTCTAGGTGACAATCCGGTTTGTGTAGAATCCCGTCCCATAGGTTCTTAGAGACTTACCCGGTAATGAGATCTTAGGGATGGACTAGTGGACCATGATACCTACCCGGTGATTGATCCCAATCTAGAAACACTCACTCCCAACATATCATAGTTAATCCAAGGAATGATTAGATAGCTTGAGTCCTATGCCATAACCGGAATTTCCAACCCCTAGAATCCATTTCTTTCTTTTGATTCATATCTTGTGTTTAGCTTGTTGTTTGTGTTGATTCGCTTGCTTAGTCGATTGTTTATTTTGCATGAATTGTGATCCTTGATTGATCACCTAAAAACCAACCAAAAACATTGAGATTTTCATTTCTTTATTTCTTTCCCTTTTCTTAACCTAGATCTTCACTAAACTTAATCATAAATTGAATCAATCTCACCTTAGTCTTTGTGTTCGACCTCGGAATACTTACCTTTCTACAAACGTCCCGTACACTGCGGGTTCACTAGGAGTTAGGATAAATATAACGAGTATAAATTTAAAACCCATTGCGTATCACATCCTGAGCGTAACACTTCACACATCTTTACTTCAAATTCCAGCTTCTCTACATCAAGGACGCACACAAAGTACATCGCACACGCATCAAACCGCTTCTGAATAATTGCCTCAATCTTAGGAGTCGATACCTCTACACAAGCTTTGGACTTTTGACACCGTTCAGCAAACCATCGGGTCATAAATTGCCTTATTTCATCCAGCATTTCCATGACAGGGTACTCTCTACCTTCTTTCATCAATGCATTTACACACTCTGCGTTGTTACTAGTCATTATGTTGTATCTTTTCGCAGGTGAGAAACAACGTGCTCACGTTGAAATCCCTATTTCATTCAGCAATTCTCCCACCTTCGGTTTCTCCTATACATACATAAATCATGTATAAGGTAATCATCATAACATAAGATATACAATACATAATTTACATGCTTATGTACCTCCGATATCTTATGTAATATTTCAATGCAACTGCTGTTTTTATAGCTCGTTGCCGCATCAATGAACATTTGTAGGATCCTGTTTGATCTTGTCCTCTTTCTCAGATTACATTTTAGATGCCAAATACAGTACCCATGGAAGGCTAGTTGGTAATTCGATGCTATAACCTTCTTAATCGATGCATGTCGATCGGACACAAACACAAGCTCTTTGCTGTCCATTACGACACGTCTCATATTCTTGAAAAAGAAATTCCAAGATGCATCATTTTCACTATCAACAATACCAAAAGCAACGGGGTATATTTGTTGGTTTGCATCTTGTGCAGTGGCGACTAGCAATACCCCACCATATTTTCCACTAAGATGTGTCCCATCAACGGTGATTACCTACATAAACCGTAGACGTGTTCACAAACCAACTTATGCACAAAAAACTGAACATGAATATATGTACAGAAACAAGTGCATCCATCATTATGTAACATAAACTACAATGCAAAAAGAAAATCAGGGTTTTTTATATTATGTACCTTTCTCATCACACACAAACCCCGAACGGACGGTCCGAATGACAGAAAAACATATTTGAACCTACTCTCGTCGTCGTGTATGAAGTCCACAATCGTTCCTTCATTCACCTCCACCAACATAAATAAGTATGCAAGAATTGTGTTATAATTGTCCACCGATGTACCTCTAATCATGTCCTTCACTGTCTTTTGAGCTTTCCAACATTTCCAATAGCTAGCGTCAATTCGATGCAAACTCTTCATTACAGTGATGATCTGATGCACCGAAGGTAATTTCTTTGAATTACCGTACCTACATAAACTTGATCATAACTAAAAGTAGGATGCATAACATATAATTCACACGCATTAGCAGATACATAAACTCAGTCCAAAAAATACATGCAACTTACATTGTCTTAACCTTATCAACTATTACGTGATACGAAGCTCCCCTATTTGCCTCCCGCCGCAAATGAAATGAGCATGTGTGTGTCGAAACATACTTTGTTGTGGTGAAGTATGTTATTGAAAAGCGGACCCTTCACTTACAATCTTCATCTACACATCTGGCAGTCACTGCCTTCATTTTCGAGTTTACTATCTTGTATTGTGAGCATTCAAAAATTGAATGTAAACACAATGCGTTTTTAACTTCAGTCTTCGAATGATATATCTTCCCAACTTGTAGTTACAAATCGTCCCTGATGATACATATCTATTGATATGTGGAACTATTGCAAGTGCATTATTGTTTGCATCTCCTACAGACTCGCTCCCAATCACACTAGAACCTGTTGTACATAAATCAAGTTCTATATCTGCTACATCAGTTTGTACTTCCTGATTCAAAATATAACCTGAATATTGTGTTCCATCTTTCAGTTAAGCTTCCTGACCATGTAGTTCTGTTGGAATCCCTCCCACACTCTTATGCAGTTCAACTTTGTTCACACATAAAGGGACACTCCAGCTAAATTGTGGGAGACTATTTATGTGTACAAAAGTATCCAAATCATCCTTTGTGTTAACATCAAATGGTTTGAGACCCTCATTGAAAGGATTCTTGTATGACAAGCATAAATCAAACTGTGTTAAAGATATTCTAAATAACAACGCAATCTTGTCCTTTAACACATCAAATGTGCATTTAACTGATATTAATAACGGCTTACTTGACTGTACTTCAATGTAGCTCCACACACCTTCATCAAATTTCCAATGTCCATCAAAATAAATTGTCACAAACACCACCCCCATGATTCCTACAAGAAAGGTACAGAATATAAGAATTATGTCAATAGCTTCCTCACGCTCTGTACATAATATTTCCAATAATTACATAAACCTTCATTATGTACACATATCCATAGAACATTATCCTCGTTAACTACATGACTACTTTGTTAAACAATACATAACTTACACATTACATAACTTATGTTAACACAAACATAAACCAAATTTATACTTTCAACAGTTATGTACAATCAACTACATGAACATAAATTTTCGCACTTATACATAAACATAAACCAAAATTATGTAAACATACGCACATAAAATTATGTTCATCACCTTCAGCATTATTGACACTCAGTACATAAAAAATAACCGTCACATAAATTTAACAACTACATAATATTAAGCAGATACATAAACCGAACTTATGTACACATACACACATAAGATTATGTTCGTCACCTTCATCATTACTGACACTCAACACATAAAACTCAAAGACACATACATTTAACAACTACATAAATCTAAGCAGATACATAAAATACGCAGGTGTCACGGGCCGCTCTTCCGTGACGATGCCAAGACCGACAAGTGAAGACGACTTGCCGGAAGACGTCATCAAGACGCCATTTGACAAGGTCAAACGAAAAAGACATGGGAAGACAGCCAAGCGGGAGGCTAGACAAAAACCTTGTCAGGATGACATGTTGGGAAGACAAGGAGTATTCCGGAAAGATCTGGGACAATCAAGGAGGACCCAGAATGCTCAAGAGGAATCCGGAACACGGAGGAACATTCCGGAAGGTGATGGAATATTCCGGAAGGCGGAGGAATATTCCGAAAGGTGGTGGAAGCATCCGGAAGCATCCGGAAGGATCGAGAAGAAACCCGGAAGGCACCGGAAGGATCAAGACAAGTCTAGAAACCGGCGGATGTCTCTAGACTTGTGTAGATGTTGTCGGAAAGATCCGGATGGAGGCGGATCTCCCCGGAAGACGGCGGAGACTTTTAGAACTCGAAGGAACCTTGAAGACTTAGCTAGAGTCTTAGGGAAAGTTCTAGAGTCGTTAGGATAATGTCAAGGTAGGAAGGATCCAGAATGTCCTAGGAGAGTTAGGTTCCGGAACCTTCCCGGAGAGGAGGTGGCCAAGGCTATAAATAGGGGAGGCCACCCCTCATTTCCATCATCCCACAAAATCCACCAAACTCCAAGCATTCTAGCTCTCTTGAAAAAAGCTCTCGTTTGTAAAGCTCTCTTTGAGTAATATAAAGGCAAGGTTTGCCGACAACTCTCCGAGTTCACTTAGCCATCTAGACAAATCGCTCATTGTCAAGGAGCGTCAAGGAGTAAGGCTGATCTTAGCTTGTCGGGGGCGACATTATAGCTAAGAGCCACGCGGTCTGAGTTGGGGAATAACTCGGCCCGTGACAAGTGGTATCAGAGCGAAGGTTCGGACGATCATTCTATTTAGGCGCCAAGCGCTTACAACCAAGAGAGGCAAATAGGCAGGGGTACGGATCGAGAGGAGCTCTCCGTAGATCGCCAAGCGTTTGCTAGAAAGGTTGGTAAGTAGGCAGGGATGTAGAGCACATTAAGGTCCGAGGCAAGACACTATGGCTAGTGGAGGTGTGTCCGGAGTTGGTGACGAGAGCAAGAAAGGCAAGAAGGCAAGGGACCCATCAAGGGATGTGGTGTCAAGCACGGAGGCAAGACTGGAGAAAGTCGAGTTAGCCGTGGGCAAGATGCGAGACTCCATCGAAGACGCCAATAAGCGGGTTGATGACGTCGAATCCACGATGGAATCCTCAATTGAGGAACTCAAGGGGGAGTTCCAAGGGGCCATGAACGCGTCCTACAAGACCCTTGTCGCCAAACATGAAGTTCTTAAGACCCAATATGAGGCGTTGACCGACAAGATGGAGGCCGTCTTAAGGGAGTTGGCGGCATGCAGGGCAGCCATGGGGGCTGGCCTAGTTGGAGTTGCCCCACTGCAGAAGGTAGATGCACCCAAACCGACGACGTTCAAGGGAATTCGTTCCGTCAAAGACGTTGAGAACTTCTTATGGGGCATGGAGCAATACTTCCGCGTCATGGGGATCGCGGACGAGGAAAGGAAGGTAAGTACCGCTTCCTTATATCTTGGTGACATAGCTTTATTATGGTGGGAAAGGAGGACCTGTGAAAGGGCCGGAGGGACCCCAATAACGACTTGGGTTGAGTTCTCGGCTGAGCTGAAGAAACAATTCTACCCCATATATGCCGACGATGAAGCCCGGGCCAAGCTTCGCAGGCTCACCCAAAAAGGGACCGCCCGAGAATACGTAAAGGAGTTCTCGGAGATAATGTTGCAGATTTCGGACATGAATGAGAAGGAAGCCTTCTTCCAATTCATGGACGGACTTAAGCCGTGGGTAAGACAAGAGCTTCACCGACAGAAAGTTCAGACCCTTACCGAAGCCATGACTGAGGTGAATTCCCTCATCGAGCTCCGAAGCCAACACCAAGGTAACTCCTCCCGGGACAAGGGCAAAAGTGGGGGAGTGGATCACGATGACGAGTCATCAGGGAGCGATGATGAACGACCCATGGACAGGAGAAGTAGGTCTCGCATGGACGAGAGTTCCTTGGAAAGGAGGAAGTTCCAACGAGACGACGATGGTCCATCGGGCCGAAAGGGCATGTTCAACAAGGACAAGACCGAGACAAAGGAAAGACGCCGCTTGAGTTACTTCTTGTGCGGAGAGGAGCACCTCGTAAGGAACTGTCCAAAAAAGAACAAGCTTGCCGCGATAGTCTCGGCAGAGAAAGAAGAGTCGAGGAGGGAGCCACTTAGGCTCGGGGCTATGATGAAGAGTACCCCTAGAGTGAGGCAATTCAAATGCCTCAAGTGTGACGGTGATCATCTAAACCGGGATTGCCCACAAAGAGCGAAGAACGAAGAGTCGCCAACCGAGGAGGAGTCGGGTAAACGGGTATTAAGGCTCGGGGCCGTGATGACATGCAATGTTTCTAGACCAGAGGAGAAGGAGTCTAGAGCATCTCGGGCATGTGAGGACGGCAAGCCGCCCGGGGACACCGAAGAAAACAAGGCTAGCCCGTTACGGGAGGAGACGAAACGGGAGCCTTCAAAAGAAGAAGTTGACATGTTGCGGGAGGAGACGCAACAGGATCCTTTGGTAGATGAAGCAAGCATATTGCGGGAGGAGACACAACGCTTGCCTCCGGAAGACAAGACCTCTTTGGGGAAAGAGGTTGACAAGGTCAAGTAAGACCTTAAGAACGGACTCGCAACGGGGACGTTGCGAAAACAAGTGGGGGAGTATGTCACGGGCCGCTCTTCCGTGACGATGCCAAGACCGACAAGTGAAGACGACTTGCCGGAAGACGTCATCAAGACGCCATTTGACAAGGTCAAATGAAAAAGACATGGGAAGACAGCCAAGCGGGAGGCTAGACAAAAACCTTGTCAGGATGACATGTTGGGAAGACAAGGAGTATTCCGGAAAGATCTGGGACGATCAAGGAGAACCCAGAATGCTCAAGAGGAATCCGGAACATGGAGGAACATTCCGGAAGGTGATGGAATATTCCGAAAGGCGGAGGAATATTCCGGAAGGTGGTGGAAGCATCCGGAAGCATCCGGAAGGATCGAGAAGAAACCCTGAAGGCACCGGAAGGATCAAGAGAAGTCTAAAAACCGGCGGATGCCTCTAGACTTGTGTAGATGTTGTCGGAAAGATCCGGATGGAGGCGGATCTCCCCGGAAGACGACGGAGACTTCTAGAACTCGAAGGAACCTTGAAGACTTAGCTAGAGTCTTAGGGAAAGTTCTAGAGTCGTTAGGATAAGGTCAAGGTAGGAAGGATCCAGAATGTCCTAGGAGAGTTAGGTTCCGGAACCTTCCCGGAGAGGAGGTGGCCAAGGCTATAAATAGGGGAGGCCACCCCTCATTTCCATCATCCCACAAAATCCACCAAACTCCAAGCATTCTAGCTCTCTTGTAAAAAGCTCTCGTTTGTAAAGCTCTCTTTGAGTAATATAAAGGCAAGGTTTGTCGACAACTCTCCGAGTTCACTTAGCCATCTAGACAAACCGCTCATTGTCAAGGAGCGTCAAGGAGTAAGGCTGATCTTAGCTTGTCGGGGGCGACATTATAGCTAAGAGCCGCGCGGTCTGAGTTGGGGAATAATTCGGCCCGTGACACAGGCATATCATAGTACTTTTTCAACAACAGTGGTTTAAACTTGAACATATACAAACTTATGTACACATACAGACCTAAAATTATGTTCGTCCCCTTCATCATTATCAACACTCAGCACATAAAAAATCACCGACATATAAATATACGAAATACATAATATTAACCATATACATAAATTACGCAGAGCAAATGTGCGAATTAGCCACCAATTAAACGATTGAGCGTACATACCTCACAGATCTGGACAAAAATGTCTCAAAACGATTGGATTTACAGATCGAGTTCTTCGTCCCAAAAATCGCACAAAACAAACGATTGAATCTACAGATTGACAATCCGAATGTTGATGATCACACAACCGTAACGATTGAAGAAACAGATCATCAAAACGAAATAAATCGGCAGTAATCGAACAAAAAATAGAGAAAATGTTTATGACAGTAGACGAATAACTCTGTAGAAATGGTGGTTATGGACGCAGAAATGGGGGAATTTCGTGATTCTGGTTTCACGTTTACAAGGAAGGTATATTTGCTTTCCTAACAACATCCTGATTTGTAGGGGACCATATTAAATAAGCATATTTATTTAGAAAACTGCCACATCGGCATTTTTTTATTTCTAGCAGGGGTATGCATTTATTTGAGAATTAATCTTTATCAGAAAATTACTAGGGGCCTACTTTATCTACATTTTTGCAAAAGAGACTAGTTAATCTACATTAATACATAATTAGCCTACTTCCCCTTTTCTCTCTTTTACATATTCAATTTATCAAATTTATTGTTTTTATCATTTTCCTTTAACAAAACTGCAATTAAAAAAAAAGATATATTGTAGGATATTTAACGGAAAAAATAGATCCTTATTTAAGATATAGATAAGGACTTATAATTTGAAATTATTAATATTGGTTTTTATTTAACAAATTTATTAAAACTATCTTGACAATATTAAATGAGAAATTTATTAGACAAAACTCTTATTGTACGTGTCGTTAAAGTTTGACAATATTAAATGAGAAATAATTTTTAGGTTTAACATCAAATCTGATGCCCACCATCTTAGGATTTGTTTGAACCATAAATAGATTTAGGTGGCAAACACGACTAAGGGTGTGTTTGGTAAGTGATGGAAGTTATTTTGAAGATTAACGATCTTATTAGGGATTAAGCTAATTTAGTAAGTAGGCTTTTTTATTTTATTGTATACTAACTAGACCTTTTCTAGTTTTCTATTTAATAAATATACTCCATTAGCTTTTTTTACTGTCCACATTATTCTGTAAATTCGTAAATATCTTGAGACAATGTTGTATATAGATTTTTATATCAGCAAATTCAATATTATATATTCGATCCAAAATTCATATTCAAAATATGCTTCTATTACTTTGAAAAATATAATTTGTTATAAATATCAAATTAAGATACAAAGTTAATCCCATATCTCAAAATTTTAAATTTTAAAAATATCCTTAAACAACTATTTTAATTATTAACATATAATTTGGTAATTCACCATTGTTTTAAAATCTATTTAATTATATTATATGGTTGTTACAACTTCCAAAATTTGCTAAACCACGACAATTATTTATTTTTAAGATTTGATTGTGAAAAATAATTATATAATCTTGTTTGTTAAAGCTTTCAAAATCTAGTTTGTTATCAATATCTTATAATTTTTTATTTCTAAGATTTAATTTGTAATATTGTGGTATATCCGTAACTTGATTAAAAAACATTCTTATGTGGCATATTTTGGACGTGACGTGGCATTGCTGACTGTTTATTAATACTTATAGAAATTATTTTGTAAAAGAAAAATGGAAAATCTGTAAATACCATGTGGCATATCTGTAAATATATTGAAAAAGTCCTATGTAGCATGTCTTAGACGTTGACATGTGGACTAAATGGGTTTTGTTTTAGTAGTATATATAGATTCACTAATGGTGTTTAGGGGTATACACTCATGCTTATTTGTTAAATAAAAGAAAGAAAAAAGATCTTATAGTTACCAAAGATCATCAATAAATTAGCGTGAGATTGAAAAATCTAACTAACTTAACAATTTAAAGATTTGAGCAATTTAGATTACTTTTTAATTATTTAATCGGTTAAAATAGATTTAGTTTTAATGGATTCCTAAAATATAGAAAGATTTAAAACTTTTAAATATGGATCCGTATAATTAAAATTGGAAGAATTTGGTAAGTAGGCTATTTTAAGTTTAGGTTTAGTAAGTAGGCTTTTTATATTTTCTCATTAAGTTAATGTACCCCAAATTTTTTTTACCGTTCAAATAGCTTTTCGAATTAGGGTTACTAGGTTTTCTTTTCTTCCGCATCTTCTCATTTCCCTCTTCCTTATCTCTCATTCTCTCGCACCAGAAGACTGCCGACATCACCTGAGTTGTAATGGTGCCGGGTGGAGTCTCTCTTGCTCCACTCTTCATCACCACCGTAACCAGGACCGCCGCCGAGTACGCTTCTCTTGCGAGAGTCTTGACCTGCAAATACCGAGCCACTACGAGCCGGACGGGGCGGTCAGACGCCTGTGCTTTCGACCACCACCGGCGTCGTGTGCCACCGGCCTCCCTCCGTTGGAGCTATCGCCGCCAAGGAGCCACAACCTCCCTCCTCGCGCGAGCCTCTCCTCGTCACTAATAGATCTCGAGCCGGATTCGAAGTGAGGCCCCCATTACCGATGGCAAGAGCACCGGAGACGAGAACCCGATCATACCAGACGACTAAGGTACTAACAAATCTCCTTCTTTCGTCTGAGTTTGTGTTGATGCAATTGTCTAACAATTGTTTTGAACAGAAAGTAAAATGGTGACCCCTTGACAGCAAACAAAGGGGTTGTTCTCATGGTTTGCAGGACATGTGGTAAGAAGGGTGACCATTGGACTTCCAAGTGTCGTTACAAGGATCTAGCAGCACCTACTGATAACCTAATCTTGAGGGTTGAATGGGCTACACCAAGGAACTAACAAATCCCAATAAGACCTGACTACTTTGTACGCATGAATTTTCATCATTTTACATCTCTTAAAGAGATTTTGTAGTTGAATTAGAAGTTCATCTTGGATTTTCAGCTTTTATTCTTTACAATTTTTTCTTGAATGACCTTATAAAATGCTCAGCTACTCTCTCAGTTATGGTTATCTTGTTCAATATTCAGCTTATGTCACGGGGGTTGAGTTCTAACCCTCATTGAATTTGCAAGAAACAAAAATGGCGACAAAACGAGAGGGAGGAGGAGGAGGAAGGAGGGCGGAGAACTCTGCTAGATAGGAATTTAATGTTGGTTTATATTTTTTAACTTCTGGTATGAGAATCCGGTATGTAAAAATTTTTGGTATGTAAAAATTTATGGTATTTGAATTTTTGGTATGTGAATTCCGGTATGTAAATTCCAGTTTGTAAATTTCGGTATGTAAAATGTCCGGTATGTAAAATCTTCTTAGCAACTATATTTGATTATGGTATGTGAAAAAATACAATTCTGGTATGTGAAAAAAATACAATTCTGGTATGTGAAAAAATACAATTTTGGTATGTGAAAAATACAATTCTGGTATGTGAAAAAATACAATTCTGGTATGTGAAAAAAATACAATTCTGGTATGTGAAGAATAAAATTCTGGTATGTGAAAAAATACAATTTTAGTATGTGAAGAATAAAATTCTGGTATGTGAAAAAATACAATTCTGGTATGTGAAAAATAAAATTCTGGTATGTAAAAAAATTCTGGTATGTAATTTTGGTATGAAAAAAATTCTGGTATGAACAAATTTCTGGTATGAATATGAAATTATGGTATCAAATTCATACCAAAAAATTAAAATAAATAAATAAATAAATAAAAGACAAAAAAAAAGAAAGGAAAATAAAAATAAAAATAAAAGTCACATTCACTTACGTAACATTTAAAAGATTTTGACTAAGTTCATGTATTTTTCTTTTTTTTTTAAAATAGAAGAGTTAATTATTTTTACCTAGCAATAAATGAAAGTGGTAAAAAAGTATGGGGTACATTTACCAAATCATATTCTCAAAAAAACCTAGTAAGTCAAATTCTCCCATTAAATTTGTTAGATACAGTATCTTAAGAAAAATATTTTTTTTACTTGATGAGTAATTTAGGATAATACACTAACAATATTTATATATGGAAACTTCTAATTTCTTGGGGATTTTATCCATTAACTTTGACTTATAAATTTGTTAATACATTAACAGTTCAAAACAACAAACCCTAGCTGCCTATCAAACTACTGCTCGAAGCTTTCCTGCGAAATTAGTGGAGTGGAAGCCGCCTGCAAAAGGGGTCATGAAACTGAACTGCGACGGCGGTGTATCGCGAGTCCGAGGGTGTGCAGTCGGAGCGGGCATCTTCCGTGACCACCAAGGCACGCCTATGTTCTCCTACGCTTGCTCTGACCCTGAAAAGATGGGTCACACCTCCTACCAAGCCGAGGCTCGTGCTCTGTGCATGGGGCTCGACATCGCCTTGAGTTTCGGGATCCATAGCCTTTGGATAGAGACGAATGTTAAACTTTTGGTCAATGTGCTGCGTTCTAGAAGGCCAAATCTTTGGAACGAAGACGAAGTCATGCATTCATTAGGGGGTTCTTATGACTCGTTTCCCGCAACAACTTATGTTGACGCATATATACCGCAAGGGTAATATGACTGCCGATTCACTTGTACGAGAGATGCCGGATGACGCTTCCATGGCAGATGATCTCAGATGGTGGCGCGTCGACGGCTTGCCCAACAAAGTAGGAACGCACCGGATACACTTAAATCAGGAAAAGCTGCTACATTCCTCGTCCCAAAGATTGCTACTATCCTCCTTCGATTTCTCAAGTTTGAATGTTTTAGGTTGCATAAATCAATGAATGTAGAAGTCTGGGCGTGTATAATCTGTTTCAAAAGTTGTTGATAATGTCGTTAAGCTTTTGTAATGTTTCAAATACAATGGATGTATAGAGTATGTTTTTGTGATATGAAAATTGTTGTTATGGTATGTTTTGGTCTTCATAGTGTATGTATCGATATCTGAGTTAATGTTTGTGCAACACTTTACACTCATAAATATTGCTTCTGTTTTGGTATTTATGCTTCTATTTTGGTCATATATGTTCCAAGAAAGGATGATAGGAGAAGATACATATCTTCTGTTTTGGTATTTATGCTTATGCTTTCAAAGCAAAATCTGTTGTTGTTTGCTGTAATAGTTGCATGTTTATCACTTCAATTGCTGTAATAGTTAAACTAGTAACTTTTCTCAAATTTACGGAAATGGCCTCAAAAGCTTCGACCCTCAAGTTATTAAGCGGATGAAAGGGTTTCTTCAAGCTTCAACCCTAAATTGGGGTTTTCTTCAACCTCAACCTACCATGTTATGGGGATTACATAATTCGAATTCTCAATTTTACCCTTCTAAGCCCTAACGTACATTTTGTTATACATTAAACACGATACAAATTAATAGAGATTATGACAAATAATTACAGGAACGTAAAAAGGATATTTTTATATTCTTGAAGGTACTTTTAAGCTATAAATGTCCCACCCCAAACAACAAACACACCCATATTACAAAGAATCTTAGTTAAATGGAATAAAAGTGTCTTTGCAATATCCAAGAACGGAAGTCTGATTTGGTGATTGCGCTGGATAAAGTGGCGACTAAGTTGACGAGTCATGTTTCGGATCAATTGATCCAGCAGGAGGCAGACTGTTATGCTCAACTTGACCATGTCCTTGAGCAAAATGATATTTTGGTGCCAAAAGGCAATTCAACATGTATCACTCTCGGTGATCAAAACGCCTCGTTCTTTCATCTCTCCATTGTGATCAGGAGACAATATAATCGGATTGATGCTCTAAGACTTGATGATGATACCTGGTGCATGGAGAAAACGGAACTTGAGAACCATGTTATGGACTTTTTCAAAAGTCTCTACGGTTCTACGGTAATGCCGAACCTGACGAATCTCTCCACTGACGGGTTCCCTCATCTCACCGACTCCATCCAGGTATGGTTGAATAACCCTTTCTCTGATGATGAAAATTTCCAAGCTATCAAATGCATGACAGCATTGAAGCCTCCGGGTCCGGATGTCTTCCACCCAATACTTTTTCTGAAATTGCGGGGTTCCGTGGTATCTTCTCTAGTGGCCTTGGTGTGACAGTTTCTTATCACGGGCTCCCTGCCGGATAGGATTAATGACACACTCCTAGTCCTTATTAGTATCTCTTTTGGCTCTTCACTTATGTATCAACCAATTTTAATCAGTGATTTCCGACAACGGCGCCAATAACTTGATCGTGGAAATTCTAACCAAATAGTTAACTACAACCTTCCATGCAAGGATACGGGATCGGTGATAGGTGATGGAATCACTATCATTTAGGCTAGTTTTTAGAGTCTTTTGATTGCATTTGTGTCGGCTTATGCTACTAACTCCTTGGTCCAGAAGAAGAAGACTAAAAGAAGCTAAGGAAGGAGTTATAAGCACTTAGGAGTGAAGTCGTCCACGAAGCAAGGCTTCTGTTGCCTCACCGCCCCCGCGGAGCAGTGTCACCGCCCCAGCGGGTGACACCTTACTCCGGAGCGCCCAGCAGCACCTTCACCAGCGCCAACCATGAAGACTGTCACCGCACCAGTGCCACTCCTAGGCGCCCCTGCAGTGACTTATCCTGAAGAAGCGAAGACCAACGCCCCTGAGCCTCTTCCTGCGCCTCAACCTGAGAGCTGGAAGATGAGGAGTCTATGTCACCGCTCCTGCGTCAACACTAAGGCGCCCCTGCGCCTTGACATCAGTAACGACAGGAAGTTGAAGAGTCAGACGTTTGGAAGAGTATTAAAGATCCGCCCCTGCGGAATGGCCTGGCCGCTCCTGCAGCCACAAAGAAGTTCAAGCGATCCTGCCTAAACCGCCCCTGCGGTTTCTGAAGGCCGCCCCTGCGGTTCAACGCCAAAATCTTTACTCCGGCTGTTTACACCACCTTTATGGCATTAAAGGTGGCTGTTTTGGGCTGGCCATTTACTCCTAATTAGTGTCTTTTGTAGTATAAATAGTTCTTGGCTGATTGTTAGAATCATCCATGCTTATCCACATAAATCCATTTTAGAATTGAATTTTCCATTATAATGAGTTGCTAACTCCCTCGCTAAATTGGGTTGGTTTGAAGCTGCATTGTTACTTTGGTTGTAAGTTTCTTTAATATAAGTTTCATTCAGTAATACTTTGTGTTTTCCTTGATCTTTATTGCCTAATTGCATGTTTGATTAACACTTAAGATTGATCACCTTAGGTTCTAAAGTGCATGCAAAGAACTAGGATTAATAGATTCCGGGTTCGGGTCTTTAGTCTAGTAGTAAACTTTAAGTAATAACGGGTTGTAATTGCTTAAAGAAAAGGAACACAAATATAAAGATAGGGTTAACGGTTTTAATCCATTCTTTGTATCCCTTAGTCTTTATTTGAAAGCTAACTTGTTACTTGTTCTTGTAGGTTTATGGAACACTAACTTGCCAAGTTGTGTTGATGCCGGTTGGCTCAACACATATATATGATCAAGACGGGAGATTACTTGAAACTTGTAAAAGGAACTCACCAAAGTAGCATTTGCATGCTAAGAATCAACCTAGTGTAGATTCATCCATCATTGTCTTGCATTTTGTGTCACTTGTTTTTATAAGCTTTGTGTGCGTTACTTCAACCAAAAAACCCCCCTTTGTTACTTGTTTCGATAATCAATAATTGGACTAAATAAACCTAAACTCTCTTGGGTTCGACACTTATTTAACCACTATACTTGTTTTAGTGCTAAGTCGGGATTTACTTTTGATTGGGTATAGACGACCTTAGAATTACCTTCGGTCAATCGGGTATTACATATTGGGGTATCGAATCCACATGGATCACGTCTGATTTGATAGATACCAATATTAAATTATTCTAAGTAAAAAAAACAATAAAATAACAATGGTAGCAAGCGAATTAAAACAATGATAATTGTAGACACATATATGATGAAAGCGATCTAAGGAAACAAGAATCCCCACTATGATGAATTAAAATATAATTGCATATATATGACTTGCAAACATTGATATATGAATATTGTAGGTAACCATCTAATATAGCATTTGACATAGACCAACTGATGCGGGGTGAAAGCAACATTTTCCCGATCTAGATTGAAAGTCCTCAAATCATCAACAAAATGAAAATCTCGGATGAATCAATGAAATCTCGGGTGAGATTTAATGAAAGATCGAGATTTTGTAGAACTCATAATGCGGAATTTATGAATGATATGAAAAGATAACAAGATGATAATTGCAATAATAAATAATAAATATAGAAAGATAGGACTATTATAAGACTTGAAAAGAACCTTGACCATTATGTGTCAAAACCCGATACAAAGAATTACCTTTCACCCTTCCTTCTTTAACCTTACACAAGCCTTCTAAATAAGACAAGCACAAGGAGGGATCAGTTTAACTTGTAGAACCAACCTTCAAAAATATTAACACACACAAGAACAACCTAGCAAAGACTCACAACTTTTCAATCCAAAACTCTCCTTTTGATTGAATAGAAATGATAAAATGCAAACTCCGTGAGTGAAGTCACAAGTATCTCATAATATTGTGGAATTCAATAATCACAACTAAGATATCTAACAATCTCCCCCACTAAGGCTATTTATAAGGGAGATCTTCTGTGTAAACTAGGAAAAAGATATCTTCTAAAAGACATTCTAAGAAAAACAAATAATCTCAAAGGTAGGATTAACAACTAACAATTACCTTAAGAATGTTTGATAGATTTAAGGTAATAAAATATAAAAGATAGATGTCAAGATTAAAATATCCTGGCCGGATCTTCAAGGGTGCATCAAATACCAAATTTCGGTCAACCATCTCGGCCGAGATTCCTGGGACTCAACCGAGATTTCTTCTTTGCAACTTGTTCTTGATCTTCCTTGTTGGTTGTTCCTCTCAAATCCTTTTAGCCCTCGATCTTGTGATTGGTCCTTGTATGAGTGGTGTCGAGGATGGTCCCACATCATACTCCCCTTCTTGGAAAAATTCGACCTCGAATCTTCACCTTGCTCGTTACTACTCATATCGGAACTCAATTTCTTTTGGTCTAGAGACAACAATGTATACTCTCCTAGATGAGCGCTTGAAGTATATAAAACTCGTGCCTTAAATACGAGCCGTGCAACACTCAAAAGTAAGGAATCTCGGCCATCAAACATGAATCTTGGGCAAGGTTTTGCTTCAGGATTAGCCGAAGTATCTACTAAGTATCCGTACGCCGCAGTTGATGATGCTAACTGAGAGTGGACTACAATTCCATCCTCTCCTGGTGGTGATTCCTTAAGATCTCCGGGATCAAGCAACAATGTCATGTCCATTTGATCTCCTTTCTCCTCTAATAACTTTCATGCAATATAACTTAATCGCTTCCTGAAAGACAACGGTAAAAGATTAGAAGAACTTAAGGAGAATAACTTAACCGTATAGTCATTACAACGGGAGGAAAGATAAGAGTGATAATTTCTAAATTCCTTAAGCACACACCGCTTAATGAAATCACCCAAAGACATGAATGATATAACCTGAAAATCCATGGGGTTATGCTCCATTTGTAATGGTTCTTGGTCAACCAAAAGGGCTCTTGAAGGTGATGCATTGATCGCGATAGTGGGTCGATTTTCCGAAAAACTTGGGTGAGGTACATGAATCTCGGCGGAGTTTTCTTCAGGAACAGGCGGAGATTCTTTACTGAAATGTCCTTCGACCACTTCTTTGTCCAATGCTCGATCCTTGCCTTCTGTCTTTTGATTCTCATAGGTCTCGGTGATTTGTAAAGGGGTCATAGGCTTCAGTTTCACCCTTTTTCCATTGAAAGTGAACATGTATTTGTTGGTATGGCCTTCATGTTCTACTTTCTGATCATATTTCCATGGACTACCTAATAAAATATGACAAGCCTGCATAGGTACCACATCACATAAGATTTCATCAGTATAATGTCCTAATGTGATAGTCACCTTAACTTGCTTGTTGACCATCAAAGTACCACAATCATTCATCCATGTTAGTTTATAGGGCCTATGGTGATAAAAAGTAGGAAATTGCAATTTAATTAGTAGCCAATTCAACACTAGCAATATTACAAGAACTACCTTCATCAATGATCATATTGCACACCTTTCCCTTAACAAGACATCAAGTATGAAAGAGATTTTCTCGTTGGGTATTTTCACTAAGAGACATATTGACATGCAAGGTCCTTGTAGTAATCAAAGATTCTCCATGCTCAAATTCAAAACTCTCATCACTTTCACTAGCACTTTTAGGATCTTCTTCACTTTCATGATCCCCTTGTTGATTAATGAATAAAACCTTGTTATTAGGACAATCCTTTTTATAATGACCTCTACCTTGACATTTAAAACACACAATGTCTCTAGTATGTAAAGTAGGCTTAGAAGTGCTCCCTTTAGGATCCTTTGAAGGCTCATTCAAAGGTTTAGAATGTTGGGAATTGGATGATGAAGCTCTCAATATTCCTTAGTTGTCGTTCCTACTTCGAGGCTCTCTTTGGGAGGAATCTTGGTCAAAATCTCGGCCGATATTTTCCTTACTCGCCCGAGATATGTTCTAGTGCCATGAGTTTGTCTCTTGGTTCCGTACTTTGAGCTTCTTTTCCATCTTAATAGCCAAATGCATTAAGTTAGTCATATTATCATAAGGATATAGATCAATTTCATTAGCTAATGATGGATGCAAACTTCTTAAAAATTGAGCCATATTGGACTCCTCATCCTCTTGGACATTGGCCTTAATCATCGCCATTTTCATGGTGGTGTAGGCTTCTTCTATGCTTTGGATGCCTTGTTTGAATTTCTCCAACCTTTGTCTTGCTTCCTCAGCATAGTATAGATGTATGAATCTTGCTCTCATCAATGCCTTCATGGGTTCCCAAGTATGGATCTCGTGATCTAGTGTTTGTTTCCTATCTTTGAGGAGGTGATCCCACCAAACTAGGGCATATCCTTGGAATTCAAACGCGTCACGTTGGACCTTCCTTTGCTCACTAAAAGTATGGTAAGATCAAATTTGTTCAATTTTAATTTGGTCTCTCATTCCATGTAAATGTTTGGATCTACTTTTCCCTCAAAACTCGGAATCTTGACCTTCACCTTGCCCATCCCGTCATTGTCTTGGTAAGGTCTATAGGGTTCCAAGTCTTGAACTCTCCTAGGACAAGGATTGAGTCTAGGATAACCTCTCCATATGCCGTCATCATTTTCCTCTTCCATTTCCTGAAATTCATAAACAACATTTGCTGGGTTAGGTATATGGAAATTTTAGATTCGGATAGTGCGTGACTCTTGAGGGTGTCTTGGATCTAGGGCTGGAGGTATGAGAGGTTTTGTGAGCTTTCACTCATCTCAGAGGCAAATCTCGGGTGAAGTTTTGGGTTGGGTCGAGATTTTGGGCCGAGATTGTTCTTTGGAACAAATTTTTAGCCGTTCCATCCGTTCAGTCATTGCCGAAAACATCTTCATAAGTTGTGACATTTGATCATTGGTTTTGGGGACCATTAAGTCACCCTGTTGTGAACCTTGTGGGCTTTTAGACATCCTACATAATAACACAAAGTAACAACAAACGCGTGAAGTTAGTGAAAACGAGGGTTCCTTACTTGTTTTCTCTCGCACTCACACTCTCTTGTGGTATCGCAAGCTGGTTTGACGTAGTTGTCTTGGATGAATTAATGCTTCTTTACTAAATGATGCACTAGCTTCCACTAGAACTTCCTTGGATGCCTCAAGTAGTCAACTTGTGTTTGGAAGGAAGGTTCTTGTGTTGAAAGATAGTGAAAGGATTCTTGTTGTGGGTCTCTTCATACAATGATAGGAAGAATATTACAAGTATGACGCAACTGGTATGATAGGTGTAACACCCCAAGTTCTGGGAACTCGAAGCGCTACGGGCTAGGACCACACAATGGGTCCCGACCCTCAGAGTAGCAACAGCAAACGGATCTTACAACAAGGCACAGACGAATGAAAACCAAAACTCAATATAAAACCAAAGCTTTAAACAACAAAGCGGAAAAAGACTCGCAGCCGAGTTCAAAACAAAAGGGAAACAACAAAAGAAACATAAACCCGATCCCGTCCTATAATGTACGGGAACCCCGACTGACCACACCATCCGGATCACTCAGCAGCATCCTGAACCTGCGGAACATCTACAACAACGGTATAAACCGTTTTCATATTCTAGGTATAAGCAAGAGTGTAAAGGCACAAACACACATAAGGTAATGTAAACACATAGCATGCTTGCACACAACCGGTTATTATCTTTCATTAAGGTTATCCATTACTAATTCAACTTCTTTTGTTAGACGAGAATCTCCCGAAACTCACCTCCGCTTCCGTCTGCCAATAGGAATAGATCAGTACTATCCGTTACCTACGGGTCTGGGTTGCAAGAGCACATTCTAGTCTCTTGGAGAACTAGACAAGTGGTCACCGCCCGGTTATATTACACTTGGGCCAGTTTAGGTTATCAAAGGGTGAATCCTATTTCCAATTATCCGTTATAAACATGATAGCAACACAAACAAGCCAATACAATCCAACTAATACGCGGAATGAAGCTAAGTAAGTCCAACGGACTTACCTCACACGAAGGTAAACCAAAAGATCAACAAAAACTCAGGAAACACTCAAGGAAGGCTCAGTTTCCCTCAGGAAAGGAGCAAGGGAAGCCTGTACGAACAAGCAACAAGGATTAGGGACAAAACGGTTGCTAGAAGTCTATGACTTCTAGTCTCAAAGATCTCTTAGAGATCAACACATGCTAAGGGCTCAACCTTAGTCTTACAATACTCAAGGAAACAAGGAATAACATAAGGAACCAAGGATGGAACGAGGAAAGGAAGGAAGGAAGCAACTCACCAAAGACGGGAGTTACTGCAAAGAAACCGCAGGGGCGGCTAGACAGATGCGCAAGGGCGGCTCTGTGCAGGCGCAAGGGCGGCGGCGTGACATAAAGCGTTGTCGGCTTTCTTCTTCGGTAGAACTCGTAGCAAGGCAACCAAAGCTCGAACCTTTGGCTCCAACACGTCAAGGCTCAACTCCAAAGAGCTTGAGAACAACGAAGGGTCAACAACGGAACACTCCACAAGAATCAAGGCTCATGCTTGATCCTTGGAGAAAAAGAAAAGAGAAGAACGAAAGGAAGAAACCAAAAAAAAAGGAGAAGACATGCATCGCTAAAGGAACGTGAGGAGGAATCATAAAAGATGCACTTACACGTTCAATAAAGTCACGGGAAGCAAAAGACGGCTGCAACTCTCTAGGGTTAAAGATGATAGCAAGGAAAGGGAAAAAGGAGAGAAAGAAGAGAATATATAGGAACGGGCTGGAAATAATAGAAGGAAGGGCGTTTAGGGTTCAGGGAAAAGATAAGGAAATCGGCCCATAAGATAAAATATAGGATATTCTATCTATGGAAGAAAGATAAAATGACGAAAACAGATCGACGCGATCTGTCGCACGATCCGTAGGGGCGGATCCCACAGCCGCAGGGGCGGCTGGCCGCGGGGGCGGCCCTCTTCACCGCAGGGGCGGTGAAGGCAAAAACGTAGGATCTTACATCAGATCCTCCTAAAAAGAAGTTTCGTCCCGAAACTTGCAAAAGCTCACAAGCACAACACAAACAGAAACAGAACTGAACTCATATTCCTACACGGGGCACGTAACTCAAAACGTCACACTAAAGCGTAAGCAACGCAACAAGAGAAAACCAAACAACTGACTATGCTAAAGGTGCATCCAGCCCAACGTAAAACTCCGGATAGTTCCTCTGGATGCTATCCATTGTCTCCCAAGTCGCCTCATCAGCTCCTCGCATTGACCACTGAATCTTCAGCATCGGGATGTCCTTCGAAAGCAAGCGTCTCGTACTACGGTCTAAGACAGCCACCGGGTGCTCAACAAATGTGTGATCTGGCTCGATCACTAGATCCTCATGACTGACGATGTGTCTCGGATCTGGTATGTACTCCCGTAGCTGAGACACATGGAAGACTGGGTGAACACCCTCGAGTCTCGGTGGCAACTCAAGTCTGTATGCTGCCTCTCCCACTCGCTCAAGGATCTCGAACGGTCCAACATATCTGGGGCTCAACTTTCCGTTGACACCGAAACGTCTGACGCCTCGTGTCGGGGATACTCTCAACCAAACTTGAGCTCCAACTCTGAACTCCAGAGGTCTACGCCTATTATCTGCATAGGACTTCTATCGACTCTGTGCTGCTAACATCCGCTCTCGGATCACTGCTACTCGAGCCATGTCATCCTGTATCTGCTCGGGTGCTACTCCGCTAGCACTACTTGGCTCATCCCAACACAACGGTGTACGGCATCTCTGTCCGTATAAAGCCTCATAAGGAGCCATCCTGATCGATGCGTGCCAACTGTTGTTGTACGAAAACTCCACTAAGGGTAGGTGATCTGGCTACACCTGTCCCCAATCTAACACGCAGGCTCTCAACATGTCCTCCAGAGTCTGGAGGGTCCGCTCAGACTGACCATCGGTCTGAGTATGATAAGCGGTCGTGAATTGTAGACTTGTACCTAGGGCGGCATGAACCTGCTGCTAGAACCTTGAAGTGAACCGTCCGTCTCTGTCAGAGACAATAGTCCTAGGTACTCCATGAAGTCTCACTATCTGTCGGGTGAACTCCTCTACTAACCGACTCACCGGCTATGTTTCCTTGATCGGAATGAAACGTGCGGTCTTCGTCAGTCGATCCACTATCACCCAAATAGCATCAAAGCCTCGACTCGGTCTCAAACTGGTAACAAAATCCATAGAGATATCTTCCCACTTCCACCGTGGAACAGGAAGTGGGTGTAGCTCGCCTCCTGGTCTATGATGCTCGATCTTGACCTGCTGACAAGTCGCACACTGAGCTACATATCTCGTGACGTCTGGCTTCAGACCTCCCCACCAGAAAGAGCGTCTGATATCCTGATACATCTTACTCGTACCAGGGTGTACTGAGTAAGGTGAAGAGTGAGCCTCTTGAAGGATCCTCTGTCTCAACTCTCGATCTGAAGGCACACAAATATGTTCCTCACGCCTCAGAACTCCGCCAGCACCAACTACAAAATGTGGTGCCTCTCCTCGAGACATCCGGTCTCGGATCTGTGTCAAAGCTGGGCAACTTTCCTGCTTCTGTCAGATTTCGGCTAACAGATCAAGTACTATCTCCAAAGTGGACAACTGGCTGTCGGAATCTGGAATGTAGATATCCATCTCTAGCCATGCCAGGTCTCGTTGTAACTGTGGTTGAGCTGTCAGCCTAGCAATCGCCATCTCTCGGGGAGTCTTCCTACTAAGGGCATCTGCTACCACATTAGCTTTCCCCGGGTGGTATAAGATCTCAAGATCAAAATCCTTGATCAACTCCAACCATCTGTGCTGGCGGTTATTCAACTCCCGTTGAGTGAATATGCACTTCACACTCTTGTGGTCTGTGAATATCTGACACGTAGCTCCGTACAGATAATGCCTCCAAATCTTCAAAGTGTGAACCACATCAGCCAACTCCAAATCATGGGTAGGGTAATTCTCCTCGTACGTCTTGAGCTGTCTAGACGCGTAAGCAATCACCTTTCCCCTCTACATTAGAACACATCCCAAGCCTAGCTTGGATGCGTCGCTGTAAACCACAAAATCCTCAATGCCTTCTGGCTGAGCTAGAATAGGAGTAGAGGTCAACCTCTTCTTCAGCTCCTCGAAGCTCTGCAGGCAAGACTCGGACTATATAAACCTCGTAGACTTCCTCAGCAAGGAAGTGAGCGGTCGGGCGATAACAGAAAAGCCCTCAACAAAACGCCGGGAGTAGCCTGCCAATCCTAAGAAGCTGCGAACTTCCTTGACGTTCTTAGGTGGCGACCAAGAGGCTACTGACTCAATCTTTGCCGGATCTACCTTGATCCCTTCAGCTGAAACTATGTGACCAAGGAATGCTACCTCAGACATCCAAAACTCGCACTTAGAGAGCTTGGCGTAGAGCTCTCTATCGTGTAAGACCTGAAGAACGATCCTCAAGTGTCATGCATGCTCCTCTCTACTGCGGGAGTAAACCAGAATGTCGTCGATGAAGACAACTACAAACTGGTCTAGAAAGTCGATGAAGATGCTGTTCATCAACTCCATGAAGATGGCGGGCGCATTTGTAAGCCCAAATGGCATCACTACAAACTCGTAGTGTCCATATCTGATCCGAAAAGCTGTCTTAGCTACGTCCCGCTCTCTCACCCTCAATTGGTGATATCCAGATCTCAGATCGATCCTCAAAAACACTGAAGCTCCATGCAGCTGATCCAAAAGATCGTCGATCTGGGGCAATGGGTACTTGTTCTTGATCGTCATCTTGTTCAGCTCTCGGTAGTCGATACATAACCTCATTGACCCGTCTTTCTTCTTGACGAAGAGAACTGGTGTGCCCCAAGGAGATACACTAGGGCGGATGAAGCCCTTCTTCGCTAACTCCTCGAGCTGCTTCTTCAACTCAAGCATCTCGATAGGCGCCATACGATAAGGAGCTTTAAAGATCGGTCTCGTACCGGGCTCTAGCTCAATGCCAAAGTCTACACTCCTTTGTGGGGGTAAATCTGATGGCTCTCCAAAGACGTCCGCAAACTTGCAAGCTACTGGAATCTCCTCCAAAGCTGGACTAGTACTATCCGTCATGGCATAGCACCAAAAAGCCTCACATCCTTGATTACTGTCTTCATCTGCTCATAATTGGTGACCTTACTGCGAATTGTCCTCCACCAAGAATGAGCCTGATCCTTCAGCAACGTCTGCGCTATGTTGACTCGACGTCCCTCAGGGAAACCGATAGCTTCCAAAGTAGAATCAACTTGTCCTAGCCACTGCTCCACCTCCAAGCTTGTCGTTCCTACGAAGACGGGAACCTTCAACTGATCGAAAGCCTTCAACCAACTGTCGGGCATTGGCTCCTTTGCCTCAACTGGCGCTCTAACAACCTCAGCAACTCCAGCAGGTGGGGCAACAACTTGGGTAACTCTCTGCAAAACCTCAACTGATCTCGCAGGAACTGGTGACACTAGTGCTGGTCCTCCAATCCTGATAGCTTCCTCAACTCTCTGCACATAGTCGCGATATGCAGAAGCTCCGATAGACACTCGTGTGGACTCCGTCGATGGCGCCCTCTATGCTCCGGACCTAGCAGCGGTCCCATTTCCAGTCTCAGGAACGATGCTCTCAACAACCTCTTTTGCAAACGCCTCAGCGATTGGCGGATCGGCAGCTGGGGCTTGGCCCCGACCTCTAGCTAGTGGATGTCTTCCTGCACGTCCTCGTCCACGGACGGCAGGTGGAAGTGGTGGTCGACCCCTTCCTCGTCCCATAGCAGATGTAGCTCTAGTACGCGTCATCTGCTATAAGGATATATATATATATAAGGCCACGCTTCAGTTAAAGCACAAATCCAAGAAAAGCACATATAAAGGCCACATATAAGAAACTACACTGCTGAGATCCGCGGAGGTAGTGGTGGTTGCCCGTATATCTATCCCAGACCAACGGATTAAAACAAAAGCCCCCTTTTGAAAACGTTAGACCCCTTGCGGGTTCTATTTTATTTATCCATCCGAATTGTAGAAGATTTCGAGTGCCATTATTGCCAACCTCGCTTTGATACCATATTGTAACACCCCAAGTTCTGGGAACTCGAAGCGCTATAGGATAGGACCACACAATGGGTCCCGACCCTCAAAGTAGCAACAACAAACGGATCTAACAACAAGGCACAGACGAATGAAAACCAAAACTCAATATAAAACCAAAGGTTTAAACAACAAAGCGGAAAAAGACTCACAGCCGAGTTCAAAATAAAAGGGAAACAACAAAAGAAACATAAACCCGATCCCGTCTCATAATGTACGGGAACCCCGGCTGACCACACCATCCGGATCACTCAGCAGCATCCTGAACCTGCGGAACATCTACAATGACGGTATAAACCGTTAGCTAACATTCTAGGTGTAAGCAAGAGTGTAAAGGCACAAACACACATAAGGTAATGTAAACACATAGCATGCTTGCACACAACCAGTTATTATCTTTCATTAAGGTTATCCATTACTAGGGATGGCAATTTCATCCGAACCCGACGGACACCCGATAAACCGATCCATAATAAAAGGGTGAAAACCCAACATGAAGCGGGTGAAAGCGGATGACGGATGAAGAGGGTGATGGATCGGGTTGGATTCGGGTGGACCTTTCATCCACCCATCACCCGATCCATCACCCATCCACCCATCCGACCCGTTTCACCCGCTTACACCCGTTATAAATTTATTGATTGTTTACTTGTTTAGTGATATTTAGTTCCCTTTAGATTTATAAATTGGTGATTTACTGATTGTTTAGCAAAATTTGTACATTTGTTCACTTCCTATTATGATCTTATTGTATGTTATGTATTGCTAAATTTCTCTATTTTTCAAGAACTTAAGCTTATAACACTTCTTATAATATTTTCACTTGGATGATTTGTGTTTACTTTATATTTATCATGTTTTTTTATGGATAAGACTTTTTCGGATTCAATTTATTTTTATTATTATTAATTTTCGGCATTTGAATCCGAGTTTAATATTGATTTAAAGGAAATGTGTAGAACACCCGAATATCACCCGATCCACCCGCTGGATGCGGGTGGCGGGTCGGGTGGGGTGGATGAGATTTTATTGCGGATCGGGTGGCGGACAAGGTCATCCACCCACCACCCGATCCATTGCCATCCCTATCCATTACTAATTCAACTTCTTTTGTCACACGAGAATCTCCCGAAACTCGCCTCCGCTTCCGTCTGCCAATAGGAATAGATCAGTACTATCCGTTACCTACGGGTCTGGGTTGCAAGAGCACATTCTAGTCTCCTGGAGAACTAGACAAGTGGTCACCGCCCGGTTATAATACACTTGGGTCAGTTAAGGTTATCAAAGGGTGAATCCTATTTCCAATTATCCGTTATAAACATGATAGCAACACAAACAAGCCAATACAATCCAACTAATATGCGAAATGAAGCTAAGTAAGTCCAACGGACTTACCTCACATGAAGGTAAACCAAAAGATCAACAACAACTCAGGAAACACTCAAGGAAGGCTCAGTTTCCCTCAGGAAAGGAGCAAGGGAAGTCTGTACGAACAAGCAACAAGGATTAGGGATGGAACGGTTGCTAGAAGTCTATGACTTCTAGTCTCAACGATCTCTTAGAGATCAACACATGCTAAGGGCTCAACCTTAGTCTTACAACACTCAGGGAAACAAGGAATAACATAAGGAACCACGGAAGGAACGAGGAAAGGAAGCAAGGAAGCAACTCACCAAAGACGGGAGTTACTGTAGAGAAACCGCAGGGGCGGCTAGACAGATGCGCATGGGCGGCTCTGTGCAGGCACAAGGGCGGCGGCGTGACAAAAAGCGTTGTCGGCTTTCTTCTTCGACAGAACTCGTAGCAAGGCAACCAAAGCTCGAACCTTTGGCTCCAACACGTCAAGGCTCAACTCCAAAGAGCCTGAGAACAACGAAGGGTCAACAACGGAACACTCCACAAGAATCAAGGCTCATGCTTGATCCTTGAAGAAAAAGAAAAGAGAAGAACGAAAGGAAGAAACCAAAACAGAAGGAGAAGACATGCAGCGCTAAAGGAACGTGAGGGGGAATCATAAAAGATGCACTTACACGTTCAATGAAGTCACGGGAAGCAAACGACGGCTGCAGCTCTCTAGGGTTGACGATGATAGCAAGGAACGGGAAAAAGGGGAGAAAGAAGAGAATATATAGGAACGGGTTGGAAAGAATAGAAGGAAGGGCGTTTAGGGTTTAGGAAGAAGATAAGGAAACCGGCCCATAAGATAAAATATAGGATATTCTATATATGGAAGAAAGATAAAACGACGAAAACAGATCGGCGCGATCTGTCGCACGATCCGCAGGGGCGGATCCCACAGCCGCAGGGGCGGCTGGCCGCGGGGGCGGCCCTCTTCACCGCTGGGGCGGTGAAGGCAAAAACCTAGGATCTTACAATAGGAAGTATAGATACTAGCTAACACACCCAAATAATATGACTCAATGTGTTTAGAGTAAAAGAGAGGCAAGAAAAAGGCACACAAGAGATTAAAAAAGAGAGAAAGAACATACCTTGAATTTGTACATTTAGAAAGAGAGATAGCCGACATTGTTTTTGCGTATGTCTAGGAATCTTAACTGATTCAAGGTTGGTACAATAACTCTTCCTTTGTTGTACTCTTGCACAGGGTACACTTGGATTCTTCAGATTATGCTTCCAAAATTTCTCGATAATTGGACAATAGTAGCAAACTCGGGTGAAATCTCGGCCGAGATTCCTGAGGGTTTGCCGATATTGTTGAAAAATCGACTCTTTATATCGACGTTCAGCAATCACCTTTGGAGCTTCTACTCCTTGGTTGCCTTGTGTTCTTTAACTACTAGAGAAGTGTTTATAACATTGCTTGGAAAGGATGGATATGATCTTACCTACTAGATAAGATCTTAACTTTTAAGCACATAATTTGTTCGCACTTTCCGTAGGGTTGGGCGAGGTTTTCAAGGACAATGGTTGTCTTGTGTTTGGATGTGGCGTTTCTCTCTTCCAAAACTTACACAAATCAACGCACATTAATCTCAAATAATCTCGCAAAGATGGAGAACAAGAAAAGACTCAACTTTTATATGACTCAAAGAAGACTCAAAATCAAAATTGACTCAAACCTGATACGGACTTCAACCGCTTAGCTTTGATACCACTTTGATGCGGGGTGAAAGCCGCAGTTTTCCGATCTAGATTGAAAGTCCTCAAACCGTCAACATAATGAAAATCTTGGATGAATCAATAAAATCTCGGGCGAGATTTAATGAAGAACAGATCGAGATTTTGTAGATTTCAGAATGCAGAATTATGAATGATATGGAAAAATAAGATGATGATAATATGGAATGATAAATGAAAATATAGGAAGATAGGACTATTATAAGACTTGTAAAGAGATTGACCAATTATGAGTCAAAATCCGATACAAAGAATTACCTTTCAGCCTTCCTTCTTTAACCTTACACAAGCCTTCTAAATAAGACAACCACAAGGATGGACTAGTTTGACTTGTAGCACCAACCTTCAAAAAGATTAACACACACAAGAACAATCTAGCAAAGACTCACAACTTTTCAATCAAAAACTCTCCTTTTGATTGAATAGAAATGATAAATTACAAACCCCATGAGCGAAGTCACAAGTATCTCACAATAATGTGGAGTTCAATGATCACAACTAAGCTATCTAACAATCTCCCCCACTAAGGCTATTTATAAGGGAGATTTTCTGTGTAAACTAGTAAAAAGATATCTTCTAAAAGACATTCTAGGAAAATAAATAATCCCAAAAATAGGATTAACAACTAACAATTACCTTAAGAATGTTTGAGAAATTTAAGGTAATAAATTATAAAAGATAGTTGTCAAGATTAAAAGATCTTGGCCGGATCTTCAAGGGCTCGTTAGAGTAGAGACCAAATCTCGGCTGAGATTCCTGGGACTCAACCGAGATTTCTTCTCTACAACTCTTTCTTCATCTTCCTTGTTGGTTGTTTCTCTCAGATTCTTTTAGCCCTTGATCTTGTGATTGATCCTTGTATGAGTGGTGTCGAATATGGTCCCACATCACCAACAAAGACAGTGTTTTCCAACTTGTGTAACTCTCAATCCAACAGTTCGGAAAATATAGGAAACCCATTAAAAACTTAAAAATCCAGAAAAGAACAAGAAAAACCTTCTCTTGTGGCCTTCAGTTTAAAAAAATACAAAGACCAGAACTTTCTACAATAATTAGAAACCAACAAGGCATTGATAAACTATTACTCTCAAAATCAAGTGCTTTTCAATTAATCCAATAAAAAGCCCTTGGCTTTTGTCACTTTGGTTGTTTTATCTAAACCAGTTACAAATACCTCTTCTTTTGAAGGTAAATAAATGGTAGGAATGAAGCCCTTGTGTCCTAGCCTTCGATGCCACAAATTTGGAGAATTCTTTTCTTCCACTGCATTCAGCTCACCAGAACATACATTCAAGTATGTCTTATACAAAGAACAACGCAACTCTCCTCGAGCAACTGTCATAGAACCCTTGGAGAATTTCCATTTACCATCACCAAAGGTATGCCGAAAGTCCCCTCTTGATCAAGGACATTTGCAGACAACCAATTAATGATCATAATCACAATTCACAAACATATATGCAACAATAAATTAAACAACATAAGGATCATTCAATCCTTGGATCAAAAGAGAGAATAACAAAAAATGATTAGATATAAAACAAAGACAATAAAATCACGAAATATATAAACTCACAAGTTTTTGGTTCTAGCAAGGCAAACCTTCAATCTAACAACTACTAGAAGGTTATGGAATTAGGGTAAGAGAGACTTTGAGGCGGGTGCGGTATTTGAGATGATATGAGTTATCTTGTAACGCCCACATTTTTGCCTTCACCGTCCCCGCGGTGAAGGGGGCCGCCCCTGCGGCCAGCCGCCGTCGCGGCAGGGTTAGCTGCCCCTGCGGCTGACTTCTGATCGCGCCCAATCTGTTTTATTCCGTTTTTATTTCTTTCCTATCTTAGAAGATCCGATCTTCTAAGTTATGGTCCGGCTTTTCTTTGAGCTTCTAATGACCTTCCCATATATTTTCCAACCGTTCTCTATAAATTTGTTCGCTCCAAAAGGTGTGTGCAAGCTTTAAAATTTATAACCCAAGAAGTATGCTAGAACAATATGCGAACCCGCAGTGTACGGATCAATTGTAATAATAGCAAGAATTCCAGGAGTCGAACACAGAGACTATGGTGAAACAAAGAACGGAAATCAAGTTGTCAAATAACTAATAACAACAAATTAAAGCAATCAAAGATGATATAAAAGTCAGATAAAGGGAATGCGGATTCTAGGGATTAAAGCATCTAGTTGTGGTTCCGACTCAAGATCTCAAAAGGTAACGCGGATAAAGCTGAGGTTTGTAGAGGGAAGGTGTTTCTAAGGTGGGAATAGATCACCGGGTAAGTGTTACTACTCACTATCCCAAACCAAAGCTCCTATTACCGGGTAAGTCTCAATGTACTAAGGAAAGGATTTACTTCCCCAAACCTAATTGTTTCTTTCTAAAACTTTCAGCCAACATCTCAACTTCACTTCACTTGCTTTTCTTTACTTGCTTTTCTTTACTTGCTTCCAAATTCCCGGATAGGTAAAGGGGGACAAATATGTATATGAGGAGCTAAGCATGATCAAGAAGAAGAAGAGAAGAGAATGAATTGGCTTAATCATCCTAAGAAGAATGTGATAGAACTCATCATGTGGTGTCAACCTTCAAATTCAACATAATTTTGATAAAAAATAAAGAATTAAACATGCTAGTATTTTAAAACAAAGCATTTAGCAACTTAAACATATCATAAAACCTTTCGAGCATATAAAGATTTCAAAGCCAATATGCATACAGAATCATCATTGAGGTCATATCTAGAGAAGAAGCACAAAAATCGTTTTGAAAATTTCTCAGTTAAAACCTACCTCGGTCGAGGTGTTCTAAGTCACCCAAGGCGTTCATCCTCGTTTGGCCAGAATCATCCCAGTCGAGGTCATAAAAACTTTTTTTTAAACCAGCTTTCGACATTTTTCTTAAACAGAAACCTGTATGTATGCATGTAATGACAGATAAGCACATAAAGCCAAATAAACAATAATTTCCAAGAGTCATACAAGTCATCCACACATAAGTAATATAAAATACATCCAAATACCCCATACTTGGGACACATTATTCCAATGGGTCAATATAAGTCTAAGGAACAGAATAGTCACCGGACCTAGCTGAACTGCATAATAAATAAGAAACAGCTCCCAGATAAGACCATCTCGGTTGGCGAAGAACATATCGGTCGAGGTGTTCCGACAGCATCCGAGATGTATCTCAGTCAAGTGTTAGCATGAAATATTGTGATATTTTAGGCACGTTTTCTAAGTGTATTTCATCCATATTGATAGTCATTGATTAAGCATTGATTCATTTGTGAGCTAGTTTGTCTATATTGTCGATATGGAGATCTACACAAGCTTTATGTTGATTGTAGGCAATTAAGAGCTATTTCCGAACGGATTGTGCGAGAATGGAGTTTGATTGAGCATGTCCAGGGATTGAGGACATCTCTAGGAGCTAAGGATGGTGCCAACTTGAAGAATGGCACGAGACTAAGGAAGAATTACGGTTTAGCCCTAAACCACGCTCTAAAATACGGCCGTACTACATTCCACGTTCAAGTCCACGGCCGTGGAACCTTGGCAAGGGAAGCGTGATTCATTCCAGTAACTTCTACGGCCGTGGAGGGTTGTGTCAAACTGTGACAATTTCCACGCTCTAAATTACGGTCGTGGAACCCTTCCACGACCGTGATCTTGGCGATCTTTTTCGCCACACTTTAAGCCACGATCTCCTACGCAATTGGGCCGGGCTTATATTTTATCTTACACTATAAAAGGACGGACGAAGAGAGATTCCGTCACCTCTGCTTAGACGCACTTTCGCTTACGCTTGGTCTTGCCCTAATTTCACATCTTGCGGAGATTGTGATTGAGGATTTTGCGCTTTGCTATTGAGATTTCCGGATTGACGGAAGATTGAAGATTTGGAAGATTGTTCGCAAGAAGGTTACGCTTTATCTTTAGGTTTGATTTAGAAGACGGATTGACATCCCGTTCCTCCTTCTTATCTAAGATTTGTGATTGTTTGTGTTATTCCGGATCTATTGACGTTATTGTTCTTGAATTTGTGGATTTGAGATTGACTTGAAAGTTATTGAAGGTTTTCGGAAGTTTTCATCTTTTATTCTTTCAAACCTTGAATTTGATATCAATATGACTGTTGTTGGCTAAAACCCTTTAACAATTCTAAGGTGAAGGGTTGATAGTTGTGGCTTAGATGATGATAGATCGATCGTAAACAGATTAGATCCTGAGAGTTAGAAAGAATCGCCGACGAACCTAATCCACGGTCTGTTCTTGAGCTTCCACGGCCGTGGAACTCAAGAACTACCCGTAATTTTGTGTCAGTTTACGAACTTGCTTTTACTTTAATCCAAAGTTAAAGATTTGCTTTAATTTAGTCTTGGCTTACCCTTTTCTAGGTGGTAGTGAAGCCTCAACAACCTCTACCTCGATTATGAGTGTCAAAACCTTAATCGGTTTAGTTAGTCTTGATCCTTGGATTATAAGTTTGGGTATTTGACATTAATTCTTACCTTTAGAACCTTTCTATATTGAAGCCTCAACAACCTTTATAGAGAGTGTCTTGTAGGTGAGTCATATAAGGTTTTTGGAACTTCACCGTACGATTACCTTACATTCGTATACCCTTGCATACCTTAACTCTGTCCTTATATCTTTAGTATATCTTGAATCGATTGCCACAGTTGGATTCCTGGATCTTTAGGATTGTTGTTTTCCCAATATTTACAAAAGCTCATACATTTACTCGCTTGACAATTCTATAATTGGATTTAACCCCCCAAATCCCTGTGTTCGATACTCTGGAATTCTTGCTCAACTATATCGATCCGTACACTGCGGGTTCGCTTGCTTGATTTCTAGTTTTATAATTAAAGCTTATTTGCACGCACGCTAAGTGGCGAACATCAAGCTCCGTTTTCTCAACTTCTCGAACTTCTGTCCTTCCAGTGTAGCTCATGAGCTGTAATCCTTCCTTAGAAAGTACCTGGTTCCTGTCTAGAAGACGCAAAAACAAAACGAAGCAAACTATCTAAACTAAGCTAGAAAAGGGAAAAGAAAGTAATACCTTGGGTTGCCTCCCAAGAAGCGCTTGGTTTAAGGTCGCTAGCTGGACCTTTCCTCATGGATTTACTCAATGTACCTCGAATATCTTGGAGTGCTCATCACATCCATCATAAAAATCTTCCAAGAAGGTTCCGGTTCCTAATTTCACCGGCAATTGGTAGGATCTCCCACGTACAAGCTTGTATGGTTTAATTCTCACCGGAATCCTACCGGTCTTCCTATGCTTCCGTGGGACATAACTTAGTTTTACATCCCATCCTTTCCTGGATCGGGAAATCAACTTCTCGAGAATCCACTTAGCTCCCCTATCTCCAGCTTGGGGATAGTACAAGGTCTTTGTCACGTGAGTGACCCCATACTTGAATAAAAGACACTTTGTTGCCTTAGTGGTGAAGTGGTTATTAACTCCGCTCCTTTCAGTCCAAGGAGTATCTTCTTCAGCAAAATCAAGGGAGGTTTCATCTTGATCTTAGGAGGCTCTTTCGGAAGAGACCTCCAACTCTTCGGTGCATCCCTGAATCTAGAACTTTAAAGGGAGTAGGAGCAAGTACCTTATAAAGTTCTTCAAATATTGAGAAAAATTTCATGTTAGGGTGATAATCGACACATGAAATCTTTCCCAACTCAGATGGATTCTCTTTCACCTCGGCCGATCTTTCTTCCACCTCGGCCGATCTTTGTTCAACCTCGGCCGAAGTTTCAGCAGTTGGATCGAGGTCTTCCACTTCTTCCTCTTCTTCAGTGAGGACTTCAAGAGGGGGTTTCTATTCGAGCGGAGGAATGCTCGAAACTTGTAGTTCTTCCTTAAACACCTCTATCGGCTTAGCATAGAATAGGGAGCTTTCTTTGAGCTCCTCCACCTTCTTCATCAATTTCTCCTATTTTTATTCAAGCGAATCTTCAAGAGGTTGCTCATAAACGTTTTTTGGGACATTCACCTCATCCTATATCGCAAGCTCCTCCTCAATAGCCTTCTCTCTTTCTCTTTCACTGTAAAACCAACTAAAGGCGTATTTCTCTTCCAAGTATTCATAATGGTCCGCCCTAGTACTTTGTCTTGCTATCCAGGGTGGATCAAATGCAGGTTCATAGTGAATCGCAGCCATTGGAAATCCTGAAAACTACAAAACTCATAGAAAAAAAGATCAAATGCAAAAGCAAAAAAAACAAAAGCAAAAGCAAAAGCAAAAGCTTCCAAGCTAGACAACCAAATACCGAACTCGGTCTTGACCAAGTCCCCGGCAACGGCGCCAAAAACTTGTTCTCCAAAAGGTGTGTGCAAGCTTTAAAATTTATAACCCAAGAAGTATGCTTGAACAATATGCGAACCCGTAGTGTATGGATCAATTGTAATAAAAGCAAGAGTTCCAGGGGTCGAACACGGGGACTATGGTGAAACAAAGCACGAAAATCAGGTTGTCAAATAACTAATAACCACAAATTAAAGCAATCAAAGATGATATAAAAGTCAGATAAAAGGAATGCGGATTCTAGGGATTAAAACATCTAGTTGTGGTTCCGACTCAAGATCTCAAAATGTAACGCGGACAAAGCTGAGGTTTGCAAAGGGAAGGTGTTTCTAAGGTGGGAAAAGATCACTGGGTAAGTCTGACTACTCACTATCCCAAATCAAAGCTCCTATTACCGGGTAAGTCTCAAGTTACTAAGGAAAGGAACTATAATCTCAAACCAACACACCATCCAAGGGAATAGAATCAACCTTTACCGGATAAGTCTCATGCTAACTCACAAAGATGGGATGAAGGCACACTCAAACCCCAATAAAGGATAAACCTTTATTACCTACACTCATGATATTAGGTATACAAGTAAAGGAATCACCGGGTAAGTCTCATCCTAGGCTTGCGTTGAACCAGGAAAAGTATAATAAGAATAGGATTTGGCAAACTACAATCTTAACTTAGTTTCGGATCAGGAAAAGGTTCACCTCGTTCAGTCAGATTCCACCCCGGCCGAGATGTTCAACGACTGAGCGAGGTGTTCTAGGGTTAAGGTAAAGACTCGAGCTTTCAGGGTCCTGCTGGGATTAAGATCATTCTATCATCGTCTTTCCCACAACCTTCAGCCAATCACCCTAGAATTGCATAAGAAACTTAGCCAACAATCATCATGATAACAATAATCAAATTAATGGAAAAGGAATCAATATTCAAACAAGAAAACCTTTAAGGAAAAGGTCTCAATAACTGAATCAAATAATCAACAAACAAGCGTTCCTCAATCACAACTCAGCAAAGACAACAAACCAAAAGAAATCTAAGAAGGTCTTACAAACTCCTTCAAAAGCCAACTCCAAGTATGATTCCTTCCTTCCTTGAACTTCAATCCTTCAATACTTCCTTCAAACTTCCTTCAAATCTCCAGAAAATCCCTCAATTGCTGGATGCTCCAAGCATTTGATCCGGAAATTCCACGATGGCTGAATTGTTGAAAATCAGCCTATATATATAGGAGAATTATCTTCCAAAGATAAGATATCTTAAAAAGATAATTTCCTACAAAATATATCCATATCTCATAAAATAAATCAACCTAAAATAATATCTTCCTTCCAGAAATCCAGTAAAAAAATATAAGATATCCTCCTTCCAAAAATAAAAGATCTCAGCCAAAAATAAAGATCTCAACGGCGACAGGGTGTCCACCTCGTTCGGGACGCTCCTCAAGATCACCTCGGTCGAGGTGGTACTGTAGATAACCGAGGTGAATCTCAACTGAATGTAGAATCTCTCGAATCTGGTCCAAAGTAAATCTTCTTAATCATTTCCATTCTCTCCGAGATCTTCTTTAAACTCCAGAATTTAGCTCCCATGACTCCTTAGCTCCCTTAGCTCCATTTTAGTCCCAAAATGTGCCATTTTCCCTACATTTACAACGAAACTAGGTGTAGACCTCGATTCCCGCAAAGGTAGACAAAACAACAATATAACCGCAAAATATACATCCATACATGCAGATTAACGAAGATAAAATGTCTAAACTAGCCCCAAAATATAGACTATAATACATGCTATCAAAACTCCCGCCTTCTTTTCCTTTTTCCGTTTCTTGCTTACGTTTCTTCAACCTAGAGCAAGTTGCAGCCTTTCCCTTGTGATCTTCTGCTGAATGTGTAAGTCTTCTTCCCTTTGATCTTTCTCACGTTCATGTGCCTGATTCATGCTTCTCTTCCTTTTGTTTCTCTTCCTCTTTCTCGTTTTGCCTTCTTCCCCTTCACATGAATCAAGATTGAGTCTTAATCCTTGTGTGTCTTCTGTTGTTGATACGTTGATGTTCTCAGGCTCCCTTGATTGAGTGTTGACGAGTGTGAAACGAAGGATCAAGCTTTGATCTCTTTGTTTGGAAGTTGTTGTCAAAAGAAAGCTCGATGACCGTTTGGTCACTAAACCTCCCCCGCGCTTGCATCCTTCCGTCCCGCTACTGCAAGTTCCGCCGCCCCCGTGTCTTTGTCTGACCTCCCCCACGGTTCACCTGCAGTGACTCCCGTCTTTGATGAGTTTCTTCCTTCCTTGCTTCCTTTGCCCTTTCCTTATGCTAGATCATGTTAGGCTGGACTTAGATGATTAGTGTGAATGCCAGTCAGTGGCTTGTTGATCCTCATGAGTTGGTTACGCCCTTGAGTTATGTTGTTGATGACGTTTCTTGTGAACCTTGAGACTAGGAATCCTTTTCCTAGCATGTTGAGATCAGTTAACGATCTTTGAGACTAGAAGTAGGGAACTTCAGCATGCTGTAGTAGATCTATTAGAGATCATTGAGACTAGAAGTGTATAGACGTTTCTTGTGTAGGAGCAGGCATCTACCCTTTTCCTTCGGGAAGCTGAGCAGTTAACGGATTCTTGAGTTACTTTCGAGTGAGGTAAGTCCCTTGGACTTACTTAGTTGCATTCCGTATATTGGTTTGACCGTATTGGTCGTGTTTGTTTATCTTTATCGTTATAAAGAAATACCGGACTAGGATGGCTTTATCACAATAATTGTCGCAAGTCTATGATAATCGGGCGGTGACCACTTGTCCAGTTCAACAAGAGAATGAGAGGTGATATTGCAACCCAGACCCACAGGTAACGGATAGTACTGATCTATTCTTGTCGATAGACGGAAATGGAGGCGAGTTTCGAGAGATTCGTGTGACAAAAGAAGTTGAATTAGTAGTGGTTAACTTAATAAAAGATAATAACCGGTTATGTGAGAGCATGCTATGTGTTTACCTTCTTATGTGTGTTTGTGCCTTTACTGTCTTTCTGATATCTAGAATGTTAGCTAACAATTTATACCGATGTTGTAGATGCCTTGCAAGTTAGAGATGTTGTTGAGTGATCCGGATGATGTAGTCAGCTGGGGATCCCGTACATTATAGGACAAGATCGGGTTTATATTTATGTTGTTGTCTTTCTCTTTTATTTTGAACTCGGCTGCGAGTCCTTTGTGTTTCCCTTTGTTATACCTTATGGTTTTTATATAAGTTTTGGTTTTCATTTATTTGTGTCTTGTTGCAAGATCGATGTTATTGATGTTACTCTGAGGGTCGGGACCCATTGTGAGGTCCTAGCCCGTAACGCTTCGAGTTCCCAGAACTTGGGATGTTGCATATCTAATCCTAAGGATGATACATGGATATATAGGGAAAAATCTTGGAGTCGAGGGTTACACAAAATATCTTATTTCCAATGTTATAATCAAAAGATTTTATTTTTGTTTATTGAGTAGCTAAAATGGCATATAAACAGCCACCAAACGGCATGCAAGCCGTTTCTAGCCCGTTTCATTAAGTCGTTTCGTTGTGTCTAGGTTGGGCTTTGACATGGGTTTTAACAAAGTCTTCTGGAGTGATGAGGTGGTCCAAACAGCTTCAAGACGGCCTCTAGACCGTTTCGCTTCCCGTTTCCCATTCGTTGTTGGTTCAAATTGTGGATCTTCACTTCATGATATATTTAGGGGACTTCATGTTGTAACTCCTTAGTCATGTAAGGTCTTCTCTTCAGTTTTGACTTCAGGGATGCTGTATTTTTGCCACAATTGATGTCGTGAATGACTGAAATACAAAAAGGTTAAAGCAGATATTGAAATATGGAAAGTGAACGCTTTCTATACAAATAGTGATGTATGAGATCAGTAGATGTATGAAATGCATGATTCTAAGGCTTAAAATATGTTACATTTGACACTCAAAACGTGTCATTTTCTCACAATTTACCGTTTCCTATTATTATTTGTTTGTTTTTATTATATCTTTCATTATTTAAAATCTAGCTATTTTTACCTTATAAGTCAAGATAAAATAAAATAATGTTTTAGAAAAAGAGAATATCTACCTAATTGATATTTTTAACTTCTAAATACATTTTAATTTTGCTGATTTTTTTCCATGTATTCATATCCTAACATACCCGATTGGGTAAATTTTCTTTCAAATTTAACTTTTAAACTACCAAAAATTATATTTATAATAAACCAACAAAAAATGTACTTTTAATTATAACCGTTAGAAAATATAATTATAAAAATATATTTCACATTAATTATTTTTAAAAAAAACATTGTGCAAAGAACGAGAATTACACCAGCTCTATTCAAATTAAGGCCAAATTTTGTTAATCACATGGAATATCCCAATTTTACATACTTTTTCTTTGATATAATAAACAATGTTTTTATTTATGGTTGATTATCATTAAATTGTTTCTTCATTGAATGTTGGTAAATTCATAGAAAAGGATAAGAAAGAATTTGTTTTTTCATACTTCTACGTAAAGAGGTTTCCTTCCACCTTATTCCTCGCACTTTCTTCACCCCTCACATGATTCCTTTCTCCATTGCTTCATTTATCAGCTGGAAACCAAGAGGGTTTGCTCGAAACTCTAGTGGGATAACCCAAAACCGTTACTTTGAGCAGCAAGCTATACTTCTTTGATCTGCTCTTCATAATTTAAAGCAAGTGATTACGGTTCATCTCTTACCCTTCTTATTTCACAAGAAATTTCAACTCATTAGTTGTATTCATATTTTATTATGGACACATTTTGGAAATAAAGGCTATATTCTTATACACATTAGTCTATATAATGTTATAAATTAGAGAAAAATGTCTAAACAATACCCCATCTTTTGGACTGACTAAACTTTATTATCCCGTCGTTTACATAATTAGAACGGTATCTCAACTATTTAACCCGACCAAAGATTGGTATCTAGGTTAATGTTCATACGTTAAATTCAAAAAATGACGTTAATTCTCAGGGGCAGAATTGTCCACTCCAAAATAAACCCTAATTTCTATCTCTTTTCTTCTTTCTCCTTTCTCTTTTAAATCTCTCTGTTTTTCATTCGTGGTTTGCTTGAAAGAAGAGAGAGCGATTGCTGAGAAGGGGTTTTACTTCCATCCATCGCCGATGTCGACCCCAAGAGATTACGAGCCTCAGTTGCTTCCATTGTTTCCGGTCACCTCACCTAGGGTTTCTGAATAATCTGACGAGAGAAATTAAAGCGATTAATTGCCATGCACGATTGATTACATGAAATTGAGATTGCCCCATACCTTGTTTCTGTACAGGGAAAAGTATCGTGATTCTATTTGATTAAGGTTTAAACATTATCTTTATTATCCTCTTTAGAGATTGGGTCCTTTTCATTGTTGTTTGTCTTTCTTTGTTTTTGTTCTTTTCTCTTTCATAATTTTGTTGCATTACTGATATGGGTGGTGTGATCTCTCGTAGCAGTTTGCTGGTATGAAGATCAAGAGTTGGTTACGGGCTCAACATTTCCCGGAAAACGCCCTCTACAATTGTTTCTTGAATTTAGGAAGCTCTCAAGCCTTTCTGAAATATCAGTTGTTGGATTTGAGTTTTGTCACCATCCTGGAATGTAGTATACTTCAACTAGATGATGATATTATGTTTTGAGGTTATCATAGACTTGCAGCACAAACTTGTATTGTTGCCACTGAGAGCTTTATTCAGGACGATTCTCTAACAGTGGTTCGAGAATAGTGATTTATGCATCGAGTTTGATCTTTTAATCTGAAATTGTAGCCAAATATGGGATCTTTTTGCACTATACTGTAACTTTGTTTATGTTGGTTATTGGAAAGTAGAGATGCTCGTATATACTTGTCGGCTTGGGGTGCATTTTCTTTTGATTCAGTGTAGTGGATTGTGTTCATTTTCACGTCACCACGCCTGAGTTGAGGCTGTTCTCATATACGATCTCTGGTCTTGAAAATTATATTGTTATTCCAAACAAGTTGCTCATTTAGAACTGAGCCGAACTGGTGTTCCTAGTCTAAGTATTAGTCGAATTTTGAAAGATGTTCACACTCGACATGGTTTAATCATGTACCGTTCATCGTGATCCTTATGACAGGCAGCAAATCTCAGATGACTAGACTTTGATGAATTGATTTCAAATTTTTTGTAATTTTTATGTATCAGATATAAATAAATTTTTTTACACCTTAGTACATAAGATTTTTCCTATTTTACCAAGATTTACAAGAACCAGATATTTCCCCATTTTCGTTTGATAGTAACATTATCTCAGCCTTCAAAGGTAGGTGATGCTAAAAACATGATTACGTTTACAGTGCACTTTTTTAGACTATCAACCTTCAAATTTCTTCACCAAGCAGCCAAACAAGCTTAATGTGAAAAAGGAAGCAGAAGAACAACCAAACAAGAGAAACAAATATTGTAGAACAGAAGATATAACTCAAGCTATCACTTCAAAGTCAGCAGTGCGTTAAGAGTTACATGATGTTAAGCAACAAAATAGTATTGTTAACACAAAGCTCATCGAACAATAGCTATATCCCGCACTCAAAGCATCAACAATATCTTTCGGACAGATTGTCTAAGTTCAAAGGAGTTTCAAGAACTACACAACACCGAACTAGGCATGATACAGTAGAAATTGAAGGGAAAGGGAAATTTTGGGTGATGAACAGCTCAGCTTGAATCACCAAAGGGTGAAAGTTCAGCTGCCTGGAAGGTAAACTTCTACAGAAGATCACTTTTTTTAAAAAAAAATACAGATTAACCACAGTTTGGTTGCAACTAAGCAGTAATGGAGCACCTCTTTCAATCGAACAACCTTCGTCACTCAAATGAACCAACACAAACAACTAGGCACACTCTAATCCGTCAAACAATCAAGGAATTCGAGTGGAAAGAATTATAGAAATCAATACGATGAGACTAATCCAAAGCTGAATTATTTGAAAAGAATGAACTCCCCAAAAATGTCGCAAAAATCATACAAGACAATAGAATGACAATCCCCGAAAATGCCAGTAAAGATCAAGCAATTAAACAAACAACCAGAACTGTAGCGATGAACAGAATCAATGAACATAATCGATGAACGGCGTCAAATCCAAGCAAACCACGAATGAAAAACACAGAGATTTGAGAGAGAAAGGGGAGAAAGGAGAAATGAGAGAGATATTAGGGCTTATTTTGGAGTGGACAATTTTGTCCATGAAAATTAACGTCATTCTTTCAAATTTAATGGATGAACAGTAACCTAGGTACCAATCTTTGGTCGGGCTTAATAGTTGAGGTACCATTCTAATATTTTAAACGACGAGGTACTAAAGTTTAGTCAGCCCAAATAATGAGATATTGCTTAAACAATTTTCTCTATAAATTATATTTTAGAAAAGTTTACATAATTAAATTACTAAGAAAATTTTCACTAATATTAAGTTGTGGGGTTATTAAAGGTATTTATATTAAACCAAGACGGAGAATAATCATCTTGTACTATTACACAAAGTGGTCACCTTGATATTCTAATTTAAGGGGCATCAACGCAGTAAGGTATATGGGATGTGATCAAAGTAGACACATATTACTTATCTCGTTAATATATACATATTAATACGTCCAGACTATTTAGCGCATTTGTATTAATATAATTGATTCATTTGATTAACTACAACTTTCTAAAAATGTATACACTAGTAAAATACGTTATTTGGGTGTGGTGGAACTCGGCTAAGATCAACATTACCACCACCATTATCACAGACCAACTCATTCACTGCCTCATATCTAAACCTCTCCCAAATCCTAATCAAACCACCATTGCAGAGATATCGTTTGTCTACGCTCACAATGCTATGGAGGATCGTGTTGGGCTTTGGAACACTATCTCTACCCTTCGGTTGCTCAACTCCAACTGTCCCTGGGCCTTGATGGGTGACTTTAATGTCACATTATCCCCCGATGAAAAAGTTTCCAACAGCCAACACAACTTCTCACAAGTGTCCAATGAGATCGAAACATGTTTTGTGCAAAATGATCTAACTGACCTCCCTTCCTCGGGATGCAAATACACCTGGACCAATAAGTAAGTGGGAACTCGGATTTGGAGCAAGCTGGACCGTATCATATCTAACAATGAATGGATCGCCGCCTTCCCTGACACTTATGCTCACTTTGGAGTTGCGGATGTATCCGACCATTCTCCTGCGTTGCTCTTCACTGATCGCAATGCCCCTCGGAGATCTTTCCCATTCAGATTCAATAACTTGTGGGCAAAAAATGAGTCTTTTATTAAGACAATTAGATCTACCTGGACCGCTGAAATACAAGGGAATCCTATGTTCAGACTCACTAAGAAGCTGAAGATGCTCAAGCCCCTTCTCAAGAAATTCCCCAGTGTTAAGTTGGAGGAGCTCCACTCTTGCATTGCTGAATGTCACAGGAAGCTTGAGGAAGTGCAAACCAAGCTGCAGGCTGACCCCTTCAACTCTGAATTGCAAATGATGGACAAGAGGCACTCCCTTACACTCAAGGACAATCACTCTAAACTCCAACTTACGTTGGCCCAACTCTCTAAAGAGAATTGGATCAAGCATGGAGATCAGTGCACGTCGTTCTTCTTCAAGAGTGTTAAGACGCGAAGAAGTTCTAACCTCATCACCGCTATTAAGGGCCCTAATGGGGAGATGGCTTACGAACCTGATGCCATTGGTAAAGCGCTGGTTAACTGTAATACCCGAAAAATTTAAATTCCGTCTAATAACGGATTAAATCGGATTTCGATATGCCAACCTTGATTCCTTTAAATAAAAGAAACGAAAGTAAATTCCATCATTTTATGTGATGTTGTTCCACATAAAATGATAACTGGTAACACGTAAATAAGCCCGTAAATAATTCCGTAAATTTAACGGTTCCGGGCTATTAGTGAGTATTTTCTTTCAGCTGAATTGTTTATGGGCAGATAGGCCCAAATTAACTGGCCCAAATAACCTTCAGCCGGCCCAAATTTTACACTAACCTTTCCTTAATTCTAATTTAACCTAATACAGCATTAATCTAATCTAACCCTAAACTAATCAACGCTAACCTAACCTTACCTACCGCAGCCCTAGCATCACGCTTCTGAAGAAGACCGACCATCCGTCATGTTTGCGCCGCCTCACAACCATAGCGGATACACCGCTGGGACGCCACCACGCCTGCGCCGGGGACAAGGCTCTTCACTCGCCGCCGCAGCCAGACAGCCGGACCTGTTGCCGCTACTGCTGTGCCTTCTCGCATCCCCCTCCCCACCTTTCTGTCTTCGGCAAAAGACGCCTATCGCCGCCCTCTTCACACGGGAATGACACCAGTAAGCCGTGCCGAAGAGAAGGACCTCGCGACGCCAAGCCCTGTACGCCTCGCCTTCGCCAAAGCCGCACCCATCCGTCCGCACAGGCACTGGACTGTGGCACTCGAGCCATCCGCACAGGCACTGGACTGCTGCACTCGAGCCATCTGTACAAGCGCCGGACTGCTGCACTCGACCCATCTGCACAAGCGCCGGACTAGACGTTGCTCCGTCTGTCGACTCAAAACGTTGCACCAGCGGGCTGCCTCTCTTCTGTCGATCCAGCAGACCACTGATATGGAGGAGCCCATATTTGATCCACAACAACAGCCTTGGTGTTATCCTTCTCATGCCTTCGAGTCATGGAATCGAGTAAGGTCCCAATCCGTCCTACCTTTGTCCTTCTTTTTGAGCAATCCTTAACATATATATATATATAGATATATATGTGCTGATAAGAGCTCCTTTTCTGTCATTAATCCATCCCTAACAGCCTCGGAAGATAGCTTGAAGAGTTGAGGCGTTTTCTGAATTTTTCGGAAGTGACAAGCAGTCAACTTCGGGTCCAGATTTGGGTAAGTTAGATTTCTTCTTTTTAGCTGATTTTCGGATATGTCATAGTCGGTATTGCATAGTACATCATACTAAAATTTGGGAACAATCAGAGTTACGGTGTGAGAGTTATAGTATCCCGAAGTTGGCTATTCATGCAGTTTTTTTTAGTGTGCTGAGTCTGAGGAAATTTGCTTGAGATGCAATTTTGTGGAATAAATTTGGAGGGGTTATTGACTTCTGTTAGACTTGAACTTCTGACAAGTTATAGTTGATATAGTATAGTAGATCATACAAAAATTTTAGAAAAATCCATGCTACGGTTTTAGAGTTATGGTGTCTCAAAGTTGACTCCTCACACAGTTTTTATAATTGTGCTGAGTGTTGGGAAAAACAGCATGTGATGCTGTTTTGAGAGATAGTTTTGAATAAGAGTTTGATCTCTGTTTGACTTGAATTTTGGATATGATATAGTTGGCATATTGTGGTGGAACATATTAAAATTTGGGATGAATCCAGCAAGTGGTTTAGGAGTTATGATTTTTCGAAGTTGGGACCTTAAACAGTTTTCTGGATTTTTGCTGAAATTGTTGCTGGAATTATTTGGTGTTGTGAGTCATGTTTGAGCTTAAGTTTGAATACCTTAAAACAAAATTCACCGTTCAGTTTTTAGTATGTTATATAGTGTCATGCATAGTGTGGTGTATCAAAAGTTGGGGTTGATCCAACGGTTGGATTTAGATCTATGAAGCTCCAAAGTGGACTGCCTGAGTAGTTAAGAAATACTCAGATTTTGGCTAAGTCTGAATTTCTGGTTTAGGAACTCACTTTGAGAATTTGTGTAGAAGCGATTATTATATACTTTTGGAAAATTCTGACTACTATGGATAGAGTGCATAGCATAAAAGACTTAGAGATTTTTGTTAGACTTTTTATATTTTTATTCGGTTCTCATATCTTAAGCCAAAGTCAGACTTTGACGACTTTTTATGAAAGTCAAGAATGTAGTTAACTCTTCTAAATCTTTAGCAAACTTTCCTTTGAGAGTTTGAGTGTGGTTTTGAGTTCTAAAGAATAGTTTGGAACTTTGTTATGGAATTTTATAAAGTTTCGGGACCAGGGGTAAAACAATCATTTATCCGTATAAGGGTATTTTGGTAATTTAGCTGATGATAGAGTTAAATATCTTAGAAGTCAGAGACTTCTAATTAAGTGGGATATATTATTGATCCACTTGCCTTTTATAACAGGCGGTTGAGTTCCTGCGGTTACAGACCGAGTCGAGATAACGAGATTATGTTTGAATTCAGGTAAGTCCTTTGGGCTTACTTAGCTGACTTCTAGATATGTGTATGAATAATGGTAGTGGTGTGTGAATGAGATGCTTATAGTTATATTTTAGTAATATTTATATACCGACCTATACCTTGGCCTAAGAGTAACGGGCGGTGGCATTCTGCTCAGTTAGCTTGAGGGCGCAGGGGTTTCTTTAGGGACTAGTCCACACTCGGTTTGTAGTGATGCTACCGGCGGAGGTAAGCTAGACCTACACCCAGTTGGATAAGGAACGGAGGCGAGAACTTTAAGATTCTCGTGCCATAACTGTAAAATGGAATAAGGTGAATCACTTAACTACTAGATAATAACCGGTTTGTGTGCCAGCATGATGATTGTTTACGTTACCTTGTTTGTGGTTTTGCTATCCTTATTCTGCTTATATTTGGATTGTTAGCTAACGGTTTATCCATGTTGTAGATCTGTAGAGATAGACAGTTGCAGAGAGATCTGGAACGGATGGTCAGCCGGGTCCACGTATTCATTACACGGGGACGGGGGAGTCTTCCATACGACATGCATGTTATGTATTTATATATATGTTCGTAAGGCTGTCACATGTATACATTCATACCATCAAAATATTATGTTTTAAAATTGTTTTAAATACATTTGTGCCTTGTTATAAGATCCTAGTAAAGTTGTTGTTAAACCAAGGTCGGGACCCATTGTGAGGTCCTAACCAGTAGCTCCCCGAGTTCCAAGAACTTGGGGTGTTACATTAACCACTTCAGGAATGCACTCAACCCTCAAAGCCCCTCCCCCAGCAGGTCTTACCCATCATTAAGGCTACCCTCTCTCAACCAGAATGATGTTTGCACCTTAAATGAGCCTGTCACGCCCGAAGAGATCAAGCAGGCCCTCTTCAGCATTGCAGATAATAAAGCACCTGGGCCGGACGGCTTCAATTCACTATTCTTTAAGGAGGCCTGGAGTATCATCCACCACGACTTCACACTTGCGATCCAGGACTTCTTCGTTAGCAAAAGAATGCTCAAGCAGGTCAATCATGCCTCCATCTCTCTGATAGCCAAACACGACAATCCCATCATGCCCTCGGACTTCAGACCTATATCCTGCTGTAACACAACCTACAAAACCATATCAAAGATCCTTGCAAGAAGGCTTAACCTCATACTCCCAAGCATCATTAGCCCCAACCAAAGCGCCTTTTTCTCGAAGAGATCTATCAAGCATAATGTTCTACTTTGCCAGGAGATCCTCCATAAATATGGTAGGCAGCATATTTCCCCAAGAGTGGCAATGAAAGTAGACATATCCAAAGCGTTCGACTCTGTGAGCCACGAGTTCATTTTGCACTGCCTTCGATCGATGAACTTCCCTGAGGCTTTCATTTGTCTGATAAGCGAATGCATTGGCACTGCCTCCTATTCCGTTAATGTCAATGGCGAGCTTAAATGTTCTTCACCTGCCATAGCTATGGAGTTCTTGTCCAGGCTAATCACTGAGAGAACCACCAACCCTGATTTTAACTACCACCTTAAGTGTTCTTCACCTGCCATCTCCCATCTTGCATTTGCTGATGATCTTCTTCTCCTTTGCCGTGGGGATGCCAGATCCATCATGATCCTCATTGGTGCTCTCGATGATTTTGGCGCCTACTCAGGACTTGTTATCAACCCTAATAAATCACACATATTCACTGGAGGCCTGAACCATGCTGAGATAGATAATGTGGTTCACTTAACCGGCATGAGGCTTGGTTCACTACCTTTCTTATACCTTGGGGTTCCTATTGGGAGCAAGCGCCTAATGATTTGCGATTTTCTCCCTCTGATTTACAAGATCACCCGGCGTATTCATTCCTGGAGCGCCAAAACCCTATCTTACGCCGGCCGTGCCCAACTAGTCAAAACAATTCTCTACTCGGCTAGCCAGTACTGGTGTTCCTTGTTCTTCCTCCCTGCTAATGTGATCAACACAATCAATGGGCTCATGAGATCATACCTCTGGTCTGGTATTGCTACTAGCAGGCGTGCCTTGGTGGCATGGGAGTCAATATGTACCCCTAAGTTGGTTGGTGGATTGGCTTTCCCTGACCTTGGTACCAAGAACAAGGTTGCCCTCTCCAGCCTCTTGTATGCTCTTGATCGTGGCCACCCTAGTATTTGGAAGTCGTGGGTCGCCAAGCACCTGTTCAAGCGGGATGAATGCATCTTGAACTGCTCTCCTAGGGCTTCCAATTCTCCCTTTTGGAAATCCCTTCTCGCCCTCAGAGATGAACTCTCGAATCCTGCCCCTGGATCCTCTAGAAATGCACTCTTCGTCAACATTGACGGCTCCTTCGCAAGGAAGAAGATTTATGACTACCTCAGGCCTCCCCTCCAAGCTGCTCACCCCTCCCCTTACAAAGCAATCTGGTTATCCTCTAATTCCCCCAAAACATCTTACATCGCTTGGCTTGCTTCCCTTAATCGACTCCCTACTCTTACCAAGATTAGGGATTGGAACCTCAACAATGATGATACCTGTAAGCTTTGCAACGCAGCCCCTGAAGACGGCAAGCATCTTTGGAATCATTGCAGCTATAGTGTACTGGTCTTGGACATTGTATCACGTTGGACGAAAATCCCCCATCCGGCTCCCTTCCTTGATGATGTTTGGACTTGGATGGCCTCCTGGTCTAGGAAGAAGCCCTACCCACTGGATTGTGCTAGGATTGCTGCGATTGTCGCCTTCATCTACTACATTTGGGTCGCCAGGAATAAACTGCTCTTCTGCCAGACCTTCATCACTCCTATTGAGTGTGCTGGGATGGTCATCCGCAGCGTAAAGACGCATTTCACCCAACACTGGAGGGATAGATCGGCCCTCACCTAGGACATGACTTTCTCCCTCAACATTGCGCTTCACTCAGCCTAATCTCTCTTTGTTTGTGGGTTGCCCTCTCTTTGATCTTTGTTAGTTGGTTTATGCGGTTAACTGGTAGTGTAATGTTGGTAGCATGTAACCTCCACCCCCCCCCCTTTTTTTGTCTAATACAATTAACCTTTCAAAAAAAAAAATACGTTATTTGTACTCTAAGGACAAATCAATGGTGCAATATTTTTTCTAGGAACTAATCCTCCTACCCGAGTCTAGACGTCTTTTCAAACTAAACTAAATTCATGTGGCTTAAATCACGTTGTGAGATTGGTCGATCAAAACCTAAAAGGTAGTTTATCCAACATATTAATTTATCTAAATAATCAAATTACCATGTCGTTGATCATCTCTTCTTTATAAGTTATTTATTTCATATGAATTAGTGGATGAAATTCATACCGTTTATAATCATTTGATAAATTACCATGAAACATATTTTTTTAATTGATTGCTAGTCTATTCATTAGACTAACCAACTTATTGTCTAGTTGGCTGGCGGTACTCGTTTATATTTGAAACATCACCTACCATTTTACTAGAAGTTAAAGTAGTAACGATGGATTAACAACGGAGCACTTGAATTAAATAAAAGAGTGTCAAATGAATTTTAATTTTTAAGACTCCTGTATATGGTTTTGTTAAATACCTAGAGTCGTGTCTAGAAAATATTATTTTATTCATCAAATATTCTATTGTGTTTGTAAATCATGGCACTTGAATTTTTATAAATAAAAATTTATTTATTTAAATTATTTTTTCTTACAATATTATCTCAAAGTCTTTAGTAATCCACAATGGGTGTTTTTAAACTATAAAATATATTAAATCTCTAACTCAAATTGTAAAATTGGGCCCAAAACTTTTCTGACGTATCTTACTTCCATATAAGGAGAGAGAAATTTCTATATCATTTGATTGGTACAAGTGTCAAACAATGAGTAGTATCTATATTTTAATTTCAAAGAGATTTGCTTTACACTTAATCAAATATTTTGGTTAATATAATTATATTTTGACAAATTTTGCTGTTTTTAATATTAATATTTTTTTATCTATCCATAAAGTATAATATTGAATATATTTAGATCAATAGTTATTTTATAAATTAATATTCAATATAAGTAATGTATTAGTTGTGATGTTAATATTTATTGTAAATATATTTTGAAAATTTTATTTTATAAATGTTTATATTTTATTTTTATGTACCCATAGAGTTCAATATTGAATATAAATATGTTGGGTAAATAACACGAAACACAAACAATTGGAGCATGATTTGGTTCAACACGTATGGAAAAAGTTTGGCAATACTCATATTGAAAATTAGTAGTTTTATGTATCATTTCATATGTATTGGTGTATTTGTTTTTTACATGTTTTGCATCTTAACTTTGCGGTTATTATTTTTAATGTCTTTGTGTATTTTTAATTTTTAATGAAGTGCTTATTGAAAATCTCATTTTTGATAATTGTTTATATATGCATTGTTTAATTGTTTTGAAATAAATTTAATTATAATAAAATTAATAGTTTCAACATATTAAAAAGAATATAAATATAGTGGGTAAATAAATATAAAGATAAGAGATTGAGAGTTTAAAAACTATGAATGTAGAAGAAAATTAGATAGGGTTTTATAAGATGATGATAGCCCTAGGTATTCACATATGCGGGCTGTCAGTGATGTGACACCCCTATTTTAAGGGAGTGTTACACAACATTTGTATTATAAATTCTAATATTTTCTATTATTGGTTCATGCATTTTTTTTGTTACACTTATTAGTTACATTTTATTCAATTTTTTGCTTGTACATGTTTAAACTGATAATCTATTATACATACTAAAATATAGCACGAGTTGATGACGTGGCGCAATGTGGAAGCAATATTTTTAAAATGGAGCTCCCACAATTAAAGCCAATAAATCTTTTTTTTTAAACAATTTTTTAAGCCAAAAAATCTTTTTATTATTAAATTAACAATTTTACAGGAACCAAATCACGTTAGTTCGAACAAATCTTTTTTTTAATAAAAATTAAGCCAAAAAATTCTGAATTTATTGGACGATTACAAAATTTAATTTCCCAGGTTTTTTGTTTTGATTTATTTTTTATAATAAATATTAAAATATAAAATTCTAAATTTTTTGAAAGATTACAAGATGTGATTTTTCGAATTTTTTGAACGGTTACGATATCTGATTTTCTGAATTTTCTTTTTCGATTAAACTATAATATACATTACGGAATAAGTTAAAGTCAATTTTAACAAACAAGAATAAAGATCATAACCGAATTAACATTGTTTAAAAATTAACAAATTTTAATTGAATAATAGAAATAACTAACAGGATAGGATCAATTATATAGTTAACAAGATAGGATCTCGATTTTTTTGGTTCATATCGGATCCTTGAAAATTCCACAATACACTTCTTATGTGTTGATTTTTATTCTATAAATACCGTACTCCATAACGTAAAACTGTATCTGCTGCTTTGTTATTCTTCCCAGAACTTATTATCCATTCCTCCTCATTGTTTCGTTCTCGTAGAGGTAATTTTGTTCCTATTCTCAATTATATAACCCATTACTATATAACTGCATAACGGATATTGATTTATCATTCCCATCTTTTTAATAATTTGCATTGTCGTTCTTCATGCATTGCAGGAATCGTAGGCTTTCCAATTTTGATGTTCAGGATCTGATTTTCCGGTCAATTCGTAGATACGGGTTTTCCCTAACTAAATACCCGATTATTATATCAGTTTTTCGATGCTTTTTTTATATGATTATACTGTTAGAATTTTGAATTAGGTTAACTATATACTTCTAAATATTTTAAAAATCTGCCTCCGAATTTGAAAAAAACAATCATGAGAATGTTTTTGTTTTTGATCGTATATATGTACATAAAATATCACTAATTAATTGTATCTTAAATCTGCTTTCTTTCTGATAACATATTGGGTTACTAACTAATCTATTTGAATAAACAATGACGCACACACCTTTTTGATCGGATTTTATTTTCTTTTCTAAAAATATATTTTAAAAAGTTTTTAAAATATATGATAGCATCTTAAATCTCTATATTTATATATATTACTAAAGTACACTACACTAATGTTTATGTGGTCACCCCTAATTTTTCTTGGATTAAATCTTTTACTAAATCACAAATTAAACCAATAAATATTTTTTTATTAAAACAAAATCTAATTCCAAATCTTTTTTAACTAATCTTTTAAAAATTAATCCAAAATAAGTTAAGTATATCACTTCTAAACTTCTCCGGTACGTTTTATCAAAAAAATATCAAAATCTAATAATATCTATAGATTCCACAATTTACGTTGGTTGATCATAAAGCCTAAACTTCTCTTGTACGTTTTACTTCTCCTCCGCGTATCTCTCACTCTATATATGTAGATACCCCATCCTTTTAGTGATAGTTTTTGTCTTTTAATATTAATCATGTATCTTCATCCTTTCAGGGTTGTGATAATTCGAAAGTCGGATTTTTCAAAGTTGCTTTCTGTGAATTTTTAGGTTATCCTCTACGTTATCAATCGTCGCATTCATTTTTCTATTGTTTATATTCCGTAATTATTTTCAATAAGTGTTATTTCAACAACTTTGGTTTCAATATTCCCTATCTATCAAAGTCTCTCCCCTTCTACCTTTCATCTCACTTCCCTACTCGCACACAGATCTTATGAGATCCGCCTTTAAAGATCCATCAATATTTAAATATACCCGCACAAGGTGCGAGATATAAACTAGTTATACACAAAATTTAGATACATATTACAAAAGTTCAAAATACATATTAATCTATTTTTTCAAAAACATAAATTACAAAAATTCGAAAAAGACTAAACTAATAATATAGAAATAGTTGAACTAATGGAAGAATATACATAATATAATGGTATAAAAGTTTTAAACTAAGAAATATTAAATAAAATATGCTAATAAAATTTGCGTTTCATAAATTAATATTATTTGAAAGTAGTAAAAAAAAATGTTGATAGTGTAAAAATATGTGAACTGAACTAACAAAAAAGATTAAACTATTAATATACACAAAATTGAACTAAAAATGTTACAAATTTGAATTTTTTCATGAAAGAAAATACTTTTTATTAGAATATCATCATAACTTTTTTATGCAACAACTAACAATTTTAGGTTCATTTTCAAAAATAAAATATTTACTTAAGTTTTATTAATTATCAGTTAATGTTTTACAAACGTATGATTTATTTGTATGTAATTTCGTGTTGAAAAAAGTTATTTTAATCAAATCACTTTCCCTGTATTAATTAGAAAACATCCATTAGTTTTTGACCAAATATATAAAAACAATTGTTTTTGAAAGGAAATGAAACACTACCAAATATAACTTATTATAGCATAAATGTTAAGCCTTCTTCTTTCTTTAGGCATTATATTTGAAATCACCTAAGAATATATTTTTGAGAATTGACTTCTAAAAAAGTTCTCTATATTGATACTTGTATTTCTATTTCCAAGTTTTATTTTTTCATTTTTCTTTTCAAAATTTTGAATTTCATATTAATCATCTTTGTAAAAATGTAAATGGTATTAATTAATTTAATTTATTTTAAAAAAAAATTGGGTTAAATAGACTTTTTTTTATTGCCTTTTGTTTTGTATACCCCTCTAATTTTACCCTATATATAATTCCCTTTTAGATAAAAAAGAATTGTGTTAAATAGAGGTATATTTACTAAATGAGTTTATATTATGGATATTTTTAATAGAATAATAGTGGTTAAAGAACTAATTAGCAGGGCCGGCCCTATTGCTGGGCAGCATGTGTAACGCCCGGTTTCGACATTTCCCCTCTCTCGTACTTCTATCGATATTTTTCTTACAAATTATATTTATATCTCTTTTTAAAGCGTTTTGACACGTAAAATAAATAAATAAATAAATTTCCGAGTATGATTATATTTTGGTTTACTTTCGGAAAGGTTCGAAAAATCTTCCCGATTCGAAAATCCCGTTCCGATCGTTTAAACGAGTTACATAACTATATTTCCTTTTTACACCTTATCTTTTATCTCTTTTCCCTTTATTCCATTTTCCTTTTTCCTTTTTTTGTTTTCTTTGTATTTCCCTCTATCGCTGGCTGATGAGCGCTTTGAGCAGCCTACGCTGCACCTACCCTCCTCCCGACCCCTTACCTCCCGACCTCTCGTTTCTGCAGCTTCTGGACAGCTGCTGCACAAGGATCCCTCCCTTCTATTGTGCCCTGTCTCCCTCTTACTCACCCTTCACGCAGCCTTCTCCCATCTACCTTTTTTTCCCCTCTCTGTAGCAGCCCTGGAAAGCAATTGAGAAGCCGCACCGTGCCGGAGGAGACACTGAGCCACCAGGACCGCCGGAACAAAGGGCAAACGCGTCCACACCGCCGTCTCGAGCCAATCGGAGCACAAGAATGCCGTAGAACGCCGCCCACTGTGTGTTTTCCCTACTCCCTGTTTTCTTCTGGCGCGAGGAGGGGAGCGCACTGCTGTCGAATTCCACCGGAGGACCGCCTGCGCCGCCGCCAGGAGAGAATCCCTTCCTCTTCCTCCGCCTACTGAGCCGCCAGGGCCCTGTTCCCATCCTGCACCGCCGGCGCTTCCTTCTTTCCCTCCTCTGCGAAGTGCAAAGACCTGCTGCGTGTTCAACAGGGGTGATGAAGCCTTTTTGGTTAATTATAATTTTGGCCCCGAATTTCTGTATAATTGCAAACTGTACACACATCTTTATAAATATTGCAGTTTTGAACCTACTCTTTTGGAATTTGCAACTTATGCCCCTGCTGATTTGTATAATCACGGTCTTGACCCATTATTCTTGAGATATGCAGTTTTTGCCCTTGTGAATAAACCATAGTTTTGACCCAAAGCTTTTCTTCGGAAATATGGCCCGAGTTTGGTGAGTTTCATAGTTGCTCAGAAAAGTCGAATTCGGATTTTGACCCATGTTTATTAAATGGTATAAATCACCCCGGAAAAATATTTTGCGGGTTTTTAACCTTATTTTCAAAGCGGGATTTTTTCTTAGAATATTATATGTTGTTTTCCGTTCAAATTTAGCATACAAGCTAAATTTCCTTAACTTTGGTTTAGGTCCGGAAGCCGCCGTTATAGACCAATGAATCCAATCTCGACGTCCGTAGATCATCTTCAACCTTGGACCGTGTGTGAGTAACTTCTTCGTCGATCTAGTTATGTTTAGTGGTAGAATCATGCTAGGTTGGATCTAGCATAACTTAGGGCAAATGTCAAGTAGTGGCTTGAAACCTTTAGGTGAGTGTTTGAGGCTATTGATGTTTTATGTCATGTGTGTTGATCTTGAGTTGTTATACAGTTGTGAGCCTCGTGGTAGATTTTTTGACACTTGAGGTGGTATTCATATGTTAGTTGAGATGCAAAGTTTAGGATGAGAGTATCCTAACACTTGGGGATATAGTTGAGATCTCGCGAGTTTATGAGGGCTAGGAGTGTATCCTAGATTATGAGAGTGTATGACCTAGTAAGATGATATAGGACTGGAAGTCTTAGGACTTCTAGATTGTGAGTAGTTGTTGATTATTGTGCCTTGTCTTGAACAGGCTTTGGTTATATTCCTTCGGAGAGTGTTATCAGTTTCGGGTAGCTTTGAGACGAGGTAAGTCCTCGGACTTACTTAGCCGCTTTTATGCCTTATTTGGATATATATGGTGGTGTGTGTTTACCGCTTTTAAGCATGAAAATGGATTAGGATTTACTTGACCTTATTTATTGGCCCATCGTTACTATTATTATTATTATTATCGGGCGGTGACATCACCGCTCAGTTTCCCGAGGGAGATTGGGGGGATCTCTGCGACCAGGCCATACACGGTATACGGGCGGGCTTCTTCATCACTCCCTCAGGGTATACGGGTTGGGCGCCGCCACACTCCTGTTGGTTACACGGGGACAGAGGCAAGAGTTATAAGACTCTTGTGTCACACTTGAAACAAATGAATTAGATATGGAACAACCTAAAAATATATTATGGAATGAATGTTCATGTTGTGTGCCTTGTGTTCTCCTATGTGCGTTTGTGCCATATTATCTTTATAATGCCTAGAATGTGAGCTAACGGTTTTATACCGATTGTTGTAGTTGATGTGCAGGATAGGATGTGGCCGAGTGATCCGGAGGAGTGGGCAGCCGGGGTTCCGTACATTTTAGGTTGAGTTGGGTTTTGGGAGTTCTTGTGTTGTTTTTGTATATTGTGTTGATGTTGTTGTAAGGACGGCTGAAGTCTTTCCTTTCTTTTACTTTCGGGTTTCATAACATTGCATAAAAATGTATTTCGATTTTGGCCTTTATTTGTGTCTTGTTGCAAGATCCAGTGAAATTGTTGTCAGGCTAAGGGTCGGGACCCATTGTGAGGTCTCCGCCCGTAGCATCCCAATATCCCGCTGATTTGGGGTGTTACAAAAGTGGTATCAGAGCCCTAGGTTGACAACAATGGCACTCGCAATCTTCTAAAGGCCGAATAAAAATAAACAGAACCCTCAAGGGTTCTGAGTTTTAAAGAAATGGATTTCGTTTTCAAATCATGTGCATGAGTCAGTTTGGGTAGAATGTACGGGACCCCCACTTCCTCCGCGGATCTCGGCGACGTAGTTATTGATTATTATATTATGTATATATATGTGTATATATGTAGATATGTATATGTGGACTTAGGATGTTTTGGACTATACTTATATGTTGAATTGTAAATTGTTTATGGACTCATTATGTTTATACTAGTAGCATGACGTTTATATCTTTATATATATATATATATTTATAAACATATGGTATACTAATATCATATTAGTGATAGTGGACCTTATAGCTAAGATGATAGAAAGCTATCATCACCCCATAGACAACGCCTTTTGACTTAAGATAGTATACATACGAAGATAAGAATGCTCAAGTTATTGAGTTGAGCATCAAGTTTACACAAACACCCGGTGATTTCCCGGACTCCTTTAAGAGGACGTCGAAGAAGAAGATTAGAGATGGCGTAACGAAGGACAAACAAGTGGAGGAGAACCTCGAGTCAACTTAAGCAAAACCAAGATGGAAGCTATACAAATAGTGAAGCGATCTGAAGTGGTTGGGAGTGGTTTCAAGGAAGCGATGATGAGTAACAATGAAGTGAACTAGGGACAATGAACTTAAAGTTTTTTCCAAGTACGGTGCCGATGAACTCAAGGTGCAAATCAAGTAGAGAGGAATACATTCTCGCTTGAGAATAAAAGTGGCGTCTTAAGTAAGACGAGTTTCAATAGGCGCTCCTAAGTATGAGAGTCAAGATGAAAAGAGTGGTCCATGAATTTGGAAAGATTGACGAGAACCGGAAGTTAAGCTTACAGGAGGTACCAGAGGGTGTAGTGACGATCTTTGTGAGATTCTAAGCGGGTAACTTATTCAGAAATATGAGAGATTACGGGAAGAAACGCACGGTGGAAGTTTGCGTGGTAGAGTTTCTTTAGTGGAGTCAACTGGTTTCTGTTGTGGTGATAAGCCTAAACAACGCCAAGAAAGAGGAAGCATGTGTAGATGATGATTTCAAGAAGATGAAGGGTTAGGCAAGGAGATGGATGGAAGAACTTAAGTTATCAACCAAGAAGGATGCGAATGAAGGCTAATTAATGTCAAAATATTTGAGGAGTGCATTTGCTAAATATTATGTGAAGAGCGGTTAAGCCTATAAAGGTGGGACATATGAGACGAGAGTGGGGTAGGTACGGTTATCTTACAGAAGCGGAAGAAAGAGAGGAGCGTAGAAAGAGCTAACGGAGTTGAAGCAGAGTAAAATGAGCTAGTGGAGTTAAGACAAAGTACCCCGAGAGGGTATCCTTCAGGAGTGAGGTAACATGGAAGTATGGTAGAAGGGTAAGTCGTCAACTTCGGAGAAGCTCATATACAATTTAGTCGGTGAAAAACTGAGAACACACAAGTACGGGTTGTCTATTGAGGTGTGTAGATGGGAAGAGAAAACAAGACTATGGGAACATATAGGATCGGGAACAAGAGCTTGGAGTATTCGCGGTGGATCAATGCCAATAGTAAGGAAGTACATCAATGGACGTGCGTTTGTCTTAAATCGAATAATGTTGAACGAGTTCAAGCAAGTAGTTATAACAAGACCTCCGAGGAGGAGATTTTAACGATCTTACGCGACCTTCTTAGGTCATGGGATTGGCATATAGGGGAATACCACGAGTTACAACTTCTAAGGTTTGATCATGGCAAGGAGAACTAGTGTATCAACCGTAAGATGAGACTTCCATTGTAGTTGTACATAGAATACCGCGAAATACATAAGGTGACCAACAATAGTAAGGGAAGACTGAAAAATTTGAAGTTTGAAGTTGGTGTGAGATGTACAAGAAGTACATGAAAGATTGAGGATAGAACCTCTACGGTCGATTGGACGTTACATAAGAAAAGGGAGTAAGTGCTACACCTACTCGAAGGAATGATGCGAGTTTTGGTAGAATACGAAGAAGGTAATACTAATATATTATAAGGCGTGACTAAGTCCTGCAGCGAGGACCTTTATGACTTCACATAAGTGTGAAACCTTTAAAAAAAATATATTATTAGAGCAGGTATCCCGAGTGTTGGAGATGAAGGATCTTGAAAGAGAACGGTGAACATTGCAGCTAAAGAAGTATTAAACCACGTGTTCGATGGACATCACCTCAACAGATCGGGGTGGACCACTTGACCAATGTTAAGACAAGATTGTGTCGATATCTTACGATATGTGATGGGAGAAGAAAAGCTGGAACCCGAGATAGAACGAATTCCACAGCATCGGGAGGCGAATTTACCATTAAGAAGATTTGAAATTATTATAGAGGACACCAATTTGCGAAGAGAGAGACATCTATCTCCATTTGTACATTGATTACTATAAGTTGAGCAAGATGACAATGAAAGACAAGTATCCCTTACAACGAAAGGGGGACCTACTCGATCAGTTTAAGGGTCGGTAGTTTCTTCTAAGATTTGATTGTCACCGTTTGAGAATTTGAGACTCGGATATTACAATTACGGCACTCCGGACCAACCAGGGTCACTACGAGTTGCAGTTACTCCATATGGGCTTACTGATGCCGGAAGAAGATATTTTGGGTCTACTCTCGAAGAAGAGAGAAGTCGTAGCACAAGTTGTCTCGGGATGGCAAACCCCGAGAGATATGGTAGGAGTTACAAGTTATCTTAGATGTGTTGAGCTTTACCAGATATGTGAAGGGAGAAGTTGCGTAACACCTTTTATGTAACCTACTGCGGATGACGATGAAGTATTGAATGGGACGAATAATTGACAATAGAGTTGTTGAGAGTTAAGAGGGGATTCATAGGTGCAACTGTTTTGATTTACCTTGAGGTATTATGAGTTTGAAGTGGACAAGTGATTCTTCAAGACAAGGTCTTGATCGAGTATTGAGGAGCGATGTAAAAATAATAGCATACGTGTCTCTTGAGAAGAAACAGTGTGAAGTAAAGTACTACCTTCATTACTTGGAACTCGCGGCAAGAAATGAGAAAGCGTGACAGTAAAGTTTTGTTTGACAAGACCCAAAGCCAACGGTGTATATTGAAAATCCGATCTTCTTTGTAAAGGCAATAAAAGAGACACACAATGGAAATATTGTATTTAGAAAGACCCCAAAAAGAAGTTGAGTTTCCGATATATCGAACCTTTTTGAAATCTAAGAGCGAGTGGGGAAAGTGGTTTTACATGTTGGCGTGACCATAGAGAGTAGAGGGTATTCACCCGGAGTTCACGTGTATCAGTCGAGGAAGTGCATACATGACTTGAGACGGATGGTCCGTTGTGATGATCTAATCGAGACGAGGAGCCGATGAGGATAACAAGAAGACGTAGGGTAGTATCTTTAGTCGAGATTTACGCAGGTTTAGCGACATCTATAGGACCCTCGGGTTAGTCCCGAGATCTTTTATTGGTTGTGTTTATGTGATTTGTGATGTGATGTGTTTATGTGTGTTTCGTATGTGTATATCTTGTGTCTTGGTGTGTCTAGGCGAGTAGACTTTAGATTAGAGGGTCGTAGTTGCCACGTTATAGCTTTCCGTGAGGTTATTGAGACGAGGTCGGTTGAGAGTTTCACGTTTAGCAAGTTTCGGGACGAAACTTATTTTTAGGGAGACCTAATGTAACGCCCGGTTTCGACATTTCCCCTCTCGCGTACTTCTATCGATATTTTTCTTACAAATTATATTTATATCTCTTTTTAAAGCGTTTTGACACGTAAAATAAATAAATAAATAAATTTCCGAGTATGATTATATTTTGGTTTACTTTCGGAAAGGTTCGGAAAATCTTCCCGATTCGAAAATCCCGTTCCGATCGTTTAAACGAGTTACATAACTATATTTCCTTTTTACACCTTATCTTTTATCTCTTTTCCCTTTATTCCATTTTCCTTTTTCCTTTTTTTGTTTTCTTTGTATTTCCCTCTATCGCTGGCTGATGAGCGCTTTGAGCAGCTACGCTGCACCTACCCTCCTCCCGACCCCTTACCTCCCGACCTCTCGTTTCTGCAGCTTCTGGACAGCTGCTGCACAAGGATCCCTCCCTTCTATTGTGCCCTGTCTCCCTCTTACTCACCCTTCACGCAGCCTTCTCCCATCTACCTTTTTTTCCCCTCTCTGTAGCAGCCCTGGAAAGCAATTGAGAAGCCGCACCGTGCCGGAGGAGACACTGAGCCACCAGGACCGCCGGAACAAAGGGCAAACGCGTCCACACCGCCGTCTCGAGCCAATCGGAGCACAAGAATGCCGTAGAACGCCGCCCACTGTGTGTTTTCCCTACTCCCTGTTTTCTTCTGGCGCGAGGAGGGGAGCGCACTGCTGTCGAATTCCACCGGAGGACCGCCTGCGCCGCCGCCAGGAGAGAATCCCTTCCTCTTCCTCCGCCTACTGAGCCGCCAGGGCCCTGTTCCCATCCTGCGCCGCCGGCGCTTCCTTCTTTCCCTCCTCTGCGAAGTGCAAAGACCTGCTGCGTGTTCAACAGGGGTGATGAAGCCTTTTTGCTTAATTATAATTTTGGCCCCGAATTTCTGTATAATTGCAAACTGTACACACATCTTTATAAATATTGCAGTTTTGAACCTACTCTTTTGGAATTTGCAACTTATGCCCCTGCTGATTTGTATAATCACGGTCTTGACCCATTATTCTTGAGATATGCAGTTTTTGCCCTTGTGAATAAACCATAGTTTTGACCCAAAGCTTTTCTTCGGAAATATGGCCCTAGTTTGGTGAGTTTCATAGTTGCTCGGAAAAGTCGATTTCGGATTTTGACCCATGTTTATTAAATGGTATAAATCACCCCGGAAAAATATTTTGCGGGTTTTTAACCTTATTTTCAAAGCGGGATTTTTTCTTAGAATATTATATGTTGTTTTCCGTTCAAATTTAGCATACAAGCTAAATTTCCTTAACTTTGGTTTATGTCCGGAAGCCGCCGTTATAGACCAACGAATCCAATCTCGACGTCCGTAGATCATCTTCAACCTTGGATCGTGTGTGAGTAACTTCTTCCTCGATCTAGTTATGTTTAGTGGTAGAATCATGCTAGGTTGGATCTAGCATAACTTAGGGCAAATGTCAAGTAGTGGCTTGAAACCTTTAGGTGAGTGTTTGAGGCTATTGATGTTCTATGTCATGTGGTGTGTTGATCTTGAGTTGTTATATAGTTGTGAGCCTCGTGGTAGATTTTTTGAGACTTGAGGTGGTATTCATATGTTAGTTGAGATGCAAAGTTTAGGATGAGAGTATCCTAACACTTGGGGATATAGTTGAGATCTCGCGAGTTTATGAGGGCTAGGAGTGTATCCTAGATTATGAGAGTGTATGACCTAGTAAGATGATATAGGACTGGAAGTCTTAGGACTTCTAGATTGTGAGTAGTTGTTGATTATTGTGCCTTGTCTTGAACAGACTTTGGTTATATTCCTTCGGAGAGTGTTATCAGTTTCGGGTAGCTTTGAGACGAGGTAAGTCCTCGGACTTACTTAGCCGCTTTTATGCCTTATTTGGATATATATGGTGGTGTGTGTTTACCGCTTTTAAGCATGAAAATGTATTAGGATTTACTTGACCTTATTTATTGGCCCATCGTTACTATTATTATTATTATTGGGCGGTGACATCACCGCTCAGTTTTCCGAGGGAGACTGGGGGGATCTCTGCGACCAGGCCATACACGGTATACGGACGGGCTTCTTCATCACTCCCTCAGGGTATACGGGTTGGGCGCCGCCACACTCCTGTTGGTTACACGGGGACAGAGGCAAGAGTTATAAGACTCTTGTGTCACACTTGAAACAAATGAATTAGATATGGAACAACCTAAAAATATATTATGGAATGAATGTTCATGTTGTGTGCTTTGTGTTCTCCTATGTGCGTTTGTGCCATATTATCTTTATAATGCCTAGAATGTGAGATAACGGTTTTATACCGATTGTTGTAGTTGATGTGCAGGATAGGATGTGGCCGAGTGATCCGGAGGAGTGGGCAGCCGGGGTTCCGTACATTTTAGGTTGAGTTGGGTTTTGGGAGTTCTTGTGTTGTTTTTGTATATTGTGTTGATGTTGTTGTAAGGACGGCTGAAGTCTTTCCTTTCTTTTACTTTCGGGTTTCATAACATTGCATAAAAATGTATTTCGATTTTGGCCTTTATTTGTGTCTTGTTGCAAGATCCACTGAAATTGTTGTCAGGCTAAGGGTCGGGACCCATTGTGAGATCTCCGCCCGTAGCATCCCAATATCCCGCTGATTTGGGGTGTTACAGCATGGGCCACAGCCCAGGGCCCCATATAATTTGGGGCCCTAAATTTTTAAAAAAACTAATATATATTGAATAAAATTTGATTGGTGGGAATTGATTCTTAGACCTCTGAGTCATAAGGCAACCAAAATCCCACTGCACCACTCTGATTTAATGATATGATATTAAAACTAAATTTATTATTATCAACAAAAATTGTGAGTTCCAATGTTCCACTTCATCATATTTTCAATGTTAACTAGTTTAACTCTTATATTTTGTATATGTTTTCGAATAATAACTATTATAATTTCATGTTATTTAATTTATATAAAATATTCAATAAGAATTCTAACTCTTATTTCTATAAATGTTAAATGATATTTATAAGTCAATAAAATAAAGATATAATTCGGTTAAAAAAACATGACTATTTATAATAAATAACACAAATATGATTTTAAGTTCGAATTATAATTTAACAATAAAACAAATTTCTTTATTTATATAATTATTTACTTATCAATATACTCAATGTAATAAAAATTATAACTATTATTTCTATAGATGTTACATTAAGTATCTCATTTGTTGATAAGTTCATAATCAAATTTTCATTAATGAAAAACTTATTTTAAATGTTATATTATAATTCGAACTTAAAATCATATTTGTGCTATTTTTTATAAATAGTTATATTTTTTTAATATAATTATATATTTACTTTATGACTTATAAATATCATTTAACATCTATAGAGTTAAAATTTTATTGAATACTGAATATAATTTAAATAAAATCAAATTATAATTATTATTATTCGGAAAACATATTCAAAATATAAGAGTTAAACTAGTTAAGATTGAAAATTTGATGAACTGGAATATTAGAACTCACAAACTAGCTTTGTTGTTAATAAAATATTTAGTTTTGTTGATAATAAAATATTTAGCTTTGCTGATAATAAAATATTTAATTTTGATATATATACTTTGTTATAAGGTGTTATTTCATAAGGTGTTATTTCATAATTGTTGATAATAAACTAATATTAAGTTGTGGGGTTATTAAAGGTATTTATATTAAACCAAGACGGAGAATAATCATCTTAAACCAATTACACAAAGTGGTCACCTTGATATTCTAATTTAAGGGGCATCAACACAGTCAGGTATATGGGATGTGATCAAAGTAGACACATTTTACTTATCTCGTTAATATATACATATTAATATAATTGATTCATTTGATTAACTACAACTTTCTAAAAATGTATACACTAGTAAAATACGTTATTTGTACTCTAAGGACAAATCAATGGTGCAATAATTACCAATACTCAGTTGGTCTAGTGGGATGTGCTGCTAGACTCCTTAAGTGATTAGTCCGGAAATTCGAGTTTGAATCCTTCTGGCGGCATGTATGAAAAAACTGATATTGGGAGGGTATTCCCCAGCAATGGGCCACGATTTACTAAAATGGTGCAATAATTTTTCTAGGAACTAATCCTCCTACCCGAGTCTAGACGTCTTTTCAAACTAAACTAATTCATGTGGCTTAAATCAAGTGGTGAGATTGGTCGATCAAAACCTAAAAGGTAGTTTATCCAACATATTAGTTTATCTAAATAATCAAATTACCATGTCGTTGATCATCTCTTCTTTATAAGTTATTTATTTCATATGAATTAGTGGATGAAATTCATACTTTTTATAATCATTTGATAAATTACCATGAAACATATTTTTTTAATTGATTGCTAGTCTATTCATTAGACTAACCAACTTATTGTCTAGTTGGCTGGCGGTACTCGTTTATATTTGAAACATCACCTACCATTTTACTAGAAGTTAAAGTAGTAACCATGGATTAACAACGGAGCACTTGAATTAAAGAAAGAGTGTCAAATGAATTTTAATTTTTAAGACTCCTGTATATGGTTTTGTTAAATACCTAGAGTCGTGTCTAGAAAATATTATTTTATTCATCAAATATTCTATTGTGTTCGTAAATCATGACACTTGAATTTTTATAAATAAAAATTTATTTATTTAAATTATTTTTTCTTACAATATTATCTCAAAGTCTTTAGTAACCCCTAAGACCATCCAAAATGGACGTTTTTAAACTGTAAAATATATTAAATCTCTAACTAAAATTGTAAAATTAGGCAAAACTTTTCTAACGTATCTTACTTTCATATAAGGAGACAGAAATTTCTATCTCATTTGATTGGTACAAGTGTCAAACAATGAGTAGTATCTATATTTTAATTTCAAAGAGATTTGCTTTACACTTAATCAAATATTTTGATTAATATAATTATATTTTGACAAATTTTGTTGTTTTTAATATTAATATTATTTTTTATCTATCCATAAAGTATAATATTGAATATATTTAGATCAATAGTTATTTTATAAATTAATATTCAATATAAGTAATGTATTAGTTGTGATGTTAATATTTATTATAAATATATTTTGAAAATTTTTATTTTATAAATGTTTATATTTTATTTTTATGTACCCATAGAGTTCAATATTGAATATAAATATGTTGGGTAAATAACACAAAACACAAACAATTGGAGCATGATTTGTGTAACACCCCAAGTTCTCGGAATTCGGGGAGCTACTGGTTAGGACCTCACAATGGGTCCCGACCTTGGTTTAACAACAACATTACTTGGATCTTACAACAAGGCACAAATGTACTTAAAACAATTTCGAAACATAATATTTTTATTGTATGAATGTACACATGTGACAGCCTTACAAAACATAAACATATACATAACATGCATCCTGTATGGGAGACTCCCCCGCCCCATCTAATAAGTACGTGGACCCGGCTGACCATCCATTCCGGATCTCTCTGCAAATGTCTATCTCTACAAATCTACAACACGGATAAACCGTTAGCTAACAATCCAAATACAAGTAGAATAAAGATAGCACAAACACAAACAAGGTAACATAAACAATCATCATGTTGGCACACAAACCGGTTATTATCTAGTAGTTAAGTGATTCACCTTATTCCATTTTACAGTTGTGGCACGAGAATCTTAAGAGTTCTCGCCTCAATTCCTTATCCAACTGGGCGTAGGTCTAGCTTACCTCCGCCGGTAGCATCACTACAAACCGAGTGTGGACTAGTCCCTAAAGAAACCCCCAGCGCCCTCAAGCTAACTAAGCAGAATGCCACCGCCCGTTACTCTTAGGCCAAGGTATAGGTCGGTATATAAATATTACTAAAATATAACTATAAGCATCTCATTCACACACCACAACCATTATTCATACTCATATCTAGAAGTCAGCTAAGTAAGCCCAAAGGACTTACCTGAATTCAAACATAATCTCGTTATCTCGACTCGGTCTGTAACCGCAGGAACTCAACCGCCTATTATAAAAGGCAAGTGGATCAATAATATATCCCACTTAATTAGAAGTCTCTGACTTCTAAGATATTTAACTCTATCATCAGCTAAATTACCAAAATACCCTTATACGGATAAATGACTGTTTTACCCCGGGTCCCGAAACTTTATAAAATTCCATAACAAAGTTCCAAACTATTCTTTGGAACTCAAAACCACACTCAAACTCTCAAAGGAAAGTTTGCTAAAGATTTAGAAGAGTTAACTACATTCTTGACTTTCATAAAAAGTCGTCAAGGTCCGACTTTGGCTTAAGATATGAGAACCGAATAAAAATATAAAAAGTCTAACAAAAATCTCTAAGTCTTGTATGCTATGCACTCTATCCATTGTATCCAGAATTTCCCAAAAGTACATAATAATCACTTCTACACAAATTCTCAAAGTCAGTTCCTAAACCAGAAATTCAGACTTAGCCAAAAACTGAGTATTTTTTAACTGCTCAGCCAGTCCACTTTGGACCTTCATAGATCTAAATCCAACCGTTGGATCAACCCCAACTTTTGATACTCCACACTACGCATGACACTCTATAACATATTAAAAACTGAACGGTGGATTATGTTTCTAAGGTATCCAAACTTAAGCTCAAACATGACTTCACAACCCAGATAATTCCAGCACTCAACAATTTCAGCAACATCTAGAAAACTGTTTAAGGTCTCAACTTCAAAAAATTCATAACTCCTAAACCACTTGCTGGATTCATCCCAAATTTTAATATGTTCCACCACAATATGCCAACTATATCCTATCCAAAATTCAAGTCAAACAGAGATCAAACTCTTATTCAAAACTATATCTCAAAACAGCATCCCATGCTGTTTTTTTCCCAACACTCAGCACAGTTATAAAAACTGTGTGAGGAGTCAACTTTGAGACACCATAACTCTCAAACCGTAGCATGGATTCCTCTAAATTTTAGTATGATCTACTATACTATATCAACTATAACTTGTCAAAAATTCAAGTCTAACAGAAGTCAATAACCCCTCCAAATTTATTCCACAAAACTTCATCTCAAGCATATTTCCTCAAACTCAGCACACTAAAAAAAACTGCATGAATAGCCAACTTCGGGATACTATAACTCTCACACCGTAACTCCGATTGTTCCCAAATTTTAGTATGATATACTATGCAACACTGACTACAACATACCCGAAAATCAGCAAGAAAGAAGGTGCTTAACATACCCAAATTTGGACTTGAAAATGCCTGCTTGTCACTTCATGAAAACTCGGAAACAGCATGACTCTTCACTGCTCCTCTATGGCTGTTTTGGGTAGCTTTAGGAGACATAAAAGGCACTCATTAGGCATGAATTACGTGGACGGAATTGCAATGGAGAGAGATGAACAAGCCTTACTCGATTACACGACTCGAGGAGACTAAGGAAGGGGGTGCAAGGCTGCTGTTGCCGTGTGTGCGGCTGCTGAGAGGGAGGGACGCCAACGGATCCGGGAGACGCATCTACGGTCCTAAAGGATGAATGCAGTCACGACTGGGCTTTGGCGCACCTGCGGCACTGTAGGCTGGCGTTGCTGCTGCATTTTGACGACAGGTAAGAGAGGGAAACGGGAGTGGCGGTAAGGCAAGGCAGCAGGAGAGGCGTGGAGAAGGAGCATCGCCGCCATCAATTGCTGCAGCAAGACGCTCTCCCTGGCGTTCTGATAGACAAAGGAAGGAGACAGAGACGGACCGAAAGGCCAGCTAGGGAGGCGGTTAGGGTTAGAGCGTGAAAGAGGGGAGGGGTTCTAGGGTTTACAAAAAAAATAAAAACAAGATGGAAGGTTGCAACGTAAAACACACAAGGGATGGGCTAGCTTCCTCATCCTTCTATGGGGCCCGGATGGTATGCTTAATGGGCTCGGATATCCTATCTAAAAGAATTGAATTCTTTTGATGGTTATGAAAAAGTAGATCGATCCCGCGTATTTTATGCGATTCGAAACCTCGCCTAAAAAGGTAACAAAATATTGAAGAACTCAGTGTCACATAAAATGACAAATAATAACGGAAAGTCTAAACCGGTCGAGTTCCGGTTTGTTTGTGAAATAAACGGAAATTAAATTTCCGGATATTACATCAGTACCCCCTTAAAATAAGTTTCGTCCCGAAACTTAAAATATGCCAATCCTAAGGTCAGCCTTCAGGGCACACAAAGGTACAAAACCAATGTATCCAATCACTACACCAAAAGTCTCGTCGTTTCCCCATCTACGTACCCCGTATATCAAAGGTTATAATAAAGCACACATCACTTACTAAGCATTCCAGCATGAAATAATCAAGTAGTCAAACAATAGCACACACATGCAGGATCAAGCCTTAACAAGTTGTTTTCAAGGTTACCACTATCTTTGTAATGATCTCTGAAAGGTTACGACATCTCCTAATATCACAATATCTCAAGTAGCCTCGTCGGCTTTCCACAAAACCACTGACTCCGAAAATCTTTTCATGTACATACCTCACTAGCGCTTGCTACCACGTTCTAGAGTGGTTATCGGATAACTCACCGGTATCATTCGGCCCAACTGTCCGATCCTCTATTCCGAGGAGCTAACTCGTGTCTAGTAGGTATTCCCTCTAACTAATCCGTGGACAATGGGGTTGCTCTCCTATATAGGGCGAGGAATACTAGTCCTTCACTCACTTTCAACTCCGCTTGTAAGGTCTCACTAGGTTGTCTTACCTAACTCACCTCTAAATCTTTTGATGACCTTCCTGAGGTAATTTATTCCAATTCTTTTCTTTCTGATCTTCTGAAGGGTTCCGGGTATCCGATCTAGGATATCCCCCCTTATACACCTCCCGGTACTTTACTAAGTGTTTAAGGCTAGTTGTATCATAACTCACTTGGTCTTATTTCATAATATGACTCCGTCATATGGTTCCTCCATTAAATAACCGTCATCTACTCATTTTTAGTCTTAAACTTGATATAACTTAACAACCAAAACCCGGTGGTCAATCTTTGTATTCTATCGACGTCATCATATTATTTTATAGATATCTAGTTCAACTCAAGCTTCTTACACAGTATCAAGATCTTAGGTGATATAGAATGTATTCGCGATGACAACACTAGGCACAAGGTAATCTTACCTCACCATCGTTTGATCATAATTGCTCGATAACTACTAACACACCATCAACATTCCACTCTTATATCCCTCACGTCTATCAGACCGATAATATTTCTCTGACATGCAACACAACTCGGATCTGTTCTGATATAAAATTCTTCTTATACTCTACTCTTGAGATTATGTTTTCTATATGTACGAGTACTGGTCTGTAAATACACTCCCGTAGCTTCCTTTTCTTATCTGTCTTTCGATTCAACTTGATAGTTACTCCCTTAAGCTTGTTAGTGCAGGCCCTACACAATACCTTTATTACATCGTTACTTCCTTTTTCATTCCATCAAGAAACTCATTCTAAAGTACCCTGCTAGGTATTAAGTTCCAAATTTACTTGTCTGCCGACAAGTGACGAGGTCGGCATGCTTCACTTGTATCTATAATGGGATACCACTCTCTTTCTATACTTCTTTGTGTACATACTTTCTCGTCTATCTAGATGGTGATACAGTTTCTCTACAAAATTTATTGTCACTCTACGTAGCCTATTTCACGTTCCTTCCAAACGAAATGCATTTCACCAATTGTCATCGTCTTAAACTCGACAAGTCATTTTCAGTACTCTCGAGTTTCTTGTTCTGTGGGTTAGAACCCATCACGCTTCCGCTGTGCTACTTTGATAATTATGTTGTCACCCACTAATCATAAGGACATTTTCTGTGACTCCAAAGTGATTGACCCCAAACTCTTTCTCCTAATTATACTATTAGTCCTTTCCTGATGGAGTACCAAGTATCTTCCATGCTCGCCTTCCCAAAATAAATAACGAATGGAAAACAACCTCATCCGTTTACTTTCTTAATTCTTCTAACACGGATCCAACTCTCGGACTCGACCGGAGTTTGATCTTAACCAGTCAGTAAGAAATTTCTAACACGATTCTCTTCATACCTTTAATTAGTTCATCCAAGAAAGTTGTTGTTGCCTACTTGAGGAAATCCTCTAAGGCATCAGCGAAGCTACCTCGTAAATCTTCATTCACAAATATCTCCTTTTAACGGTACATAACTCGTAAATATCCAACAACACTTGCACTTCCTCGGTTGACGTCGTTCATTCTATGATTGACTTATCTCAATTTCCGGGCTTACTTTTCTCATATCTCTTTTGCCGTTGAATTTCCTGGTGAGCACCACTTACTCAAGTTCATCCATTTATACTCCTTTAGCTCGTTCTACATTACAAACTTCCAGTTCCTCCATGAGTTAACTCCATTCTCCGAGTCCAATTGTGTCGTCCATCTGATATCAATGGTCCTTTCTAGGTCTTACACTATAGTTTATAAGCAAGTCTACACGGCTCTCATGACCTTATCTTCCATCCACTTGCGGTTTATTTGTAAGGAATGCTACGCACACTCTATCTTGATTGACATAGAACCTTATCAAACTCATATACTTCTTGCTTCTCTAGTTCTTCTTTTACAATTCAACTATACTGACTGTCATATATACCCTTTGCCTAGCCAATAGGTAGTGAATCACTCACACAATTTTCCTTGGTCTCAAATGACAGTAGGGGTCATTCTTGGCCTTCTAGTCTTTCTTCTTAAGTTATTAATTAGAGTTACTGGCTCGAACACACTCCATGTTACTATTAAGGGTACCATCACTTCTATCGATTTAGCTTCACATTTGTCGTCGTCGTCAATCTCTTGAAGGATCCTCCAAATGTCTATAAAATTCTTTCATAAGTCTATGATTATCCTCTTTATCTGTCAAATAGTTACCCCTAGTTAACCCGCCCGTGTTATGCCTCACTTATTACCAACTAGTCTGTTGTTGACCTTCTATAAGATCACAAACTTATTGTTCGTCTATCTCTTTTGAAGTTTGATACACTTCGTAAAAATCTATCTCTTCCAGTTTCTTTATTAATACACTTTTAGTTTCTTCCACAATCTACACTTCTCTTATTCTCTTATGAGGTCACTATACTCTTTTGAGTCTAGTCCTGGCATTCATCTGTAGTCAATGAGTTCATCAAGCCTTCCACATTAACTTGTAAGCGTGTCTTCGCGATTCTTCTTACTTTGTTCATCATCTGTTTACGGTTCTCTGATATGATCGTTTGTGTTGGTAACTTAAATTCCGGTTGGGTGAGAGGTCATGGTGGACACTTAAGTCTACCTAGGTCATACTCATTCATTATTCTCCCTTCGTTAGTGTTGTTTTGTAACATTGCCCTTATGGAAATCCGTTGTCTAAATTATAGACTTCTACTATATTTGCTACTTGCGTCTTGATTTCTTTCAAAATTTCCATATCTATGAAGAAGTCCACATGTCTCCATGGTTATGAAATTTACTTTAAATCTTGAAATTTAATTGTAAATGTATGTCTTTGTACACCTTTAGTCCTTCATATTTGGGTCATCACCTTATCTTTTCTGGGATCTCATGCCCATACTTGCCTATGGCGGCATCCACCTTGGTTGTAGTGTCATTCAACCCGCCAAGTGTAATTGTATTTTTCCCTGCTCGATTTGTGTTCTGATATGGTCCATTTCAATATATGCTCTTTTCAGCCCTTACATGCATCCTTGAGTTTCATCTCTTGTCTTCATACTGTTACGTTCCTTGTATGACTTTCTATTTCTTCTATCTAAGTGGATTTGATATTCTTCCTCATCCGATTGTTCTTGTTCCTAAGAATCATCTCATAGTCTTCACCTTCTGTCCACTCATTCTTCGGAAAATTGCAGGAATCACCAGGGTACCCTCGAGAACGAAATGTTTAAATCCGGGTTTGTGTACACTATCTTTAGATAGATGATAGCATGAATTATAGTCTATATTTTGGGGTTTGTTTGGACGTTTTATCTTTCATAATCTGCATGTTTGTATGTATATTATGTGATTATATTACCATTTCATCTACCTTTGCGAGAATCGAGGTCTACACCTAGTTTTGTTGTAATTGTAGGTAAAATGGCACGTTTTGCATCAAAAAGGAGCAAAAGGAGCTATGGAGTCATTGGAGCTACATTGAGGAGCATAAGGAACCATCCAGGAAGCATAGTCATGGATTAAAGATTCACTTTGGACCAGTTTTGAGAGATTTCACATTCAGTTGTGACTCACCTCGGTTGATCATAGATTCATCTTGACCGAGGTGATCCAGAGAAGCCGACTCGACCGAGGGGAATACCTAGGACGCGGAGAGAATATTTTATTCTTGGCTGAGATCTTTTATCTTTGGAAAGAAGATCTTATATTTTTGGGCTTGGCTCTTGGAAGGAAGAAAATCTTATATTTTACCTATTTTTATGGGAAGAGATCTTTCTAAGATATCTTATTTTTGGAGAGTTATTTTCCTATAAAAAGGGTTGGATTTCCACAAATCCAACACCCCGCTTACACCGAAAAATCCGCTATCACCTATTACGCAGCAGCAACCATACTCCAGTTTGGGAGATTTGAAGAACCTTTTTTTTAAAGGTTGAAGGAAGATTGAAGATTGTAGCTTTTATAGCTTTTGGAGGGTTTTGTAAGTTTGTCTTTGATTCCCTTCCTTGTTGTCTTCTCTTGTTGGATTTATATCCAAGGAACGCTTTTGTTGCGATATTTGATTCAGTTATTGAAGTCTTTTCATTAAATTCTTCTTGTTCAAATATTCACCTTCTTCCCATATATTTGATTAATACTTTCATGATGATGATGAGTGGCTAATTCCCTTGTGTGATTCTAGGGTGATTGGCTGAAGGTTGTGGGAAAAACAATGATAGAATAATCTTAGATTCCAGTAGGACCCTGAAAGTTCGAGTCTTTAACCTTAACCCTAAGCATCTCGCTCAGTCGATGAACATCTCGGCCGGGGTGGAATTCGGTTGACCGAGGTGACTTATCCGATCTTAAACTGAGAGTTAAGTGTTAGAGTTTGCCAAATCCTATTCTTATTACACCTTTCCTAGTTCAATGCAAGCTTAGGATGAGACTTACCCGGTAATTCCTTAGTTTGTGTACCAACGATCATAAGTGTAGGTAATAAAGGTTTAACCTTTATTGGGGTTTGAGTGTGCTTTCATCCCATCTTTGTGAGTTAGCCTGAGACTTACCCGGTAAAGGTTGATTCTATTCCCTTAGATGGTGTGTTAGTTTGAGGTTATAGTTCTTTATCTTGATTCCTTGAGACTTACCCGGTAATAGGAGTTACGGTTTAGGATTAGTGAGTAGTGAGACTTACCCGGTGATCTATTCCACTTTAGTAACACCTTCCCCATGCAAAAACCCTCAGCTTTGTCCGCTTATCTTTAGATCTTGAGTTGGAACCACAACTAGACGCTTTAATCCCTAGAATTACATGTTTGCTTTATTGACTTCTTATTCATCTTTGATTGTGTTAATTGCTCTTGTGGTTAGTATTTGCATAAGCATACCGTAACTGGACTTTGTTTCACTAAGTCCCTGTGATCGACCCCTGGAATTCCTTGCTTTTTACAACGATTGACCCGTACACTGCGGGTTCGCATCCTTGTTTTAAGCTTACGTCTAGGGTTATAAATTTAAAGCTTGCACACACCGTTTGGAGCGAACAAGTTTTTGGCGCCGTTGCCGGGGACTTGGTCTAGACCGATCCGGTACGGTTTGCTCTTGGGGCACTTGCCCCCGTGTCTACTAACCACTCTACTTGAGTGACTTTTGCAGGTTCTTTCTTAGGTATATGCGAAGAACCCGCACTGGGAAGGAAATCGTTCCTTACGATCCCGAACCAGAAAAGACATACAAGCGACGCTTAAGAGAAGCGAAGATGGCCCAACAAGACAACCGCGATCTTGAGGCCGAATTGAAAGAGGCGTTAGAGCTGCTACGCCTCAGCAGGGAAGAACTAAGGCGAGAGAAGGAAGAAACTCGCACCAAAACTGAAGCAATGGAAGCAGAAATGGCTGTCATACGAGACCAAATTCTACTTCGACCGAGGGAAGACCTAGTTCCCGATGCTGGACCGAGGCAGGTCCCAGTTGCTGACCCTCGACCGAGGCAGATCCCAGTACCTGACGCCCCGGCCGAGATACTTCCACCTCGGATGCCAGTCCGAGATGTTCTTCTTGCAGGAATTCCACAAACCCTAGGTCAAAGGATGGACCCTAATCAACAACTTAGGCGTCCAAGAGTCAACCTAGGAGACCCAGCGGACCATGACTACGAACTTCGACCGCAAGTTCTATCCATGATTCGCCAATGCCAATTCGGAGAGATGGAGAAGGAATCACCACATCAACATCTTCAAAACTATGAGATCTTGATGGAAACCTTGAGACCTCCGAGAATTGAAAACAACAACTACAAGCTAAGACCTTTTTACTTTTCTTTAAAAGATAGAGCTCTTACTTGGTATCAATCTCTTCCTCCAGGAAAAATTAGCACGTGGGAGGAAATGTCTACGGAGTTCTTGGCCAAATTCTTTCCCCCCTTAAAGACAACTGAAATGAGAGGGAAGATTAATGCTTTCATTATGAAGGACAAGGAGAGCTTGTCCAAGTCATGGGAGCGGTTCAAGGACATTCTTTTGGATTGCCCACATCATGGGATTCCAAAATTAGAGTTATTAGAGATTTACTTCAAGGGACTGGACGGAAGCACCCAGTTCAATCTCCAACTACTCTCCGTCGGTACATTCATGGACATGGCGATTGACGAGGCTTGGGACTTCATCGAGAAGCAAGCCTTGCATATGGAGAAGTACACCCACCAAGGAGCTGAAGGTGGAGTTAAAAGAGTTAACTTCCAAGAAACTCAGCCCAACAACAATCAACTCACGTCTTTGAAGAATAACGTGAAGCAATTGAAGGAACTCTTGGTTGCTCAAACCAAGAAGGAAGAGCAAGGACAAAGGAACAACAACAACGGGTACCGTAACAACAACAACGGTTCCCGGAACAACAATTACAACAACAACAATAGAGATCCAATAGCAACAATTGGAGGGCGAACAACCAAAATTCTTGTAACAATCATTCAAACTCCAACTCTAACGATTCCTCTAACCCTTTCCTCTCTTCCCCTTCTTCTTCTTCTACTCCATTAAAGAGCCAGGGGCAAGGATCAAGTTCGTCTCAGCCGGAAAAGAAAGACGCAGTTCTGGAGGCTATCTTGATCAAGCTTAGCGTTATGGAGACTTCTATGACTTCATTTTCGAGGGCCCAAAAGTCCTTCGAACAACAACTTGCAAGTAGGGCGAATGAAGCGCCAAGAGATCCAGGGAAGCTTCCAACAAAGACGGAAAGCAACCCTAAGGGCCAGATCATGGCCATAACTACGAGGAGTGGACTGAAGAATGCAGATCCAATGCCTCGGTCGGTGCCAATACCGACGAAGACCACCTCGGTCCAGGTGCAGTCGAAGAACACTTCGACCGAGATGCCAACCGAGGTGGAACCACAGAAAGCGGAGGGGAAAACTGAAGTTTATATTCCACCTCCTGCATACAAACCACCACTTCCATTCCCCCAGTCAAGAGCCAAAGCACATCTAGACAAGCACTTTGGTAAGTTCCTTGACTTGATGAATAAGCTGCATATTAACATTCCTTTCCTTGATGCTATTCTAGGAATGCCCGCCTACGAGAAGTTCTTAAAGGAGATCCTTTCAAGGAAGAGGAAACTGGAAGACTTTGGTGAAGTTAGGATGACATCTAAATCCTCGGAGCTCATTCAAATCATGAAGGAGAAGAGGCCACCTAAGTTAAGAGATCCCGGCTCATTTTGCATTCCCATTCAAGTTGGGGATGTCACTTGTGAAGCCCTTTGTGATATAGGAGCCAGCGTGAGCATCATCCCGCTGGAGCTATGTGTCAAGATTGGACTTGGAGAGCCCAAGCCGGTCAAGATTCGACTTTATATGGCGGATCGCTCCATCACCCATCCCGTGGGCATCTTGGAGGACGTTCCGGTCAAGTTAGGTAACTTCTATCTACCTATAGATTTTGTTGTACTTGACATTCCCGCAGATTATCCTATTCCTATTATTCTCGGGAGGCCATTTCTAGCAACTTTGGGTTGCAACGTGGATTGCAAGAACGCCAAGTTGAAATTCAACATTGGTGGCGATGAGGTGGAGTTCGCACTACTTGCAGCCATGAAAGGGGAGCAGCTGACTGATGATATCTTCAACATCTACGATGAAGAAGAATCGAGAGAATTGGTGAGCTCTATCCTTATTAACGATCCACTCGAAAGAGTTATTAGCTTCAGTTTAATGGAGGAAGGTATAGATGCTTCTTGTGATGCAGATATACGGAGCTTAAAGGCACTGGAAGAGGATCCAGGAGCAAAAACTGAGAAGCTAATCCAGGAGACGAAGATATCCAGTTTCGGTTCCAGTTGCAGTACCTCGACCGAGGCACTTTCTGGACTGAGCGAGGCGACTGAAGAACATCTCGGTCAACGCCTCTGCGCCTCGACCGAGGTCGATGGCGACGACTTCAACTGAGACTTCCGAAAGTCCAGTTTCTGGATCTACTCCACTGGAAGGAGGAAGCAAGGATCCCCCTCAGAAAACACCCCCAGTTGTGGAGCTTAAACAACTCCCTAGTCACTTGAGGTATGTCTTTCTTGGACCGGATTCTACTTATCCCGTTATTGTTAGCGCTTCCCTTTCCGAATCTGAATTGTCTAAGTTAATGCATGTCCTGAGAAAGCATCAAAAGGCTATAGGTTATACCACGGATGATCTTATTGGCATTAAGCCTTCTTTCTGCATGCATAGAATTCTAATGGAGGACAATCATAAGACTTCACGGGAACCTCAAAGACGGTTAAATCCGATCATGAAAGAGGTTGTGAAGAAGGAAATTCTTAAGTTGTTGGATGCAGGTATTATTTATCCTATCTCGGACAGCAAGTGGATTAGCCCGGTGCATGTCGTTCCGAAGAAAGGAGGGATGACCGTTGTGACGAATAAGAACAACGAGTTGATCCCAACTAGGACCGTTACGGGCTGGAGGGTTTGCATCGATTATAGGAAGCTAAACACGGCCACACGAAAGGACCACTTTCCACTCCCCTTCATTGATCAAATGCTCGAGCGGTTGGCCCAGCATTCACACTTTTGCTACTTAGACGGTTATAGTGGATTCTTCCAGATTCCCATCCATCCGGATGATCAGGAGAAGACCACTTTCACTTGTCCATGGGGGACATTTGCTTATAGGAGGATGCCATTCGGATTGTGCAATGCACCCGCTACCTTCCAGCGATGCATGATGGCTATCTTCTCCGAGTACATAGAGGAGATCATGGAGGTATTTATGGATGATTTTTCTGTATATGGTTCCTCTTTTGATGATTGCTTATCTAACCTTTCGCTAGTTCTTAAAAGATGTGAAGACACTAATCTCGTTTTGAATTGGGAGAAGTGTCATTTTATGGTTAGTGAAGGCATTGTGCTAGGACACCTCGTTTCTAATCGAGGCATTGAGGTCAATCGCGCTAAGATCGAGACTATTGAGAAACTCCCTCCCCCTTGTTCTGTTAAAGGTGTGAGGAGTTTTCTCGGGCATGCAGGTTTCTACAGGAGATTCATCAAGGACTTCTCTAAGATTTCTAAACCTTTAACTAACCTCTTGAATAAAGATGTTGTTTTTGAGTTTTCGCAGGAGTGTCTTGATGCTTTTTACAGGATTAAGGAAGCGTTGATCTCCGCTCCTATTATCCAACCTCCTGATTGGACCTTGCCCTTTGAGATCATGTGCGATGCTAGTGATGTAGCCGTAGGAGCGGTGCTTGGACAGAAGAAGGATGGGCGGACCACCGCCATTTACTATGCTAGCAAGACGCTAGATGTAGCACAACGCAACTACGCTACCACCGAGAAGGAGTTATTGGCGGTTGTATATGCTTTCGAGAAGTTTCGTTCCTATTTAGTAGGGGCAAAAGTCATTGTCTACACCGACCATGCAGCCATTCGTTACTTGTTGGCTAAGAAAGATGCCAAGCCACGCCTTATTCGATGGATTCTCTTGCTTCAAGAGTTTGATCTAGAGATCCGCGATAAGAAGGGATCCGAAAATTCTGTTGCGGATCACCTAAGCCGGCTATCTGCATCTTCACGTGAGAAGGACGATCCACCCATAGACGATTCATTTCCCGATGAGCATTTACACTTGTTGGAGCGTTTGATAGACTTACTTACTTCACCCCACGATGGAGGTGAAGTATGGGGTGAGGACACCTACCATCTCGTTTGAGACGCATCATGGTCCAGCTAGCGACCTTAAACCAAGCACTTCTTGGGAGGCAACCCAAGGTATTACTTTCTTTTCCCGTTTTCTAGTCTAGCTTAGATAGTTTTTGCTTTTGCTTTGCTTTTTTTTGTTTTTGGCGTTCTAGACAGATAATAGGAGACATCTAAGGAAGGAGCATAACTGGAAGTACAGAAGTTCGAGAATTTGAGAAGATGAAGTTTGACTGAGGCATTTCGGTTGCTATCAGAGCACCTCGACCGAGATGATTCTTGAGCAACCGAGGCGACTAGGGTTTTCTGACAAACCACCTCGGTCCACATCACCTCGGTCCAGTCGAGACCATCTCGACCGAGGTGACAGTAGATTCCAGAAAGGGTTTAAAAGGGGGATTAATTTTCTCTCTCTTCACTTTCAACCCTCCTCGACCGCGGTGACAAATTCACCTCGCCACCTTCGTTTCTTGCTCGTTTTCGAAGATTTCTGTCTCCAAACTACGATTGAAGGATAGAGGATCGTGTTGCAAGTACAGATCTGCAGAAAATCGAATCAATTCGGCCGAAACGAGGTAAAACGAACCGAAACCCTAACCTCTCTGTTTCGCTTCGATTTGGGCTTGGGTTGCCCCTGCATTTGTTGAGGAAAAGCTTAAGTACCCCATAGGAAGCAATTGTAGTGATTTTTGGGGGAAAAGAACTGAATTTCCAGAAGGAATTAGATCCAGTTTTTCGCCTCGGTCCAGTCGAGCTGTGCCTCGGCCGAGGTGATTCTTGAGCATTGTCAGTCGACCGAGGTGATCTGACAGTACTGAGTTGAAAATGAGTTATGAGCGACGCCTCGCCCTTAGAGATAGATCCTCACCTTCCCCTTCTTCCTCTTCTTCCCGACCTTACCGCCCGGTGATCCATGAGCGACACCGGGTGGATTATGAGCGTATTTCTAGCCGTCCAGTGGTTGCACCACGTTTCCTGGACGTGTCTGCTTTTGATTGCCTCCAGGTCGACGGAGACCTTAGGAGGATGATTTCTACAGTTGGACTGGATCAGTTTACTGAGATCCGAGCCCCAGCCTACTTGGAGCCGACCCTAGAGTTCATTAGCTCCTTCACCTACCTTCCCACAGAGCAGTCTGTGAAGTACCGGTTGATGAACCGGAACTTCTTAGTGCCGCTCGAGTATTGGAGAGACATTTTCGGCTTTCCGAAGCCCACCGCCATTGACTTCCCTTCCCGATCTGTAGCTAGGGAGTTCTGGGGGCAGATTGCCCATGTTGTTGAGCACGCAGATAGATGGCGCCCTGGAGATTCCAGGGAGAAGGTCATCTTCCACCTAGCCTTTAGGTTAGCCCACCGGATATTCAGCGAGACACTTCTGGCGCGTACTGAGACGCCCCAGAAGATCCGACAAGGTGAGCTTTTCAGTTTGTACTGCATGGTTACTGGGGGTTTCCCGGACTTTGGCTTGATGTTGGCAGAGGATCTGCACAAGATCAAGGCCAAGGCGAAGGGAGACATCTGCTGCGGAGGGCTTGTCACCCATATAGCTAGCTACCAGGACATGGATCTCAGCGCTTGCACGATGGTGGCGGCTCCGAAGCCGCTTGGATTGCAGGAGATGATCACTCGGCGGATTCTCGTTCCCCGAGGTCTGACTACTCCATATGTGGCTATGCCATGGGAGCTGACTGCGCCACAAGGGATCAGGTGGTCTCCCCAGTTCACTGTTTATGACCCACACTATTGGCAGACCGCTTGGGCTCCATTGATGGAGGATTATAAGGAGGCAGCAGTTGCCCCAACTGAGGAGGAGGAGGCTGATGACGAGGAGACAGTGGATGAGAGAGAGGGTGGAGTCCCGATGGATACAGGGACAGATACTGCAGGGACGAGCGCACCTCCAGTCATAGATCTGGATGAGGAGGACACTGAGCCTGCACCTGCTACTTCTCCAATGAGACCTGCCAGGCGTAGGACACGCCGACACAGGGATCCAGATGCTCACAGACGGATCGATGACCTGACGGATCAGGTTATTGATTCATATGCTGCTTTGTCACTGGATATCCGCGAGATGCAGGAGCGGCAGCACTACCAGCACATGATGGCCCAGATCCAGTTCGAGCACGTCATGGGCTATCCGTTCGACCCGACCCAGTATCCGTACGTGCCACCACCACCACCACCGGATCTACTGAGAGCTGCAGGATTTTCTTTATTATATTTTTATGCAGTTCAGCTATTTATCCGGTGAGTACTCTTATCTTTAGACTTATTTTGACCCACTGGGACAGTGTGTCCCAAGTATGGGGTATTTGATGTATTTATTTGACCTTGATGTATGACTCACTTCATCGGATATTTCATATTTACGCTTCAGTTTGCTTTTATGTGTTTATCTGAGATTGCATGCATATTTACAGGTTATTTGATTGAGAAAAACGTCAAAACTGAATAAAAAAAATGGTTTTAAAAAACTTTTTTGACCTCGACCGTGTCAGTCTTGGCCAAACGAGGCGTTTCACCTCGGTTGACCCAAGAACACCTCGATCGAGGTGGGTTAACTGAGAGTTTTCGAAAACGATTTTTGTGTTACTTATCTGGATATGATCTCAGTGAAGATCGTGCTTACTGATTGGTTTTAAATTCTTTATGTGTTTGAAAGGTTTAATAATATGTTAAGTTGCTAAATGCTTTGTTTGAAATTATTGGCATGTTTAACACTTCGTTTTTGTCTAAATTATGTTGAATTTGAAGGTTGACACCACATTATGAGTTCTCTCACTTTCTTCCTGGAAAGACCAAGGCAATTCATTCTTCTCTCTTCTTCTTCTTCTTGATCATGCTTAGCCTCTCATATACATTTTGCCTCCCTTTACTTATCCGGGAATTTGGAAGCAAGCGGAGCGGTAAAAGCAAGTGAAGTTAAAGTTGAGAAGTTGGCTGGAAGTGAAAGTGTTAGAAAGTAATTTTAGGTTTGGGGAAGTCAATCATGAAGATGAGTAACTCGGCACCATTCACATAGCCGGGTGTTTGTGTCTTGCCAAAGTCGGATTGAGCAATATTCCTAACGGGTCATGGTATGTGCATCAAGGGTTTGATGCATCTCAAGAAATTGATGATTGCGGATTTCCTAGGCTTCGGTTATTGTGCACCTCTGTCCATGCATCCCAAAAAGTAAAGTGAAAAGAAAAAGTGTGAAATAAGCAAAGCTTATTGGTGGAAGATGTTGCAAGTCAAAGTGAAAGCGAAGTTCATCCTTTTCCCGGATTCTAGCACCACATTACCTTACATACATCCCTACCCTACACGTTTCTTGACCTTTCTTTTGGGAAGCCCTTGAGACCTTGAGCTTGTTGATTGACTTAGTGGTTTAAACTGGATTATACATGATTAATTTTGACAATTATGACTTATTATGCATTTTGTGATTTTATGCAAAGATGAACAAATTTTCTATATCTATAAAATGTTTTGATCATATTTGGATTTTAAATTCCATGAAGTATTCTCTTAGAGTGATCTATGATTGTTGCACACCATAAAAATGTTTTTGAAAGACTTTTCATTGATTTTATTGACTTATAATCCATTCTATCTTGTCTTTTATATGCGGAACTTGCTTGGGGACAAGCAAGGGCTAAGTATGGGGTATTTTGATAGCATGAATTATAGTCTATATTTTGGGGTTTGTTTGGACGTTTTATCTTTCACAATCTGCATGTTTGTATGTATATTATGTGATTATATTACCATTTCATCTACCTTTGCGAGAATCGAGGTCTACACCTAGTTTTGTTGTAATTGTAGGTAAAATGGCACGTTTTGCATCAAAAATGAGCAAAAGGAGCTATGGAGTCATTGGAGCTACATTGAGGAGCATAAAGAACCATCCAGGAAGCATAGCCATGGATTAAAGATTCACTTTGGACCAGTTTTGAGAGATTTCACATTCAGTTGTGACTCACCTCGGTTGATCATAGATTCATCTCGACCGAGGTGATCCAGAGAAGCCGACTCGACCGAGGAAAATACCTAGGACGCGGCGAGAATATTTTATTCTTGGCTGAGATCTTTTATCTTTGGAAAGAAGATCTTATATTTTTGGGCTTGGCTCCTGGAAGGAAGAAGATCTTATATTTTACCTATTTTTATGGGAAGAGATCTTTCTAAGATATCTTATCTTTGGAGAGTTATTTTCCTATAAAAAGGGTTGGATTTCCACAAATCCAACACCCCGCTTACACCGAAAGATCCGCTATCACCTATTACGCAGCAGCAGCCATACTCCAGTTTGGGAGATTTGAAGAACCTTTTTTTTAAAGGTTGAAGGAAGATTGAAGATTGTAGCTTTTATAGCTTTTGGAGGGTTTTGTAAGATTGTCTTTGATTCCCTTCCTTGTTGTCTTCTCTTGTTGGATTTATATCCAAGGAACGCTTTTGTTGCGATATTTGATTCAGTTATTGAAGTCTTTTCATTAAATTCTTCTTGTTCAAATATTCACCTTCTTCCCATATATTTGATTAATACTTTCATGATGATGATGAGTGGCTAATTCCCTTGTGTGATTCTAGGGTGATTGGCTGAAGGTTGTGGGAAAAACAATGATAGAATAATCTTAGATTCCAGTAGGACCCTGAAAGTTCGAGTCTTTAACCTTAACCCTAAGCATCTCGCTCAGTCGATGAACATCTCGGCCGGGGTGGAATTCGGTTGACCGAGGTGACTTATCCGATCTTAAACTGAGAGTTAAGTGTTAGAGTTTGCCAAATCCTATTCTTATTACACCTTTCCTGGTTCAATGCAAGCTTAGGATGAGACTTACCCGGTAATTCCTTAGTTTGTGTACCAACGATCATAAGTGTAGGTAATAAAGGTTTAACCTTTATTGGGGTTTGAGTGTGCTTTCATCCCATCTTTGTGAGTTAGCCTGAGACTTACCCGGTAAAGGTTGATTCTATTCCCTTAGATGGTGTGTTAGTTTGAGGTTATAGTTCTTTATCTTGATTCCTTGAGACTTACCCGGTAATAGGAGTTACGGTTTAGGATTAGTGAGTAGTGAGACTTACCCGGTGATCTATTCCACTTTAGTAACACCTTCCCCATGCAAAAACCCTCAACTTTGTCCGCTTATCTTTAGATCTTGAGTTGGAACCACAACTAGACGCTTTAATCCCTAGAATTACATGTTTGCTTTATTGACTTCTTATTCATCTTTGATTGTGTTAATTGCTCTTGTGGTTAGTATTTGCATAAGCATACCGTAACTGGACTTTGTTTCACTAAGTCCATGTGATCGACCCTTGGAATTCCTTGCTTTTTACTACGATTGACCCGTACACTGCGGGTTCGCATCCTTGTTTTAAGCTTACGTCTAGGGTTATAATTTAAAGCTTGCACACACCGTTTGGAGCGAACAATAGATACTCTATAAGATCTACTAACGTTTTATCATGCGGCGGTACTCACATCATGATAACTCAACTAAAGGATGTCCTATCCTTTAGGTTATTAACATGCTACATATATATATATATATATAGAGTTTGGCTCACATGTAAACAGCGCTTATAGTGTTCAATGAGAACACACGTTAACCGTAGGATTGTTTTGATCTAATGGTCTTAATTAAACTAAATTTTAGGGAATATTTTACTCCACTCTCCAATTAAAGAGGGTGCATTACACTCTCCATAATAATTATAGTCAAATATGGTAGTTAGAGATTCTCTCCCTAATTGTTATTATCCTAATCTCCACATTTAAATCCAAATCTGGTTTTCAACGTGAATTCATATTGCACTTTTTTTCATTTCTCAATTCATCATTCACCATAGTTGATATCAACAACATTTCTAAATCAATTCAATTATCATCTCCATTCTTCTAGTTAATATTGTACAAATGTATTCGTCTGTGTTCATAAAAATATTCGTCAATATACTATTAAGAATTCATTCATACCAATATTACTTGTTCATGTCCAACAAATTTTAGTCGATTATTGATAACTGAAATTAATAGTCAGTGGTACATAAATTATTTATTTATATAGTGAAAAATATACGCTCATAATTTGAAGAGACCAATGTTTCAATTTTCGGACAATTCGCGAACATATACGTATACGAAGATATTCAACCATATTACTTAAAATATTCGTTAGTGTACTATTAAATATTCGTTAGTGTTACTAAATATATTCGTACATATGATATAATATATTCGTTGCAAAATTTAGTTATTCAATTGTTTCCAATAAGTTGTCGCACATACACGGACAAACCACCACAAATTGCCGGATAAAAGACATATAACCACCGAATATTTACAACATTTAGTGTCGAATAAAAACTAAAGTACAATAATTCATGTATATGACAATGAAATAACAAATTTTGTTCATCAGATCAAAGAAGGTTTCAAGCACCACAAAAACATATTGAATCTAAGCAAAATCAACGTCCTTCTCATTTTGCTAAATACATTAACATACATCAACGAATAAAATCTCAATAAACAGTGAATACAAATCCAATAGCACATGCTTCTCTTGTACTGTTGAGGATGAGGACAACCATGGATTCCGGTTAGTCTGCAATGATGACAAATTTGGAGTCGTACAAGAAGATTGTTGATGGTAACGATGTAATATCGACACGAGACTACGAGGATGAAGGAAAACGCGGCTTTTGAATAGCCTCGAGCGAAATTGATGGTGAGCGAGACGAAATTGGTCTCATAGACGGTTGAGTCGCGATGCACGAGACTGAAGGAATGTTGGAAGAGTACCTGAGGCATTCGAGGGAGAGCCATGGCGAGTTCAAGTCCGGATCTGCGACGAAAACCGGCTGGCCAAATCTGGTATGGAGACGATGGTGGTGCCTTCATTGGACGAACGACAGCAACCCTAATCATCGTTGAATCGCCCTTTCTCGCCATTGGAGTCGTTTCACAAATAATCGGTTATTGAACGATGATGGAAGATGGAAGATTTGAATGAGAGATTCTAGGGCAATATAAGGTAACAAATCTTTTTATATATAATAATGGAGCAAATTAAGTGAAAATTGATTTTCACGTGCAGCCAATTCCCCACTCTCATTCTAAATTATTTTATTTTTATTTTTTCCCCCTATTTATTATGATTAATCTTGACCATCTATTAATCTAATCTTACGGATTAGATTTGTTCTCATTGTACACTATAAGGGTTGTTTACATGGGAGTATGATTCTATATATATATATATATATATATATATATATATATATATATATATATATATATATATATATATATATATAAATAAATTTATACAACCTACATACACATACAATTATATAAGTCCATATATACTCTTTACTATCATACTAAGCTGCAAAGATCCACGAAGAGCGATGGTGGTCCAACGTACTACTATACCAACAACCCGACTATGCACATGATTTTAAAAATAAAACTTCATTTTGAAAATTGTAGATCCCTTTCGGGTTCTGGTTATTTTTACATTCGGTCTTTCAGAAGATTACAAGTGCCATTGTTGCCAACCCAGAGCTCTGATACCATGTTGTAACACCCCAAGTTCTCGGAACTCGGGAAGCTACTGGTTAGGACCTCACAATGGGTCCCGACCTTGGTTTAACAACAACATTACTTGGATCTTACAACAAGGCACAAATATACTTAAAACACACAAGGGATGGGCTGGCTTCCTCATCCTTCTATTGGGCCCGGATGATATGCTTAATGGGCTCGGATATCCTATCTAAAAAAATTGAATTCTTTTGATGGTTATGAAAAAGTAGATCGATCCCGCGTATTTTATGCGATTCGAAACCTCGCCTAAAAAGGTAACAAAATATTGAAGAACTCAGTGTCACATAAAATGACAAATAATAACGGAAAGTCTAAACCGGTCGAGTTCCGGTTTGTCTGTGAAATAAACGGAAATTAAATTTCCGGATATTACAATTTGGTTCAACACGTATGGAAAAAGTTTGGCAATACTCATATTGAAAATTAGTAGTTTTATGTATCATTTCATATGTATTGGTGAATTTGGGTTTTCATGTTTTGCATCTTAACTTTGCGGTTATTATTTTTAATGTCTTTGTGTATTTTTAATTTTTAATGAAGTGCTTATTGAAAATCTCATCTTTGATAATTGTTTATATATGCATTGTGTAATTGTTTTGAAATAAATTTAATTATAATAAAATTAATAGTTTCAACATATTAAAAAGAATATAAATATAGTGGGTAAATAAATATAAAATTAAGAGATTGAGAGTTTAAAAACTATGAATGTAGAAGAAAATTAGATTGGGTTTTATAAGATGATTTGGCGGAGAGAGAATGTTTAAAAACTTAAAGTTAAAAACCCACCATTGTAGGTGGTCTAAGTATTCACATATGCGGGCTGTCAGTGATGTGACACCCCTATTTTAAGGGAGTGTTACACAACATTTGTATTATAAATTCTAATATTTTCTATTATTGGTTCATGCATTTTTTTTGTTACACTTATTAGTTACGTTTTATTCAAATTTTTGCTTGTACATGTTTAAACTGATAATCTATTATACATACTAAAACATAGCACGAGTTGATGACGTGGCGCAATGTGGAAGCAATATTTTTAAAAAGGAGCTCCCACAATTAAAGCCAATAAATCTTTATTTTAAACAATTTTTTAAGCCAAAAAATCTTTTTATTATTAAATTAACAATTTTACACGAACCAAATCACGTTAGTTTGAACAAATCTTTTTTTTAATAAAAATTAAGCCAAAAAATTCTGAATTTATTGGACGATTACAAAATTTAATTTCCCAGGTTTTTTGTTTTGATTTATTTTTTATAACAAATATTAAAATATAAAATTCTAAATTTTTTGAACGATTACAAGATCTGATTTTTCGAATTTTTTGAACGGTTACGATATCTGATTTTCCGAATTTTCTTTTTCGATTAAACTATAATATACATTACGGAAAAAGTTAAAGTCAATTTTAACAAACAAGAATAAAGATCATAACCGAATTAACATTGTTTAAAAATTAACAAATTTTAATTGAATAATTGAAATAATTAACAAGATAGGATCAATTATATAGTTAACAAGATAGGATCTCGATTTTTTTGGTTCATATCGGATCCTTGAATATTCCACAATACACTTCTTATGTGTTGATTGTTATTCTATAAATACCGTACTCCATAACGTAAAATTGTATCTGCTGCTTTGTTATTCTTCCCAGAACTTATTATCCATTCCTCCTCATTGTTTCGTTCTCGTAGAGGTAATTTTGTTCCTATTCTCAATTATATAACCCATTACTATATAACTGCATAACGGATATTGATTTATCATTCCCATCTTTTTAATAATTTGCATTGTCGTTCTTCATGCATTGCAGGAATCGTAGGCTTTCCAATTTTGATGTTCAGGATCTGATTTTCCGGTCAATTCGTAGATACGGGTTTTCCCTAACTAAATACCCGATTATTATATCAGTTTTTCGATGCTTTTTTTATATGATTATACTGTTAGAATTTTGAATTAGGTTAACTATATACTTCTAAATATTTTAAAAATCTGCCTCCGAATTTGAAAAAAACAATCATGAGAATGTTTTTGTTTTTGATCGTATATATGTACATAAAATATCACTAATTAATTGTATCTTAAATCTGCTTTCTTTCTGATAACATATTGGGTTACTAACTAATCTATTTGAATAAACAATGACGCACACACCTTTTTGATCGGATTTTATTTTCTTTTCTAAAAATATATTTTAAAAAGTTTTTAAAATATATGATAGCATCTTAAATCTCTATATTTATATATATTACTAAAGTACACTACACTAATGTTTATGTGGTCACCCCTAATTTTTCTTGGATTAAATCTTTTACTAAATCACAAATTAAACCAATAAATATTTTTTTATTAAAACAAAATCTAATTCCAAATCTTTTTTAACTAATCTTTTAAAAATTAATCCAAAATAAGTTAAGTATATCACTTCTAAACTTCTCCGGTACGTTTTATCAAAAAAATATCAAAATCTAATAATATCTATAGATTCCACAATTTACGTTGGCTGATCATAAAGCCTAAACTTCTCTTGTACGTTTTACTTCTCCTCCGCGTATCTCTCACTCTATATATGTAGATACCCCATCCTTTTAGTGATAGTTTTTGTCTTTTAATATTAATCATGTATCTTCATCCTTTCAAGGTTGTGATAATTCGAAAGTCGGATTTTTCAAAGTTGCTTTCTGTGAATTTTTAGGTTATCCTCTACGTTATCAATCGTCGCATTCATTTTTCTATTGTTTATATTCCGTAATTATTTTCAATAAGTGTTATTTCAACAACTTTGGTTTCAGTATTCCCTATCTATCAAAGTCTCTCCCCTTCTACCTTTCATCTCACTTCCCTACTCGCACACAGATCTTATGAGATCCGCCTTTAAAGATCCATCAATATTTAAATATACCCGCACAAGGTGCGAGATATAAACTAGTTATACACAAAATTTAGATACATATTACAAAAGTTCAAAATACATATTAATCTATTTTTTCAAAAACATAAATTACAAAAATTCGAAAAAGACTAAACTAATAATATAGAAATAGTTGAACTAATGGAAGAATATACATAATATAATGGTATAAAAGTTTTAAACTAAGAAATATTAAATAAAATATGCTAATAAAATTTGCGTTTCATAAATTAATATTATTTGAAAGTAGTAAAAAAAAATGTTGATAGTGTAAAAATATGTGAACTGAACTAACAAAAAAGATTAAACTATTAATATACACAAAATTGAACTAAAAATGTTACAAATTTGAATTTTTTCATGAAAGAAAATACTTTTTATTAGAATATCATCATAACTTTTTTATGCAACAACTAACAATTTTAGGTTCATTTTCAAAAATAAAATATTTACTTAAGTTTTATTAATTATCAGTTAATGTTTTACAAACGTATGATTTATTTGTATGTAATTTCGTGTTGAAAAAAGTTATTTTAATCAAATCACTTTCCCTGTATTAATTAGAAAACATCCATTAGTTTTTGACCAAATATATAAAAACAATTGTTTTTGAAAGGAAATGAAACACTACCAAATATAACTTATTATAGCATAAATGTTAAGCCTTCTTCTTTCTTTAGGCATTATATTTGAAATCACCTAAGAATATATTTTTGAGAATTGACTTCTAAAAAAGTTCTCTATATTGATACTTGTATTTCTATTTCCAAGTTTTATTTTTTCATTTTTCTTTTCAAAATTTTGAATTTCATATTAATCATCTTTGTAAAAATGTAAATGGTATTAATTAATTTAATTTATTTTAAAAAAAAATTGGGTTAAATAGACTTTTTTTTATTGCCTTTTGTTTTGTATACCCCTCTAATTTTACCCTATATATAATTCCCTTTTAGATAAAAAAGAATTGTGTTAAACTAAATGAGTTTATATTATGGAATTTTAACAGAATAATAGTGGTAAAAAATCTAATTAGTCATTTTACCCTTTATTTTCACACTCTCATATTACACAAAAGACGATGGTTAAATATAACTTATAAAAGTTATAGAATCCATAATAAGTTTTTGAGAAATGAAATGATAAAAATACAATAGATATCTCGCTTGGTGCTTCTTTAAATTAAAGCTTAAGTTATCGAAACACTACGTAAGACGACAGTTTCGACGGTGATGCCCGGTCCAATTCCAAACAAAACACCCCATTCGAGCCCTTCTCCTGTAGTCGTTTGCTTGCTTTCAAGTGACTTCTTTCTCATCACGTCCATGATGAAAAACACACATGCACTCGACATGTTTCCGTAATCTTTTAGAACTTGCCTTGTCGCGTTAAGCTTCTCTTTTTGTAGACCTATCTTAGCTTCAACGCGATCCAGGATAGCCCGACCCCCTATAAACAACACTTTATATTTACATAGAATCATGCAAACGTATAATGTATTTGCGAAATACTCACCAGGGTGTAAAATCCAAAAGATAGAGTTCCAATCGGTAATATTGAGAGGTGTGAAAGCCTTCACAAGGCATGTTTCTATGTTGTCTGAGATTAGCATGGGAACGTTGTGTTGCAAATGGAAGGTAAGTCCAACTTCACGCAAATGGCCCTCAATGGTATGATGAGATTCGGGTATAATAGTTTGGGCTGTTGAAATTAACTCGAAAATAGGCTTCTCAATGGAGAGGTCCGGATCAGCACCCACGATGACGGCGGCAGCCCCGTCACCAAACAATGCTTGACCTACCATGGAGTCTATATGTGTCTCTGATGGCCCGCGGAAACAAATGGCCGTCATCTCCGAGCAAACCACGAGGACGCGAGCCCCCTTGTTGTTCTCGGCTATGTCCTTGGCAAGACGAAGGACGGTCCCACCAGCATAACAGCCTACACATATAAATGTACGTGCATGATTGGATTTGTTAAGAATTATCAATCAAAAATCATTTTTGTTTAGCTAAAATGAAATGTTAGAGGTCTTTTAACATATGAAAATAACATAATTTGTTTTCATTCCATTTTCTTTCCCTTAACCGTTTTCATTTTACCCCTCTAACCAAACAGACGTATATATTATTACCTAGGTGATAGAACATGAATCGCATAACAGATGAGCGAAGACCAAGAAGCTGAACAAGTTGATAGTCCGCGCCAGGCATATCGACGCCTGCGATGGAGCAAAATATAAGGTGTGTGATCTTAGACTTGGGTTGGCCCCATTCTTCGATGGCCCTTAAGGCCGCCTCTTTCCCTAGTTTTGGGATTTCAACCACCTCAATCGCTTGTCTAACATCCAACGATAAACCCTCGTATGCACCGATATTTGGGTTTTCTTCAAGGATATTTTCGGTCAAATGCATGTACCGCTTCTCGATCATTGACTTCTCACCTATAAAACATATTATATATCAGGTTCATTATCACTTTTATTATCGACGTGAGATTGTTGACATAATTAAATTCTTAACGTGGATAGAAAATAAAAGTGCACGTACAAATGTGCTTGAACTTGGCCTTGAGGTTAGTGAGGTGGTTGCTTTGAGTGGTTCGGAAGTACAAGTCCGGAAAGTCGGCTTGGTGATAGCAGTTGGGAGGGTTGGCAGTGCCGATGGCAAGGACAAAGGCGGTGAGATTGTTGGCTTTGTGTGCCCTAATCTCCTCTATTTGTGTTGCCATTTCTAGGTTGTCTAGGGTTTGTCAAGTGATGGGCTGAGTATTCGAGACTTGGATGAAGAGATTTATATGGTTCAATATGAGAGAGGGGGCGATTTGGTAAATTACAGTAAGTGAGAAGATTAGGTTTCTACAAGACAAGACATAAAATCCAACATGCTTTAGGTTTAATTTGGTGGAAACCAACATGCTTTAGGTTCGTAGTAGTTAACAGTCTTAAAATCAATAGTCAGCTCAATATAATTAAAATTTAAACATATATACATGCAATATAGGCAAGGAAAGTTAACTAAGGTAGTTTGCAATATATATATAGTGTATATCATATGAGAACACCTTTAACGTGTATCCATGAGAACAGATTCGTAATTATTATCAGTTTTTTTTACCAATGTGTTATATTGTTTAATGTATTATTCTTAGTTATTGTTGGTTGAGTGGATTATTCGTAGTTATTGTGGTTATTCCTAATTATTATTAATTATGATATCTACACTATATCTCGACCATTTATACTTACCATCCAACAGTCTAAGATTGTTCTCATGTATACACGTTAGGGTGTTCTCATGGGAACCACACCCTATATATATATATATACACACACACGGTAAGATACAACAAAATTTATTAGCATAGTTTAGCAAAGTTTGGCGGCTGAGGTATGGATTTTTTGTTCGAAAGTTTTGTCCTGTTGTGAAGTTTGGATAGAGTCAAATCGAATTGGGTTAGGATTTTGATTTTTTTTTAACGGAAAGTGATGAGGATGGTATACTTTGTAGAGGAGTTCATCCTAAAGCATCATCGCGGATGAGAACTCGAAGTACGGGATCGTCGGAAAAGAGTGTGTTGGGGTTCGAAATTTCTAAATGGGTCAATCGGTCAGCAACACAGTTGATTTCTCTAAACACATGTCTGACTTGGACTTCTTCATAGAAGCGAAGATTCAGTCGGAAGTCGGATATGATCATCTCGACCTCCCAAGGACAACTCGAAAGTTCTTGGAGTGCCTTGATAACACATAAGTTATCACCCTCAACTTTGATCTTTTTTATATGGAGCCTTATTGCTTCACAAAGGCCTGCTTTCAGCGCGTAGGCTTTTGCTTTTATGACCGAGTTAAAATTGTTTTTCCTAGCGCCCCTAGCTTATTACTTTGCCGTTGTGGTTTCGTATAACAAAACCAATATATGTTATCCCGAATCGAGTTTTGATCCATCAAAGTTGAGTTTGTGGAAACCATGTTTTGGTTTATCCCATTTGATATTATGTTTCTTTCTTGTGGTAGATGTATTGTTCTTTTGAGTATATTTAAATTCGTTAATGTCATCATCAATGGAGTGATTTTTCCAGTTCTAGATATGTGTAATGATGAAATTGACGATGTTGTGATCCGATCTGACAACATCATAAGTGAAAATGATTTTGTTTCTGAAATACCAGATGCTCCACAACATAGTGGCCAGCCGTGAAAAGTTTGTTGTTCCGATCTTATTCTTAATTTCCAAAAGCAGTTCGTGCGGTTTTTTTTATTATTTTTGTTGATGGTATTGAGGTTCGCCATGATAGTTTTGTCAATTTTTGTGATTACGTTTTTGTTGTAAGGGCACTTCAAAAGGTGTACAAAATCTTCAAGTTGATGATTACATAATTCACAGTTAGATGTAACTGTCATTCTTCTTTCGGTGAGTTTAGTTTTAGTTTGAATCCCGTTTTTGAGATTTTTCATTTGAAGTTTTTGATTTTTGGTTGGGTGTCAAGTTTCCAAATTCAATCACATGAATAGTCAATGAGCCATTCAGACTCCTTATCAATCATTTTTGAAGCTCATTAGTGGAGAACAATTCACTCGAGCTACTTCGCTAGTATAACCTATCTTGCATGTCATTTGTTGGGATTATTATAGTTTCCAAAAATTTTTCCTAGTTGTTGGGCTTAGAACGTTTTGAAGTTCATTTTTAATTTTGGCTTTATCCCATTCATTTGAATTGATGACATGTCTTACCATTATATGAGTATTGATGATATTTTTGTTATGAACCAATTTGATTAGGAGAGTCGTTGTGACCCACTTATCTTGTCAAAAATTAGCGGTTTTCTTGTTGCCTACCTGCCACATAATTTTGTTTTTTGAACTCGGCTTTTACTTTTATGAGGTTTTTCCATTGTCATGATGTCGGTCATTTGAGATGGTATTGTAGAATGTTAGTGTTTCTTAGGTATTTTTCATTAATTATGTTCACCCATATGTTATCCGGTTTGGCTAGGATTTTCCAAAGAAGTTTCATTGAAGGTCTCTATTTGTTGTGAGGGTCTTTTTTAGTCCGAGGCCACCATTTGTCTTTGGTTTGCAAAATAAATCTCAACTAATCAGAGGTTTATACTTGTCGCCTTTATTCCAGAATAAATATTTACATGTTTGTCAAGTTCGTTCAAATTGTGCCTTGGGAGCATAAATTTTGCATAGCGAAGGATGAAATGGTTGCGAGATTATGCTTTATAAGTATATTCCGGCCTTATTGTGAGAGGGAGTTTGCTTTCCATTTGCGTAGTTGTTGCTTGGTTTTACTGTCAATATCGTTGAAGGTCTCCTTATCCACTCTACCATTAATAATAGGGCATCTAAGATAGTAATCAAGGGAGGTTGAGTTCCATGTTGAAGATATTCTTGATTTCGATGATAGTATTTATTGGTGGCTTGAAAAGCTGATTTGAGGTAGTTTATTTTTTGTCCACAAATGGAGGATTAATTTTCAAGAACTTCTTTCATTCTACGGAAAGAGTTTGAGTTTGCTTTCGTAAAGATGATAATGTCGTCTACAAACGCCAAGAAGGGGATTGGAGTAGCGTTCCTATAAACAGGAAATTCAATGTGGTTGTCATAGTTATTGTAGTCATTTTGGAGCATTTTTGTCACGATTTCATCTCTCAATATAAAGAGATGGGTGGTAAGAGATCTCCTTGTCTAAGTCCTTTCCCAGGAAAAAATTGTTCAGTTGGGTCATTATTAATGTAATAGCCAGTTTTGGCCGTTACCGCCTCAACGGTGACGGTGGCCACTCCAGTGGCAAAGGTGCATGTCACCGCCCACGCGGTGACAGAGAGCCGCCCCTACGGCAAGGCGAATCTGCTCTGCGGATTTGCCACAAATCATGCCCGATCTATTTTCGTTTGTTTTATCTTCCTTTCATAGATAGAATATCCGATCTTCTATCTTATGGGTCGACTTCCTTATCTTATTCCTAACCCTAGAACGTCCTTCCTTCTATCTTTCTACCCCATCGCTATAAATCCCCTTCTTTCCCCTCTTTTTTGCGTTTCTTGCATACGTTTTCTTCGCCTTCGAGAGTTGCAGTCTTGCTTCTTGTGATCTTGCTGAATGTGTAAGTTCTTCCTCCTTTGTTCTTCATCACGTTCATGTATTGCTCCATGCCGTTCCCCTTCTGTTTCGTTTCCTCCTTCGTTCCTTCCTTTTCTTCTTCTCCAAGGATCAAGTTTGAGTTTTGATAACACGATTTATGATGTTAGTTTAGGCATCCATTTAGGTAGTTTTCCCGTAATTCATGCATGGTTTGGCATTAATTCATGATGTTTGCGCTTAATTGATGCATACTGTCAAGATAGACGTCTACATGGACTTTTGTCGGTTATGTAGGTATTTTGGGAGCTTTTGGAGCTTAATCGATACATTCGAGGATCACTCCTCGTGATGACACACTTCCGGACTCATTGGAAAGCAAGCTAGGAGCAAAGGAGAACACATAGGACCTTGTTGGTGCATGCCTTGCACCAACTCGCGGCTTAATGATCCAAAGGAAGCTAAACCACCAAAACCACGGTCACTAGCACTTCCACGCCCGTGGAATTAGGCCGTGGTTCTCTCTGGATAGTTGTGACAGTTGTCCCACGATCTCCATAACCGACTCTTACCCTTGATGGAGGATATAAGTGGTCCTGTAGGCTGCTGCTAGAGGATCCTCTCCCACACTCTCACACAACACATCACTCCATTGGAGGCTACTCTTGAAAGGAAGCAAAAACACTCTCATTTGGAGAAGAAGGAGAAAAACATTAGTTTTAGAGTTTTCATAGCTTATTAGTGGTTTTTGAGTGTGCTTGTTGAAGACATTTACAAGGATTTGTAAGGAACAATTTGGACCTTCTTTTGAAGGGTTGTAAGTCTTTCTTAAACACATATTCAGCTTGGTTTACTTGTGTTTATTTGTTTCTCTTCTCTTTTATTTCGATTTCTTGCTATGGAAGCCATGAATGTTTGCTTGTTGAGTTTGAATGTTAAAATGCTTGTTGTTGGCTAAATAGTTGTGATTCTAGGGTAATGGAATGATGGTTATGGCTTGGACTATGATAGAATAGACTTAAACGTACCTTTGGATGATTTGTTTGCTCAAACCTGACCACTATTGAGAATCACGGCATGTTCTTGCATAACCACGGCCGTGGTTTTGATGATCTGCCCGTGATTTGATTCTGTTGTGCTTGTATTGATAAATCTGAATGTCAGGATGTTAGATTGTTGAAATCCTAGTGTTTGTTAAGCTTAATCTAGCCTAGGGTGACCTAATGCTAGCAAACTAAGTGAAGGAAGAGACCTACCCGGTAATTCTTGACCTTAGATACTAAAGATGATGAACTCTAGGTAATAGTGAGCCTCACTAGCCGTTGTTGGATTGAGTGTGCTAGGATCATTGTTTAGGACTTGCCTTCCCGAGACTTACCCGGTAAGGAGAGGTTAGATCCCTAGATAACAATCCGGTTTGTGTAGATTTCCCATCCTTAGGCTCCTAGAGACTTACCCGGTGATAGGACCTTAGGTGTGGGATTAGTGGACCATGAGACCTACCCGGTGATTGATCCCATTTGAGAAACACCCTTTCCCAACACACCATAGTTTATCCAAGGTTGATTAGAAGCTTGAGTTCAATGCCATAACCGGAATTCCTAACCCCTAGAATCCGCTTTTCTCTCTTTGATCACATCTCTCGTGTTTGAGTTGCTTGTTTGAGTTGCTAGCTAGATTTGTTAGCTTGTTTTGCTATCTTGCATCAATTGTGATCTTGTTTGATCACCACAAAACCAATCCAAAAACATTATGATTTTTATTTCTTTATTCCTTTCTCTTTTCTTAAACTAGATTTGCACTATCCATAATCACTTATTTGATTCGAGTTCACCTTAGTCTTTGTGTTCGACCTCAGAATACTATCCTTGCTACAAAACGACCCATACACTGTGGGTTCGCTAGGAGTTAGAAAAAATATATCGAGTTATAAATTTAAGACTTTTGTGCTACACATCTCTAGCGTAACAAGTTTTTGGCGCCGTTGCCGGGGACTGGGTCTAAATTGAATCATTTTGTGTGATTATTTATAGTGTAGGTCTTTCTTGTTGCTTTTGATCTTGTTTGGTTTGTGTCTTTAATTTTCAGGACATCTCTCACTCTTTATGTGTATGCGAAGATCTCGTGGCAAGGATTTAGCTCCATTCGATCCCGAACCGGAGAAAACCCTTAAGACTAGATCTAAGAACACTAAGAAGAAGAAGGAGATGGCCGGAAGAGATCTCCAAGCTGAGTAGAATGAAGCTTTAGAGAAAATTAGGCTAAGGGATAAAGCCTTGGAGAATGAGAGGAGGCTTGTCAATGAGAGGCAAGAAGCAACTAGGAGGGAAATTGAAGAGATTAGGAAAGCTCTTGTGCAAAGGGAGCTTAATCGTCAACAACCTCCACCACCACCACCGCAGCCGGAGGTCAATGTTCGGTTTGAGTCGATCATCATTGAGGAGCCACAAACGTTAGGGCAATGTATGGATCCGGCCCAAAGAGTGCACCGTCCGGGTGTAAACTTAGGAGATCCCGCAGCCCATGATTACGAGCTCCGCCCTCAAGTTCTACAAATGATCCGGCACAATCAATTTGGAGGGATGGAAGGAGAGTCTCCTCATCAACACTTGATGAATTATGAGATCTTGATGGAGACTCTAAGGCCGCCTAGATTGGAGAACAACAACCATAAGCTTAAGGTTTTTTCCTTCTCACTTAAGGATAAGGTCTTGGCTTGGTATCAATCCATTCCACAAGGGCGTATGGGTAATTGGGAGGAGATGACAACCGAGTTCTTGACAAAGTTCTTCCCACCTTCCAAGAATACCGAGCTAAGAGGGAAGATCAATGCCTTCGTTATGAAGGATAGAGAGAGCCTATTCAAAACTTGGGAGAGGTTCAACGACCTTCTCCTAGATTGTCCACACCATGGGATACCGAAGATAGAGTTATTGAAGATTTATTTCAAGGGGCTTGATGAGGATAGCCAATTCAAGATCCAATCACTTTCCGGAGGAACATTCATGGAGAATAATGTGGATGAGGCTTGGGAGTTTGTAGAGAAACAAGCTTTGGTGATAAAGAAGTACTCCCATAGGAAGAGTGATGGGAGGAAACCGGGCGTTTATGAAGTGAGTGAAGTCACCATGAGAAACTACAAACTCGATGCAATCAACAATGAGCTTAAGTCCTTGAGGGAATTGGGTGCCACAACCTTGAAGAGTCAAGCAAGCCCTCAAGTGCAAGTGCAAGCAAACTTGTCTTCCAAGGAGGAAGATGCTAACTACATGGGAAGGGGTAACTACAACAATTATCAAGGCCTAGGAACTTCAACAACAACAGCCGGCAATTCAACAATTACCGGCCTAATCACAACCATCCCGGCTTCTCCTATTCTAACCCGGATGGTTCCTTCAACCCTCCCGCTTCCACAAGCGCAGCACTACCAATGAAGGATTCACAAGAACCTCCACCCGGATTTACTCAACTTCCAAAGGATAGAACCGAGATGATGTTTGAACAATTGCTTGGAAGGTTGAGTGGACTTGAGAGCACGGTGACTTCCATTTCGAAGGCTCAAAAGGTGCTAGAAGCACAAGTGTTCCAAAAGGCGGGCGAAGCTCAAAGAGATCCGGGAAATCTTCCTGGAAGAACCGAGGACAACCCAAGAAGCCAAGTGTTAGCCATCACAACGAGGAGTGGGCTGAGCATGAAAGATCCTTTACCTAAGGAGAATGACAAAGGAAAGCAAGTGGTAGTGGAAGAAGAGTCATTGCAAGAAGAAGGAGGCAAGAGCAAAGATGATGAGCCAACATATGTGGCACCTCCTCCATACAAGCCACCACTACCGTTCCAACAATCACGAGCAAGAGCTCGTTTGGATAAGCACTTCGGTAAATTCCTTGAACTCATGTCTAAATTGCATATTAACATTCCGTTCTTGGATGCTATTCTAGGTATGCCGGCCTATGGAAAGTTTTTGAAGGAGATGCTCTCCAACAAAAGGAAGTTGTAGGAGTATGGGGAAGTAAGGATGACAAAGAGATCTTCCGAGTTGATTCAAACTATGAGGGAAGAGATGCCTCCTAAGCTAAGAGATCCGGGATTTTTTTTGTGTGCCAATTGGGGTTGGAGAAGTGCAATATGAAGCCTTATGTGATCTTGGAGCAAGTGTAAGCATTATCCCGCTTGCACTTTGCAACAAGGTTGGGCTAGGAGAGTCAAATCCGGTCAAGATGACCCTCTATATGGCGGACCGTTCAATCACTCACCCCGTAGAAATCTTGGAGGACATACCGATTCAGCTTGGGAAGTTCTATGTGCCCATTGACTTCGTTGTTTTGGACATCCCGGAGGACTACCCGGTTCCTATCATTTTAGGAAGGCCGTTCTTAGCCACATCCGGATGCTTGGTAGATTGTAAAAATGGGATCCTCTCCTTCAACATAAGAGAGGAGAATTTAAAGTTCAAGCTGTCCACAATGATGAAGGGGTCAGCCCTTGGTGAGGATGCCTTCAACATTGTCGAGCAAGAGGATTCTAGAGAAGTTGTGAGCTCGATCTTGATCAAGGACCCCTTAGAGAAGGTTCTTAGCTTAAGTTTGATGGAGGAAGGAGCTGAGGATGATTACAATGAAGAAATCCGAGCTTTGGATGCATTAGAAAAGGAGACAAGTGCTGAATTTGAAGTGCACGAACTTGTGCTGAACCACTGTAGGAACCACGGCCTGGCACAAGGAACCACACCCGTGGACTTACCTGTGGAACTCTTTGTAATGTCCAGAAGTGCCAGTTTCACAGATTCCACGCCCGTGGTTTTGCCAAAAGTCGTGGTTTTGTCCGTGATTTCTCCAGAAGGTGCCTTAGTTGTTGATCAAGCTTCAATGAGTCTTGGAGAGTCTTCCATGGCTTTGGAATCATCTCAACCTACATTGTATGGAGCATCTCCAACCGATAAAGGTCCTCCCAAACTTGAACTTAAACCCCTCCCCTCTCATTTAAAGTATGCTTTCCTTGGTTCGAATTCTACTTATCCCGTGATTGTGAATGCATCTTTGAATGATGATGAGCTTGATAGATTGTTGCATGAACTGAAATTGCATAGGAAAGCCATAGGTTACAGCATTGATGACTTAGTTGGCATTAAACCTTCTTTGTGCATGCATAAAATCTTGATGGAAGACAACCATAAACCTTCAATTGAACCTCAAAGAAGACTAAACCCTATCATGAAAGATGTAGTCAAGAAAGAAATCCTTAAATTGCTAGATGCGGGAATCATGTTCCCGATTTCGGATAGTAAATGGGTTAGTTCGGTACATGTTGTTCCTAATAAGGGTGGGATGACCGTAGTAACTAATGAGACCAATGAACTAATCCCAACTAGGACGGTTATGAGATGGAGAATGTGTATTGACTATAGAAAACTAAATGTGGCCTCTAGGAAAGATCACTTCCCTCTTCCTTTCATTGACCAAATGCTAGAGAGATTAGCTCAACATTCACACTTTTGTTACTTAGATGGCTATAGTGGATTCTTCCAAATCCCTATTCACCCGGATGACCAAGAGAAAACAACATTTAAGTGTCCTTGGGGAACCTTTGCATATAGGAGAATGCCATTTGGGTTGTGTAATGCACCCGCCACCTTTCAAAGGTGTATGATGGCTATCTTTTCTGAATATATTAAAAACATCATGGAAGTGTTTATTGATGATTTCTCGGTGTATGGATCTTCATTTGATAATTGCTTGGCTAACTTGTCTTTGGTGTTGAAGAGATGTGACGAAACTAACCTTGTTTTGAATTGAGAGAAATGCCATTTCATGGTTAGTGAAGGCATAGTGTTGGGACATTTGGTTTCCCAACGAGGCATTGAGGTTGATAGAGCAAAGATAGAAACGATAGAGAAGTTGCCACCACCCACCTCGGTGAAGGGGGTAAGGAGTTTCTTAGGGCATGCCGGTTTTTACCGGAGGTTTATAAAAGATTTCTCTAAAATTTCTAAGCCTCTCACGAACCTACTAATGAAATATGTTGAGTTTGTTTTCTCCAAGGATTGTCTTGAAGCTTTTTGTAGGTTGAAGGATGCATTGGTCTCCGCCCCTATCATGCAACCTCCGGAGTGGAGCTTACCGTTTGAGATCATGTGTGACGCAAGTGATGTGGCCGTTGTGGCTGTTTTGGGACAAAGGAAAGATGGGCTTACACATGCCATCTACTATGCTAGCAAGACGCTAGATGATGCCCAACTCAATTATGCTACCACCGAGAAGGAGTTGCTAGCGGTCGTGTATGCATTCGAGAAGTTCCGCTCGTATCTTGTTGGAGCGAAGGTCATTGTGTATACGGATCATGCTGCGATCCGTTATCTCCTTACAAAGAAGGATGCCAAGCCTCGCTTGATTCGGTGGATCCTTCTCCTCCAAGAGTTTGACTTGGAGATTCGGGATAAGAAAGGTTCTGAAAATTCTCTGGTGGACCATCTTAGTAGGCTACCACCATTGGAGATTGAAAGAGATGACATCCCGATTGATGACTCATTCCGGGATGAGCAATTGCAATTGATGGAGGAGTGCTTACTTCAAGTGTCTAGAGGAAGTGAACCATGGTATGCGGATATAATGAACTATCTTGTGTGTGAAGAGGTGCCACCCGGTCTATCATATGCCCAAAGGAAAAAGTTTTTCAAGGATGTGAGGCATTACTATTGGAGCGAGCCTCTCTTGTTCAAGAGTGTGATCCGCCATTGTCACTCCTTGCCATGTGGAGGTCATGCTAGCTCACACAAGACGTATGCAAAGGTGTTGCAATCCGGTTTTTATTGGCCTAGTTTGTTCAAGGATGTGCAGAATTTTGTTGTGGCTTGTGATGCTTGCCAAAGGACGGGAAACATCTCAAGGAGGAATGAGATGCCCTTGAACAACATACAAGAAGTTGAGTCATTTGATGTTTGGGGTGTGGACTTCATGGGGCCATTCTCCTCTTCATGTGGCAACCTTTACACTCTATTGGCGGTGCACTATGTGTCGAGATGGGTAGAAGCAATCGCCTCTCCCACGAATGATGCCAAGGTTGTGGTGCGGTTCTTCAACCGAGTCATCTTCCCTATGTTTGGAACACCAAGAGTGATCTTAAGTGATGGAGGGAAGCATTTCACCAATAGAAATTTTGGGACACTTTTGGCTAAGTATGGGGTGACTCATAAGGTGGCAACACCTTACCATCCTCAAACTAGTGGCCAAGTGGAGATCTCCAACCGGGATATAAAGAGGATACTTGATAAGACGGTTTCTAGGACAAGAAAAGATTGGGCTATGAAGCTTGATGATGCTTTGTGGGCATATAGAACCGCTTTCAAGACACCGATTGGCACCACTCCCTACAAGCTAGTTTATGGCAAGTCTTGCCACCTTCCGGTAGAGATGGAGCATCGATCGTATTGGGCTATAAGATGGCTGAATTTTGACCTCAAAGAAGCCGGAGAGAAGAGGTTGCTAGACATGAATGCCCTTGAGGAGATCCGGTTGGATGCTTATGAGAATGCCCGGATCTACAAGGAAAGGACCAAACGTTGGCATGACAAGCGTCTCATCCCGAAGGAGTTGAGTGAAGGTGACTTAGTCCTTCTCTTCAATTCAAGGCTGCGTCTTTTCTCCGAAAATCTCAAGTCAAGATGGACGGGCCCTTATGTGGTGAGGAAGGTCTTTCCCCATGGAGCGGTTGAGATAGGTGGGGAGCATTGTGGAGATTTTAAGGTGAATGGGCACCGTTTGAAGAGGTACATCTCGGAAGCTCCGGCGGATATGATTGCCCCTCTTCACTTTGAGTGAGACGCTCCCGAATTTGGTCAAGCTAATGACCTTAAAGAAGCGCTTGATGGGAGGCAACCCATTGGTATCATCTTTCCCTTTTCGTTTTTTGTTTTCATTTTCGCTTTTTGTTTTTGTCTTTGTTTTGGTGTGTTTGTTTGTCTTGTGTTTGTGTGCTAGAGTCTTGGTAGCATGGAAGCCTTGCAAGGCATGGAGGTGATGATGATGATTCCGCATCAAATGTGGGTGGAGCGGACGTGGGACTTGGACGGCTTACGGTGCTTAGTGCGGGTCCCGACGCCATAACGAACATGAAGAGCTCTCTACCATCTTTGATAGATCATCCACCATCACTCCACTTGAGTGAACCAAAATACCAAAGCAAACCATTTTTACATTGTGAGGACCCTCTTTCACTCTTATTTACTTGATTTGCACATTGGGGACAATGTGTTTCTAAGTATGGGGTGGGGTTCCCATGATCATTTGCATGATTACATCTAGGATAGTTTCATATTGTCACATGTTTCATTAGCTTTTGCATTGTACATATATATTTCAAAAAATCCAAAAAAAATCAGAAAATTTTAAAAACAAAATTTAGTGCTTTTAAGTTGGGGTATGACCCTTATGATGAGATTGTTTTGTGAATTGGCTATGGATGGCCTTATGTGTTGAATGAATGTATGCATATGTGGACTTGAAATACTTCTCTTGAATCCCATGTATGAATTGTGATTGTGATGTTTGCCTTGATTGGATTGAGGGTTGATGGTCGAAATTACATGCTAGTTCTTGCACATCATTTAGGAATGATTGAGGCAATTCATCTTTCTCTACTTCTCATCTTGATCATATTGTTTGAGCACCTCAATTGATATAAAAATTTGACCTCTTTTGACCCATCCGGGAATAGGAGCATGCTAGTGTGTTGAGTGTGTGAAAAGCAAGTGTGGGGTGAACTTGTTGATGAATGAATGTTGTGAATGAAGTGCTGAAATTGTTGTGAAAGTGTAGAAAAAATATAGGTTTGGGGACGTTGGTTTTGATGACGAGTAACTCGGCACCATTCACATAATCGGATGTTTGTACCTTGCCAAAGAAGTCGGATAAACCGATAGTCCTAACGAGCTTTGGTATGTGTGCCCGGTGTGGAGAACCTCGAAAAATAAAAATGCCCGAGGCCCGCTAATCACCAAGGTTTTGGCTTTTGTACACCAATGTCATTGTCTCAAAAATAAGTGAAAGAAAAAGAAAAGAAAAGAAAGAAAAGATGGAGAAAAATATACACTTGTGGGAAGTTGATCAAAAATGTGAAGTTGAGGTTGTTGTGGTTGTTTAGTTCCTTTCCCGGATTAGCATCACATGACCTAGAAAAATTCCCACATATTCACAATGTTTCTTGGCCTTTTCTTTTCTAAGTTCTTGTGACCTATTTGCATGTGTGTAAGACTTAGTGATCTAGATTGGATATACTCATGATCATCTTGACTTCTTCATTTTCACCTTTCATGCATGCTTTCAAGTTAAAGTATAATTGTCTTTCCATGCCTTCATTCATTTGATACATGATTGCTTTTCCATTGCCATTAAACATGACTATGAAGGTGATCCATTTTTAGAAGCACAATTCCAAAAACATTTTCAGTTTTTCAGCATTCATAAATCATGTCATCTCGTAGCCTATAGTTGGACCTTGCTCGGGGACGAGCAACCCTTAAGTATGGGTTATTTTGATAACACGATTTATGACGTTAGTTTAGGCGTCCATTTAGGTAGTTTTTCCCGTAATTCATGCATGGTTTGGTATTAGTTCATGACGTTTGCGATTAATTCATGCATACTGTTGGGATAGACATCTACACGGACTTTTGTCTGTTTTGTAGGTATTTTGGGAGCTTTTGGAGCTTAATCGATACATTTGAGGATCACTCCTCGTGATGACACACCTCCGGACTCATTGGGAAGCAAGCAAGGAGCAAAGGAGAACACATAGGACCTTGTTGGTGCATGATGTTCGCCACTTAGTGTGCGTGCAAATAAGCTTTATATTTATAAAACTAGAAATCAAGCAAGCGAACCCGCAGTGTACGGATCGACGTAGTTAAGCAAGAATTCTAGAGTATCGAACACAGGGATTTGGGGGGTTAAATCCAGTTATAGATCGTCAAGCAAGTAAATGTATGAGCTTTGCAAATATTGGGAAAACAGCAACCCTAAAGATCCAGGAATCTAGTTGTGGCAATCGATTCAAGATATACTAAGGAACTAAGGACAGAGTTAAGAGTTGCAAAGGTATACTAAGTTAAAGCAATGTACGATGAAGTTCCAAGGCTTTATATGACTTATCTAAAGACACTCTCTATAAAGGTTGTTGAGGCTTCAGTATAGAAAGGATCTAAAGACAAGAATTAATATCAAATACCCAAACTTGTAACCCAAGGATCAAGACTAACTAAACCGATTAAGGTTGTGACACTCGAAATCGAAGTAGAGGTTGTTGAGGCTTCACTACTACCTAGAAAAGGGCAAGCCGAGACTAAGTTAAAGCAAATCTTTAACTTTGGATTAAAGTAAAAGCAAGGTTCGTAAACTGACACAATTTACGGGTGGATCTTGAGTTCCACGGCCGTGGAACCTCAAGAACAGACCGTGGTTTGGGGTGTTCGGCGAAATCTCTCTAACTCTCAGGGTCCAATCTGTTTACGATCGATCTATCATCATCTAAGCCACAACTATCAACCCTTCACCTTAGAATTGCTAAAGGGTTTTAGCCAACAACAGTCATTATGATATCAAATTCAAGATTTAGAAGAATGAAAGATGAAAACCTTCGAAAACCTTCAATAAACTTCAAATCAATCTCAAATCCACAAACAAGGGTATAATGTATATCAGATTTGGAATAAACACAAACCAATCACAATCCTTGATAAGAACGAAGAGCGGGATGTCAATCCGTCTTCTAATCAAACCTAAGGACAAAGCGCAACTTCCAAATCTTCAAGCCTTAGCAAATCTTCGTTGCAAAATGGCAATCCTCCGCACGTCCAATGAAACCCTAGGCACGTACAAGCAACCGTAAGTGAAGGTACCGAAATCTCTCCCCTTCAGTCCTTTTATAGGGAAAGATAGAATAAACGTCCGGCCCATGTGCGTAGACAATGTGTCTATATTTTATTCGTCAAAAGATTGCCTAAATCACGGTTTTATGGAATTCCACGCCCGTGGTTTAGAGCGTGGAAGTGGATTACAGTTCTTCACAACTTCCACGACCGTACTTTATACTGTGTAACTCTCTGGAATGCTCCACGTTCATGTTGCCAAGTTCCACGGCCGTGGTTTAGAGCGTGGACTTCATTACGACCGTATTTTAGAGCGTGGAAGCATAGGTTGCTCGTATTTTCCTTTGTTTCATGTCATTCCTCATCCTAGCATCTTCCTTAGCTTCTTTGTGGTGTCTTCAATCCTTGGATGTGCTCAATTCATCTCCATCCTCTCTTAATTCGTTCGGTTTTAGCTCTTATTCGCCTACAACCAACACAAAGCTCATGTAGACCTCTATATCGACAATGTAGACAAAATAGCTAACAATTGCTTCAATGCTTTATCAATGAACACTATAATGGATGAAATACATCTAGAAAACGTGCCTAAAATATCACAATATTTCATGCTAACAAAATACCCCATACTTGCCACTTGCTTGTCCCTAAGCAAGGTCTTTCAAAAGCTTTAAAACTCAAGTTAGGATGAAATATGGATGCACTCTCAAAAACAAAACATATTTTAAGTAAATGTGCTTCTAGTCGATAGATCATTCTCAAATCTTGCTTCATTCATTCATAAGACTCTCATATACATAACCAAAGAATAAAGAGGAAAGAACATCATGAATTGATCAAACTTCAATGTAAGTATCATAACCTTCAAACATTATCAAAATCAATCATAAGAAACTTCAATTTAGATCACCAAGTCATATAACATTCTCTTGATCTTAAGGACTTTCAAGTAAGGTCTAGAATGCGGAAAGGGAGAGGAAATTATAAGGAATGTGGTGCATGAATCCGGGAAAGTGGATAACTAACTCTTTTCTTTTTCTCTTGCGGTTTCGCAACACTTTCAACTTAGAGCTTTGCTCTCTTCTTTTGCACATAATTTTTCGACTTTACTTTTGGAGTTATGGACAGAGGTGCACAAAAACCGAAGCCTAGGAGATTGGCGGTTCTCAATTTTGCGAGATGCCTCAAACCCTTGATGCACATACCATAATCCGTTAGGAATATCGCTTAATCCGACTTTGGCAAGACACAAACACCCGGCTATGTGAATGGTGCCGAGTTACTCATCGTCATGATTGACTTCCCCAAACCTATAAGTTCTTTCTATTCTTTGAATGCAAAATTTTGCTTTCATGGCCCTCCCACATCAAACATGTCAAATATCAACTCCTCCAAATTCCCGGATAGGTAAGGGAGGCCATTATTTCATTAAGGGGCTAAATGATCAAAGAAAGAAGAAAGAAAATCGAATTGCCTTAATCATTTCAACAAGAAGTATAAGAACTTATCATGTGATTTCAACCTTGATTTCCCAATATGATTTAGGTAACACTCTTCACATTATGAAACTTGCAAAAGAGGAATAATTAACTCATTCAATTTCTTTTCAATTCACTATTTGTTTAAGTATACAATTGTCATCAAAACTCAATTCACAAGTAGTGATTATCATAGAAATCATCTCAATCCTTAGAAGCACAAAATTTTCAAAAATTTTTCGATTTTTATGGGTTTTTCAAAAGCTTTTTCATGCAATGCGATAATGAAACGTGTAACAATGGAATGAATCATGCAAGGTGTTCTCGATCAAAGCAAGCAAAAGTGAGTAGAGTTATTACAAACGAATAGTCACACCCCACCCCATACTTGAGACAAACATTGTCCCTAATGTTCAAAAAGAAATAAAAGAAAAGAAAGAAAGAAAATGAACTCACAAGACGGTGGTAGAGTGGCTAAAGTGGTGGATCATCATCATCCTCACTGGGGTGCCGGTGGTGGTGGAAACAGGAAGAAGCCGAGATCATAGTTCCGCCCAAACTACTAGCGGTAAATGTCTCTCATCATCCGGTCATACGCATCGGCTCGTACATCCCTAGCATCCGCGCGGATCTCCAAGGCTCCGACCCTACTGGAAAGATCGGTGGCCCAATCAGGCAGCTGCTCGTACCATCCCGGCGGCTGGCTATACCACGCTGGTGCATCTGACGGTGCTGGTGCAGGTGGTGGCTGGGCATGCCAAGCTGGTGGAGCTCCCATCCAATCCGGCTGAGTGTTATACCACTGAGGAGGGGTCGCCATCCATGTCGGCCTCTCACTCACGCTGGCGCGGCGAGAGGAAGAACCAGAAGCTCTAGTGGGGCGGGGAGAGTGTCTAGGGGGGTCGGGAACTGCATCCGGCTTATCCGGGAAGGTACCATAATCGTGCTCCTCTCCTCCTCCCTCAAACTCATCACCTCCTCTCATCTCCTCCTCCTCTACAATAGGTGGCTCAGGGGGGGACGTAAGGAGGTGCTACCAATCTATTCGCATCCATAGCAGCGAATGTCTCCTTCCAATTATGGCGCCCAGCCATAATGGAATACTCGGGAAGCCATGTAACCCCTTTACCTCCTCTACCCCCTCTACCCTCCCAAGGCATGGCAGCGGTAGGTGGACCTCTATGTCTAGGAAAGATAATGCCTCTAGTCATGAGGCTCTGGAGTCCTAGAGGTCTAGCATCTATCCTGGTACACGCGGAGAAGTTGATGCCTAGCTGTCTAGCAAGGTGGGTGACCATCCCACCGTATCCAATATTGCCGGCCCTCTTATTCTTTAGCTTACTCATAGTAGAAGCTAAGAGGGTTGCACAGTCAGCCGGCCTACCATGCAACATACAATAAAGCAAAAACAACTCATCAGTCTTGATTTTCTAAGGAGTCTCCGTCCTAGGGAAGAGACACTCAGAAAGAACTCGGTGGGCAATCTTCAAGGCTAAGTGATAAATCAACTTAGCCTTGGTATCAGCAGGTTGCCAGCGGTCCTCGCTGACGTACACCATAGCAATGTCCTCCCAAAAATCTTTGGCGTACACGCCACTAGGAAATCGACCATTGAAGGTCTCTTGGAACCCAAAGAAGGCTCCAAACTCCCGAATCGAGAACTCATAGTTCCTCTCCATCAGCCGGAAAGAAACCGTCCTATCGACATGACTATGCTCGAATGAAATCACAAACTCCCTAGTGATCTCCTCATATGCATCTTCCCGAATAGCGGAGAAGATGATCAATCCTGCTCTATCCAATAGCCAAGTAAGGTCACCTACCACATTCAGTGGCTCTAGATCCTCAAGCAACAGATAACGAGGTCCTATGACCGCTCTCTTCTCGATCCTCTCTAAGATATCGAGGTAATCCTCATGGATTGTAGGAATTCTAGGAGGTGGGGTGATGGTGGTGGTGTTGGCTCACTAGGGGTGCCTGAGAGGAGGAGGAAGCATTGACTTTCCTCTTCTTTGTCCTATTTGACATTCTCCTAACCAAATCCATCTCAGTTCAAAAATTACGGCCTGTTCTAACAATTCCACGGCCGTGGTTCTTCCAGAGACCGTGATTCGGCTCTGAATTTCTCAAAACTCAACAGATTCACACCAAATTCAACAGAAGGCAGCCCTAGACTAATTCCAATCCAATTCCAATCAGTTCTCCTAAAAATTCTTGCAAAAACTAAGGCAAATCGACAAAGTGAGAGAAGAGGTAAAAACCTAGGTTTTCGGATTTTGAAATCCGAATTCTTGGTTCTGTCGACAAACTGAGGAAAATCGACAAACTGAGGCAAATCGACAAAGTGATTTGCCGCTTGAATCGTTGCTTGGATCTTGTAGGTGATTGAATTTGCTTCACTCTTGGTCAAAGAATCGTTTTAAACGATTAACGAACGGGAATTTGAGAGGGGGATGATTTCGGCGTTTTTGGGCATGGAATTGGGGATTTTTGTGTGTTTTGTGAAGAAACGTGGTTTTTATAGTGGCCGTAAATTTTTTCGAAAATTACGGTCACTCGGGGGTTTCCACGGCCGTGGAAATGTACGGAAACGTGGTTTTGGTGACTTTTCTCAGGTCTTTGCAAATTACGGTCACTGTAGCTGTCACGGCCGTGGTTTTGGCCGTGGAACTCTCTGTAATGTGCCAAAGTCCAAGTTTCGTCAATTTTCTTTAAACCTTTCCTTCTCCCTTTTTCTTCCACTGATCCTACATCCAAAAACACGAACATACCGGAAGGTATCGAAGGCAAAACAAAACAAAAACCGTCTAAACTATTCTAATCTACGAATCAAAAACAAAAACGTAAGTGCAATACCTTGGGTTGCCTCCCAAGAAGCGCTTGTTTAAGGTCCGTAGCTAGACCATATTCGCACTTATTCGAGTGCGGTGGGCGCGAACTCTTCAGCTTGGAGTTCCGGTGAATACTTCTTGAGTCGTTGACCGTTCACCTTAAAGCTTCCGCCCTTTTCACCCCATACTTCAATTGCACCATGGGGAAAAACACGTTTGATTAGATAAGGTCCAGTCCAACGAGATTTAAGCTTACCTGGAAAGAGACGAAACCTTCAATTGAAGAGGAGAACTTGATCTCCTTCTTTGAGGTCCTTTGGGATGATATGCTTATCATGCCAACGCTTTGCTCTTTCTTTATAGATCTTGGCGTTTTCGTAGGCGTTCAAGCGAAGTTCTTCAAGCTCGTTAAGGTCCAAGAGACGCTTCTCTCCCGCTTCCTTCATGCTGAAGTTCAACCACTTTATTGCCCAATAAGCCTTATGCTCCAATTCTACCGGCAAGTGACAAGACTTCCCATACACAAGGTTGTATGGTGTTGTTCCGATGGGAGTCTTATATGCAGTCCGGTACGCCCATAATGCGTCATCTAGCTTCAAAGACCAATCCTTCCTTGTCCTTGAAACTGTCTTCTCTAGGATCCCTTTAATCTCCCGGTTCGAGATCTCCACTTGCCCACTAGTTTGTGGATGATAAGGGGTGGCGATCTTGTGAGTCACCCCATACTTAGCTAAAAGAGCCTCGAATCGTCGGGCAATGAAGTGAGAACCTCCATCACTAATGATAGTCCGTGGTGTCCCAAATCGTGGGAAGATGGTCTTGTTAAAGAACTTAACCACAACCATGGCATCATTAGTGGGAGAGGCAATTGCTTCAACCCATCTCGAAACGTAGTCCACGGCTAAAAGTATGTATTGGTTTCCACGAGATCATGGGAAAGGTCCCATGAAGTCTACTCCCCATACGTCAAAGATCTCTACCTCTTGGATGTTGTTAAGAGGCATCTCGTTTCTCCTAGATATGTTCCCTGTTCTTTGACAAGCATCGCAGCAAGAAACAAAGGTTTGCACATCTTTAAATAAAGTAGGCTAAAAGAATCTAGATTGCAATACCTTAACGCTAGTCTTGTTCGAACTAGCGTGTCCTCCACAAGGAAATGAATGACAATGACGGATGACACTTTGCATCTCATCTTCCGGTACACATCACCGAATGATGCCGTCCGGACCTCTCTTAAAGAGGAGAGGTTCATTCCAAAAGTATTCCCGAACATCCTTAAAGAAGTTCTTTCTTTGGCGTAGGATAATCCGGGTGGTAATTCTTGGCAAACCAAATAGTTAACAAAATCAGCAAACCATGGTTTGTTACCTTTGGTGATCACATCGATGCACTCCTCTATGATATGTAAATGCTCGTCCGAAAAGGAGTCATCTATAGGTAGATTGTCATCCTCTAGATGTGGTAGACGACTCAAATGATTCGCAACAGAATTTTCCGAACCCTTCTTGTCACGGATCTCTAGATCGAATTCTTGTAGGAGAAGAATCCATCTAATCAGCCTTGGTTTCGCATCTTTCTTCGTAAGCAAATACCGGATCGCAGCATGATCCGTGTACACAATCACCTTGGCACCTAAAAGATAAGAGCGAAACTTTTCAAACGCATATACAATTGCTAAGAATTCCTTTTCGGTAGTGGCGTAGTTGAGTTGTGCTTCATCTAGCGTCTTGCTAGCGTAGTAAATGGCATGGGTTCGTCCTTCCTTTCTTTGCCCAAGCACAGCCCCTATGGCTACGTCACTTGCGTCACACATAACCTCAAATGGAAGATTCCAATCCGGAGGTTGGATAATAGGGGTTGAGATTAGAGCTCCCCGAATCATATTAAACGCATCTAAGCATTCCTGCGAGAAATCAAAACTGCATCCTTCATTAATAAATTAGTAAGCGGTTTTGATATCTTGGAGAAATATTTTATAAAGCGCCTATAGAATCCAGCATGTCCTAAAAAACTTCTTATCCCTTTCACCGAAGTTGGGGGAGGAAGCTTTTCTATTGTATCTATCTTAGCCTTATCCACCTCAATCCCTCTACTAGAGACTAAGTGTCCTAATACAATGCCCTCTTTCACCATAAATTGACACTTCTCCCAATTAAGAACTAGGTTAGTGTCTTCACACCTTTGTAACACAAGAGTAAGGTTAGAAAGACAATTATCAAAAGAAGAACCATAAACGGAGAAATCATCCATAAAGACCTCCATGATCTCCTCTATGTACTCCGAAAAGATCGCCATCATGCACCTTTGAAAGGTGGTTGGGGCGTTGCAAAGCCCAAACGGCATCCTCCTATACGCAAACGTTCCCCACGGACACGTGAATGTGGTCTTCTCTTGATCGTCCGGATGTATCGGGATCTGAAAGAAACCACTATAACCGTCAAGATAGCAAAAGTGTGAGTGTTGTGCTAACCTCTCAAGCATTTGATCGATGAAGGGTAGTGGGAAGTGATCCTTCCTCGTTGCGTTGTTTAGCTTTCGGTAATCTATGCACATCCTCCATCCAGTTACGGTTCGTGTGGGAATGAGTTCATTGTTTTTATTGGTGATGACCGTCATTCCTCCCTTCTTTTGAACCAACTGCACGGGACTCACCCACTTGCTATCGGATATAGGGTAGATGATACCTGCATCAAGTAGTTTAAGAATTTCCTTTTTGACAACCTCCTTCATGGTCGGATTTAACCGCCTTTGAGGTTGTCGCAAAGTTCTAAAGTCCTCTTCCATTAGGATCTTATGCATACATAGTGAAGGTTTGATTCCTACTAGATCCTCTATAGTATATCCTAAGGCTTTCCTATGTTTCTTAAGGACAACCATGAGCTTACTATGTTCATCAATACTCAAATCGGAACTAACAATAACCGGAAAGGTAGAATTAGGTCCTAGAAATGCGTACCTTAGATGTGTAGGAAGTGGCTTCAATTCCATCACTATAGGAGTCTCTAATGTCTCTTGAGGAGTATCCGATGCTTCCTTAGAAGTGTCTAAGGATGTAGAAGGCGTTGGAGAAGAGCCAAGAGAAGTGGCGGAGAAAACACAATTTCTTTCAGATTCACCCAAAATTACGGCTCCCCTGTTTCCTCCACGGCCGTGGTTTTGGGCGTGGAAATCAGTTACGGGGCCTCTGTTTGTTCCACGGCCGTGGTTTTGGCCGTGTAACTTACTGGAGTCCTCTGAATAGCTGATTACGGTCATGTTGGTAGATTCCACGGTCGTGGAATAGCACGACTGGCCGTGATTTCGTACGTTTTCTGACCCATCGTAGAGTTTCTCGAATTCTTCTTCATACACTTCTTTTTGCTTCTCTAAAGCTTCAATTTCTTCATTGCATTCCTCTTCTTCCCCTATATCCATAATGCTCATAGAAATAACTTTTTGCAAGGGATCTTTGAAGAGAATCGAACTTACCTCCTCTCTAGATAGCTCTTCGTCATGGATGTTGATTATATCCTCATCGAAAACTGGTTCCTTCACCAAAGTGGAGAGAACGAACTCTACCTTTTCTTCTCCTATGTCGAAGGCGAGTCTAGCATTCTTGCAATCAAATATGCAACCGGATGTTGCAAGAAACGGTCTTCCGAGTATGATCGGGACCTGACTATCTGCAGGAATGTCAAGCACAACAAAATCTATAGGAACATAGAACTTACCAAGCTTGACCGGGACGTCTTCAACTATACCGACGGGACGAGTTATAGATCGATCCGCCATGTACAACGTCATCTTCACAGGCTTAGGTTCGCCTAAACCGATCTTCCTGCATAAGGCAAGCGGAATGATGCTCACGCTTGCTCCTAAATCACATAATGCATCATATGTGACATCTCCCACTCCTATGGGAATACAAAATGACCCCGGATCCTTCAGCTTTGGGGGCATCTTCTCCTTCATTGTCTTGATGAGATCCGATGAATCCGAACTCATCTTAACCTCTCCAAAATCCTCTAATTTTCTTTTGTTAGAGAGGATCTCCTTTAGGAACTTTCCATAAGCTGACATACCTACAATTGCATCAATGAAAGGTATATTAATATGCAGTTTGCTCATGAGTTCAATAAACTTACCGAATTGCTTGTCTAGACGCGCTCTTGCTCTAGATTGCGGGAATGGTAGGGGAGGTTTGAAAGCTGGAGGAGGAACGTAGACATATTCCTTCTCCTTCCCCTTTTCTTTCTCCTTTTCGGCGGGGACTTCTACAAACTTGGGCTGCGGGTCGATGGTTGTTGCTCCGCTCCTAGTGGTGATTGCCATCACCCTTCCCTTTGGGTTATCCTCCGTCTTTCCTGGAAGTTTTCCTTGATTCCTAGGAACTTCTTCAGCTTGACTAAACATTTGGTTTTCTAAAACCTTTTGGGCTTTATCAACCTTAGTAATGTGATCATCGACCTTAATGATGCGAGTCTCCAATCCTTGAAGCTTTCCCAAGATTGTTTCCAACATGGGATCGGACTTCTCTTTCCCCGAAGAGCTTCCGCTATTAGATGCTTGTTCCTGGCTTTTCAAGGGAATGGAAGAAGAAGAGGAAGGTGGAGTTAGTGAATTTCCTGAATTGGGATAAGAATTACCGGAATTGTGTTGTTGGTTGGACCGCCAATTGTTGTTGTTTGAACCCCTATTGTTGTTCCAGCTGTTATTCCGGTTGTTGTTGTTGTTGTTGTTCCAATTGTTCCGGTTGTTGTTCCGGTTGTTGCGATTTGTATTCACATTCCCATTGTGGTTATTGTTGTTTCCCAAATAACCTACATCTTGTCCCTTTTGCTTTGGGAAAGTTGTTTTAATGGCTTCCTTCAACTCTTTAATCTCGGTATTGAGAGAAAAGATTTGAGTTTGAGTGGCTTGTGATAATTTTGCTCCTTGCTCCACTTGATTTGCTTCTACTTTCCGGTGAGAATACTTTTCTATGACTCGGGCTTGCTTCTCAATGAAGTCTCAAGCGTCATCTTCCCTCATGTCCATGAATGTACCACATGAAAGGGATTGGAGCTTGAATTGTGTTTCGACATCCAGCCCCTTATAGTATATCTCCAATAAACCCAACTTTGAAATGCCATGGTGTGGGCAATCCAATAATAAGTCCTGAAATATTTCCCAAGATTGAAACAAACTTTCGTTAGATCTCATAGAAAACGCATTAATCTTACCTCTCAACTCCGCCGTCTTGGATGGCGGAAAGAATTTGGTGAGGAATTCCGCGAAAAGATTCTCCCATGTGTTAAGTCTCCCATTTGGGAGAGCTTGATACCAAGATAAAGCTTTCCCTTTCAAAGAGAAGAAGAATGGCTTGATCTTGTAGTTGTTAGTAGTTGCATTCTTTGGCTTCATTGTCTCCATCATGACCTCAAAATTTTGTAAATGTTGATGTGCAGATTCAGCACTTGTTCCTCCAAATTGATTTTGGCGAACGATGGTAATAACTTGTGGGTTGAAGTTAAACCCTTGCATATCATCAGCATCAAAGTTCACACCTAAACGACGTGGTTGCAGAATTGGATCCATCCTTTGGCCAAGAGTCCTTGGCTCTCCATCTACACGAGCAGCTCTCGCATCCCTAGCTGGAATACGACGATTTGCAGCCGGTCTTGGAGCAAATGGGTTCACATTGATCGTCGGATCAATGTCCTCTAGTAGTGGCATAGAAGAGTCGCTATCCTCGTCGGATGAATGGGCTCTAACCGATCTTGACGATTTCCTGCTCTTCTTCTTCTTAAGATCGCTTAATTCCACCCTCATTTGAAATATCATATCTGTTAGATCATCAACTTTCGATTGATGACGCTCCGATTCCTCCTTGCGAGTCCTCTCGCACCATCTAAGTTGAGCTTCGGATTCCGCTAACTCCGTTTGGTAATCTCGTTCTCTTTCTTCAGCCATCTTTCTTTCCTTGAGCTTCTTCCTCAAAGTCTTCTCAAGTTCTTGATCAAGAGGTAACAGGTCCTCGTTGTTCCTAGACCTGCACATAAACCTAAAGTAACCTGCAAATATCACTCACAAGAGATATCAAATAACAAGAGCTAAGCTCCCAAGCTTGACAACCGGCAACCAAATTCGGCCTAGACCAAATCCCCGGCAACGGGGCCAAAAACTTGTTCGCCACTTAGCGTGCGTGCAAATAAGCTTTATATTTATAAAACTAGAAATCAAGCAAGCGAACCCGCATTGTACGGATCGACGTAGTTAAGCAAGAATTCCAGAGTATCGAACACAGGGATTTGGGGGGTTAAATCCAGTTATAGATCGTCAAGCAAGTAAATGTGTGAGCTTTGCAAATATTGGGAAAACAGCAACCCTAAAGATCCAGGAATCCAGTTGTGGCAATCGATTCAAGATATACTAAGGAACTAAGGACATAGTTAAGAGTTGCAAAGGTATACTAAGGTAAAGCAATGTACGATGAAGTTCCAAGGCTTTATATGACTTATCTAAAGACACTATCTATAAAGGTTGTTGAGGCTTCAGTATAGAAAGGATCTAAAGACAAGAATTAATATCAAATACCTAAACTTGTAACCCAAGGATCAAGACTAACTAAACCGATTAAGGTTGTGACACTCGAAATCGAAGTAGAGGTTGTTGAGGCTTCACTACTATCTAGAAAAGGGCAAGCCAAGACTAAGTTAAAGCAAATCTTTAACTTTGGATTAAAGTAAAAGCAAGGTTCGTAAACTAACACAATTTACGGGTGGATCTTGAGTTCCACGGCCGTGGAACCTCAAGAACAGACCGTGGTTTGGGGTGTTCGGCGAAATCTCTCTAACTCTCAGGGTCCAATATGTTTACGATCGATCTATGTTCATCTAAGCCACAACTATCAACCCTTCACCTTAGAATTGCTAAAGGGTTTTAGCCAACAACAGTCATTATGATATCAAATTCAAGATTTAGAAGAATGAAAGATGAAAACCTTCGAAAACCTTCAATAAACTTCAAATCAATCTCAAATCCACAAACAAGGGTATAATGTATATCAGATTTGGAATAAACACAAACCAATCACAATCCTTGATAAGAACGAAGAGCGGGATGTCAATCCGTCTTCTAATCAAACCTAAGGACAAAGCGCAACTTCCAAATCTTCAAGCCTTAGCAAATCTTCGTTGCAAAATGGCAATCCTCCGCACGTCCAATGAAACCCTAGGCACGTGCAAGCAACCGTAAGTGAAGGTACCGAAATCTCTCCCCTTCAGTCCTTTTATAGGGAAAGATAGAATAAACGTCCGGCCCATGTGCGTAGACAATGTGTCTATATTTTATTCGTCAAAAGATTGCCTAAATCACGGTTTTATGGAATTCCACGCCCGTGGTTTAGAGCGTGGAAGTAGATTACGGTTCTTCACAACTTCCACGACCGTACTTTATACCGTGTAACTCTCTAGAATGCTTCACGTTCATGTTGCCAAGTTCCACGGCCGTGGTTTAGAGCGTGGACTTCATTACGACCGTATTTTAGAGCGTGGAAGCATAGGTTGCTCGTAATTCCCTTTGTTTCGTGCCATTCCTCATCCTAGCATCTTCCTTAGCTTCTTTGTGGTGTCTTCAATCCTTGGATGTGCTCAATTCATCTCCATCCTCTCTTAATTCGTTCGGTTTTAGCTCTTATTCGCCTACAACCAACACAAAGCTCATGTAGACCTCTATATCGACAATGTAGACAAAATAGCTAATAATTGCTTCAATGCTTTATCAATGAACACTATAATGGATGAAATACATCTAGAAAACGTGCTTAAAATATCACAATATTTCATGCTAACACATGCCTTGCACCAACTCGTGGCTTAATGATCCAAAGGAAGATGAACCACCAAAACCACGGTCACTAGCACTTCCACGCCCGTGGAATTAGGTAGTGGTTCTCTCTGGACAGCTATGACAACTGTCCCACGATCTCCATAACCGACTCTTGCCCTTGATGGAGGATATAAGTGGTCATGCAGGGTGCTGCTAGAGGATCCTCTCCCACACTCTCACACAACACATCACTCCATTGGAGGCTACTCTTGGAAGGAAGCAAAAACACTCTCATTTGGAGAAGAAGGAGAACAACATTAGTTTTAGAGTTTTCATAGCTTATTAGTGGTTTTTTAGTGTGCTTGTTGAAGACATTTGCAAGGATTTGTAAGGAACGATTTGGACCTTCTTTTGAAGGGTTGTAAGTCTTTCTTAAACACATATTCAGCTTGGTTTACTTGTGTTTATTTGTTTCTCTTCTCTTTCATTTCGATTTCTTGCTATGGAAGCCATGAATGTTTGCTTGTTGAGTTTGAATGTTAAAATGTTTGTTGTTGGCTAAATAGTTGTGATTCTAGGGTAATGGAATGATGGTTATGGCTTGGACTATGATAGAATAGGCTTAAACGTACCTTTGGATGATTTGTTTGCTCGAACCTGACCACTGTTGAGAATCACGACCTGTTCTTGCATAACCACGGCCGTGGTTTTGATGATCTGTCCGTGATTTGATTTTGTTGTGCTTGTATTGATAAATCTGAATGTCAGGATGTTAGATTGTTGAAATCCTAGTGTTTGTTAAGCTTAATCTAGCCTAGGGTGACCTAATGCTAGCAAACTAAGTGAAGGAAGAGACCTACCCGGTAATTCTTGACCTTAGATACTAAAGATGATGAACTCTAGGTAGTAGTGAGCCTCACTTGCCGCTATTAGATTGAGTGTGCTAGGATCGTTGTTTAGGACTTGCCTTCCCGAGACTTACCCGGTAAGGAGAGGTTAGATCCCTAGATAACAATCCGGTTTGTGTAGATTTCCCATCCCTAAGCTCCTAGAGACTTACCCGGTGATAGGACCTTAGGTGCGGGATTAGTGGACCATGTGACCTACCCGGTGATTGATCCCATTTGAAAAACACCCTTTCCCAACACACCATAGTTTATCTAAGGTTGATTAGAAGGTTGAGTCCAATTCCATAACCGGAATTCCTAACCCCTAGAATCCGCTTTTCTCTCTTTGATCACATATCTCGTGTTTGAGTTGCTTGTTTGAGTTGCTAGCTAGATTTGTTAGTTTGTTTTGCTATCTTGCATCAATTGTGATCTTGTTTAATCACCACAAAACCAACCCAAAAATATTATGATTTTCATTTCTTTATTCCTTTCTCTTTTCTTAAACTAGATTTGCACTATCCATAATCACTTATTTGATTCGATTGCACCTTAGTCTTTGTGTTCGACCTCGGAATACTATCCTTGCTACAAAATGACCCATACACTGTGGGTTCGCTAGGATTTAGGAAAAATATATCGAATTATAAATTTAAGACTTTTGTGCTACACATCTCTAGCGTAACAAGTCTTGATTCTTATAGATCATTCTGTTGATGATGCGTTGACGTTCACAAGCTCCCTTGGTTGAGTTGTGAAAGTGTGAGAGTGTTGAAAGAGCAAGCTTTGGACTTTTTCGTGGTTTTGCTGTCATCAAGAAGCTAATTGTCACTTTTGTCCAAGATCCGCCCCCGCGCCATGGAGCTTCATGCAGCTGATCCAAAAATCGTCGACACGGGGCAATGGGTAGTTATTCTTGATCGTCACCTTGTTCAGTTCTCGGTAATCGATACATAACCTCATTTACCCGTCTTTCTTCCTGACGAAGAGAACTGGTACGCCCCAAGGAGAAACACTAGGGCGGATGAAGCCCTTCTTAGCTAACTCCTCAAGCTGCTTCTTCAACTCCAACATCTCGATAGGCGTCATGCGGTAAGGAACCTTAGTGATCGATCTCGTACCGGGCTCTAAGTCAATGCCAAAGTCTACACTCCTCTGTGGAGGCAAACATGATGGCTCTCCAAAGACGTCGGTAAACTCGCAAGCTACCGTGATTTCCTCCAAAGCTGGACTAGTACTATCCTTGATGGAATAGCACTAGAAAGCCTCGCAACCCTGTCCGATAAGTCTCGTAGCTCGGACTGTACTGATGACTATACTGGTCTTCCCTAGATCCCATCCTCTGAAGATCTCAACATGGCCTGCATATGTAGTTACTGTCATTGTCCTCTTACCGATGTCTAGAATTACTTGGTGTCGATCCATCCAATCCATGCCGAGGATAACTTCTTCGTGTACTAAGTACATGACGAAGAAGTCAGTTGGCCAATCGCGACCTCTCAATCTAATAGGGAAATTGCGAACCTCTCGTCTACCTCTAATCTTACCCCCATCGGGTAATCCTATAAAGAAGGGTATACCTTCTACGGTAACTAAGGCCAATCTATCTACGAAAGCATCGGATATAAAAGAATGCATAGCACCGATATCGAAAAGAACTCTGACGGGAAAACCATTAATATGAATGGTACTTGTGGTTGCTGGAGCGGTCGGCTCCACTGCACTCCTTATCTCATAAACTCTAGTTGAAGCACCTTTGGTGTCAAGAATACCACCTCCTCGTACTTTTCCCAAACCCGGAGTGGAACCTTGATGCACGGTAGGATCAGGAACTCTTTGTTGTTGCTGCTGATATTGGGGTCTATGTCCTCCTCTTGCAGCACTAGCAGGTGAAGAACCCTGTTACGATGGTGCCTTGCCCTGACGGTAGAATGTAGCTCTATGTCCGGGCTTGCCACAGAAGTAGCAAGTCACAACAACCTTTTTGCAATCAGTTCTCATATAGCCGACACCTCCGTAGTTAAAGCATTGTCGTCCTCTGTCGGAACTCTACATAGACTGCCAGAACGTCCTGATGCCTGACTACGCCCAAAAACAGAAGCTTTAGCTCCAGTACTGGCTGGTCCAGTCCTCTACCTCTTCTCAGGACCTCTTGTCTGAGAAGCTCTCCTCTGACCCGGTCGGTGTCTCTCATAAGCAGATTCTCTATCTTGATAGTCCGTCAATGAATCACAACGGAACCCATCCAGATAAGAGCGGGAAGACTTCCTCAACCTCCAAGAGAAAAGGTAAGCATGTTGATCTTCAGGTGGTACAGACAGACCCAACAAAGATAGCTCCTCCTGAAACTTACTGATGATTTGAGCAATAGATAAATCCTCGAATTCAGCTTCGAGAAAATCTTGAAGACGATCCCTCCTCATGGCTGCAGGGCAGTAGAGATCCCTGATCAACATCTTCATCTGCTCATAGTTAGTGACCTTTTTACGCATGGTCCTCCACCAGGAATGAGCCTGATCCTTCAGCAACGTCTGTGTTATGTTGACCCGACGTCCTTCTAGGCAACTGATCGCCTCTATAACAGAATCCAACTGACCAAGCCACTGCTCCACCTCTAACCTAGTCTATCCCATGAACGTGGGAACTTTTAGCTGGTCGAAAGCCTTCGTCAAACTGTCAGGCTTTGGCTTTCTCGCCTCAGTCGGTGCTCTAACAACCTCAGCAACTCTAGCAGGCGGGGAAACGATCTGTGTAACTCTTTGTGAAACCTCAACTGATCTCGCAAGAACTCGCAGTGCTGGTGCAGGTCCTCCAGTTTTGATAGCCTCCTCAACTCTCTGCACATAGTCGTGGTATGTAGAGACTCCGATGGATACTCGTCTAGACTCAGTCGATGGCGCTCTCTGTGCTCCGGACCTAGCGGCGGTCCCGTTCCCAGCCTCAGGAACAACGCTCTCAACAACTTCTTCAGCGAACGCCTCAGCGATAGGCGGATCAACAACGAGGACTTGGCCCCGACCTCTAGCTAGTGAAGGTCTTCATTCACGTCCTCATCCACGGACGGTAGGTGGAAGAGCTGATCGACCCTTTCCTCGTCTCATAGAAGATGGAGCTCTAGTACGCGTCATCTGTGATAGGGATATAGATATATAAGACTACATATAAGGCCACACTACAGCTAAAGCAGAAATCCAAGAAAAAAAACATATAAAGGCCAACATATAAGAACTACACTGTTGAGATCCGCAGAGGTAGTGGTGGTCGCTCGTACATCTATCCTAGACCGACAAGTTAAAAACAAAAAACCCCCTTTGAAAACGTTAGACCCCTTGCGGGTTCTATTTATTTATCCATCCGACATTTAGAAGATTTCGAGTGTCATTGTTGCCAATCTGCTTTGATACCATATTGTAACACCCTAAGTTCTGGGAACTTGAAGCGTTAGGGCTACGACCTCAAAATGGGTCCCGACCCTCAAAGTAGCAACGACACACCGGATCTTACAACAAGGCACAGACGAATGAAAACCAAAACTCAATATAAAACCAAAGGTTTAAACAAAAGAAAGTGTAAAAGACTCGCAGCCGAGTTCAAAACAAAAGGGAAAGCAACAACATAAACATAAACCCGATCACGTCCTATAATGTATGAGAACCCCGGTTGTCCACACCATCCGGATCACTCAGCAGCAACCTGAACCTGTGGAACATCTACAACATCAGTAAAAACCATTAGCTAACATTATACATATCAGAAAGACAGTAAATGCACAAACACACATAAGGTAAAGTAAACACGTAGCATGCTCACACAACAGTCGGTTATTATCTTTCATTTGGTTATCCCATTACTAATCAACTTATGGTTGTTACACGAGAATCGCTACGATCTTGCCTCCGTCCCCTTTCACCAACAGAAATAGAACGTATGCATCCTTTTGTCACATGATGAACTGGTCGCGAGAGCACCTCCCAGTTTCCCCATTTTGAACTGGCCGGTTATAACACACTTGGGTCAATTAAGTTATAACAAAGGTCGATCATATTCCGGTTATCACTTATAACAATAAATAACAACACAACAACCTAAAACAATCAAACCAATACACGAAATGAAGCTAAGTAAGTCCAAGGGACTTACCTCACTCGAAGGTAATCTCAACACTCAGCAAACACTTAGAAAAGCCTCAAGAAAGGAGCAAAGGGAAGCCTACTCAACAAGGTATCACGAATCAGGAACCAAAATGATTGCTAGAAGTCTACAACTTCTAGTCTCCAAGATCTCTAAGAGATCTACACAAGTTAGGGTCACAAACCCTAGTCTTACAAATCAACAAGGGTCAACAACATCCAGGAGAGCCAAGGAAAGGAACGAGGAAATCAAGGAAGGAAAGCAACTCACAAAAATGGGAGTTACTGTAGAAAAAACTGCAGGGGCGGCTGGACGAAGGCGCAGGGGCCGCAGAGGGGAAAATACGCAAGGGCGGCTTTGTGTAGGCGCGGGGGCGGATCCTTGACATAAGCGTATGTTGACTTCTCGACGACAGCAGACCACGACAAAGGTCAAAGCTTGCTCTTCCAACACTTTCACACTTCACAACTCAACCAAGGGAGCATGTGAACAACAAAGGATCATCAACGGAATGCTCCACAAGAATCAAGGATCAAACTTGATTCTTGGAGAAGAAGGAAAAAAAGGAAACGAAGGGAGAAACAAAACAAAAGAGAAGCAAAGTGCAGCAGCACATGAGCGTGATGAAGAACAAAGGGAGGAAGAACTTACACGTTCAGCAAGACCACAAGAAGCAAGGCTGCAGGACTCAAGGGTTGAAGAAAGTGTAAGCAAGAAACGGGAAAAAAAGGGGAAAAGGAGATTTATAGAAGAGGGAGAAAAGATAAAAGGAAGGATGTTCTAGGGTTTAGAAGATCCGGGAAAGTCGTCTAAAGATAAGAAATTGGGATCTTCTAAGATAGGAACAAGATAGAATCGAAAAGGAAAGAATATCTTTGCGATCTGAGGCAAATTCGCAGGGACGGATTGCCCTTGCCACAAGGGCGACCCCTTGTTACCACGGGGGCGGTGACAGACATCAAATCCGTTGGGGCGGCCTCCTTCACCGCGGGGGCGGTGAAGGTGAAAAATGGGATCTTAGAATCGCCTTCTAAGTAAGAGGGGTAAACAATTGGGGGAATGTAGGATTTGAATTGATGATAGTGTGAGGACAACAAAGAAAAACCACAAGGGTTGGTGACTAAGTCAACCAGTGCTAGTAAAGATAGTAGCCAATCTAAAGTTTCAGTAAGCAAAACAAAGAATTCTTATATTGATATTTTTTCTCACCTAAGTTGAAGCTGTCTTAATTTTGATATAATTTTCATGGTTTTGAGATGAATAATGTTTGCATGTATTTTTGATCATTACCGTGTAAAGATTCTAGGGTTCGATGTAAATAATATTGTATATATTAATGGTGATTTGGTTATAAAAAGAATGTAAGAGCAGAAAGATCTTATTGCTAGACTTTTTTTTTTATTTTATTTTGGGTTGATTCAAAAAAGCAGTGCAAGTGCAAAAGAAACAAGGTAATATCTAATTGAGAAGATCAATTGAAAAGCTGATATTTTATCTATAGTCCAAGATCTTATTGCTAGACTTTCTCTGTAAGAATCAATATACATGTATTCCTTGGCCCTAGACTGTTTGTAGCATTTCATCTTATCTGGTTACATGTCTACTTGAGTAGGAGGTTTGTTCATAAGGCTACTATATCTCGGAAACTTGTTCCTGTATTTATGGGCAATGCATTCAAAAACAAGGTATGCTCTAATATTTCTCACTATTGGTTTTCTTGACCTTTTTTCAATGCTTTTTCTATACAAAGTATCCATAGTCCAGGTTACTGTTTTTATGCGTGATAACTTCTGGATGACAGGGAATGCCAGCTCACAGAGCATATATAAGCACTTTAGCACTCGCTATTGCATCACCCTCCAATCATCTACATTGCTCCAGCTTTCCTACACTTCGCGTTTGAATCGTTCACGGGTAGTTTTGCATGGATCGACATCTATTCATGCTAGAACTCACCACCGTTGATTTAATGCCGAACCCAACCAGTGTAAGCTCTAATTCCGATTATAGACTCTTTAAGTTTTATCATGTGTTCTTTCATTGTTGCGTGTAGTTTCTTGGCCTGCTCAAAAATAGCCAGTTGTGTATCTCTATTGCTTTTGCAAGCCTGCTTGTATCCCTTTCTTTCTTACTTCAGGTGATGGCATTGGTTGTCCCAATTGCAGCCATTGATTTTGGACAATCTCAGTGGTATAAGATTTGAAGGGCAGCGGAGTTAACATGAATGTAGATAGCTCACATCTTTTAGAGAGCCATAGAATGAGACTTGAGCCAATCTCCGCGTGCGTAGAACGCGGAATACCCCTAGTTTTGTTAAAGATGAAGGACATCTAGGTTTTGTACTTTCACATTGCAAACTTCTTTACAATTCGAATCGTGCTATTTTGATTGTTTTGAATGTTAAATACACTCTTTTGGTTTATGAAAATTGTTGTTGCATGATGCAGTTTGTGATGACTCCTTGTCGTCGCCAAAAATACCAAATTTCCCACGAAATATAAAATTTGCGACAGCTCCTTGCCGTTGCCAAAATACAAAATTTCCCACCAAATTAATTTATTTGTGACGGCTACTATCAACGCAAAATTTAAAAGTCCGCACCAAGTTTTAAAGTTTGCGACAAAATAGATGGCGACAACATTAACCGACGCGAAACATGGCGACGGATAAAACCGTCGCCAACATCCAAGCGAAATATTAGGGATGGAAAAAGGCCGTCGCAAGCGTCACCTGTTCTGGCTTCGCCCTGTTTTGTCGTCGCCGTTGATGATTGGTGACGGCAAATAGCTTTATTGGCGTCGCCAACACCGTGGCTAACTGAATTATTTTTTGTAGTGCAACCGTTTCGTTCCTTATTCTTGATGCCTTGTGTGAACAGGATTTCCTTACTCCTTTCTTGAGGAAAACTGAGTTTTTGTTGAGCTTTGAGTTTATCTTCGAGTGAGATAAGTCCCTTGGACTTACTTAGCTTCATTTCGTATATTGGTTTGAGTGTTTTAGCTTGTTTGTGTTGATTATCATGTTACAATGGATAACCAGAAAGGGATTCACCCTTATAACAGTAATTGAATCAAGTGTATGATAACCGGGCGGTGACCACTTGTCTAGTTCTACAAGAGACTAGAATGTGATCTTGCAACCCAGACCCGCAGGTAACGGATAGTACTGATCTATTCCTGTTGGTAGACGGAAGCGGAGATGAGTTTCGGGAGATTCTCGTGTGACAAAAGAAGTTGAATTAGTAATGGATAACTTAAGAAAGATAATAACCGGTTGAGTGTGAGCATGTTATATGCTTATGTACCTTATGTGTGTTTGTGCCTTTACGTTCTTTCCGATATCTAGAATGTTAGCTAACGGTTTATACTGATGTTGTAGATGTTCCACAGGTTCAGGATGCTGCTGAGTGATCCGGATGGTGTGGTCAGCCGGAGTTCCCGTACATTATAGGACGGGATCGGGTTTATGTTGTTGCTTTCCCTTTTGTTTTGAACTCAGTTGCAAGTCTTTTACGCTTTCCTTTGTTTAAATCTTTGGTTTTATATTGAGCTTTGGGTTTCATTTGTCTGTGTCTTGTTGTAAGATCCGTTGTGTCATTGCTACTCTGAGGGTCGAGATCCATTATGAGATCCTAGTCGTAACGCTTCGGACTCCCAGAACTTAGGGTGTTACAGTCGTGTCCAAAAATTTTATTTTATTCATCAAATATTCCACTGTGTTTGTAAATTAAATCATGACACTTGAACTTTTATCAATAAAAATTTATTTATCTAAATTATGTTTCTTATAATATTATCTCAAAGTCTTTGGTAGCCCTAAGTATTCACATTTGCGGGCTATGATAGCCCTAGGTATTCGCACATGCGGGCTACTAGTGATGTGACACCCCAATTTTAAGGGAGTGTTACACAAAATTTGTATTATAAATTCTAATATTATTATTGGTTCATACATTTTTTTTATTATTCTTATTAGTTACTTTTTATTCAATTTTTGACTTGTACATGCTTAACTAATAATTATACACAAAATTTAGATACATATTACAAAAGTTCAAAATACATATTACTCTATTTTTTCAAAAACATAAGTACAAAATTCAAAAAAGACTAAACTAATAATAGAGAAATAGTTGAACTAATGGAAGACTATACATAATATAATAGTATAAAAGTTTTAAACTAAGAAATATTTAATAAAATATGCTAATAAATTTTTTTTTCATAAATATTACTTGAAAATAGAAAAAAAATGTTGATAGTGTAAAAATATGTGAACTAACTAACAAAAAAGATTAAACTATTAGTATACAAAAAATTGAGCTATAAATGTTGCAAATTTGATTTTTTTCATGAAAAAAATACTTTTTATTAGAATATCATCATACTTTTTATGCAACAACTTACAATTTTAGATTCAGTTTCAATAAATAAAATATTTATTTTAAGTTTTATTAACTATCAGTTAATGTTTTACAAAGGTACGATCTATTTGTATGTAATTTCGTGTTGAAACAAGTTATTTTAATCAAATCACTTTCCCTGTATTAATTAGAAAGCATTCATTAGTTTTTGACCAAATATAAAAACAATTGTTTTTGAAAGGAAATGAAACACTACCAAATATAACTTGTTATAGCATAAAGGTTACAGTTTGGCTTCCATGAAGTTGAAAAATTAACTTCATGGTGAAGTTGAATGAATCTCCACCCTTAATTAAAATAAAGGGCTGAGATTAGTTTGAAATTAATTTTATTAATCAAAAAGGAAAACATATATCTTTTCAAATCAGTCTCCCTCTCTCTCCCCGATACAACCGTAGCGAAAGAAAATCTTTAAATTTTATGTCAATTGTTCGTTTTGTCCTCGACCATCTCAAGGGCCCATGATTTTGCTAACATAAAAGCTATTTTATTCCAACTAACAGAAAATCTTTTTATGTCAATAGTTTATGAATCACTATCTATCAATGGTAGTCATTCGTTAAGCTATAAATAGATTTTCATGGAGAAATGTTTAGTATATCTTGTCCGTAAATGAAAAATGAAGTGTATGATTGGTCTTTAAATTTTGACACTTTTAATTGGTGATCTAGGGGAAAGTACGAGTTTTAAGATTTTCTGAAGCCTAGCTTGCGGATTGTATCAACTTCTTCTAATTCTTCTTCTCAGAAGTATGATGCAGCCAAATACAGCTTTTTCCAAAAACTAATGAATAGGTTCCGTTCAAATTCATCAAAGATAGAGCACTCTGTTAAGTTTTATTCCTCTTTGGCTCTTGATTTTTTCTTACTTAGCTTCTATTTTGAGATGCTGATGTGGTTCTGAATTCAAAAGCAAGGAATGGTGGAATTCATGGGAATATTGAAGGTCAAAGTGATAAAAGGCACCAATTTAGCAATAAGAGATATGTTGTCAAGTGATCCTTATGTTGTTCTGACTCTTGGTCATCAGGTCACTAATCTTTCACTTGAAAAGCTTGTTGTTTAGTATGAATTCTATACATCTTTGTGTAGTGTTTTTCTTTGAAAGCCATTTCCATCTCAACTTTTCCTCTATGATGAGTGATGACTGAGGTATATAAATGGCGTTCGTTTTGCAGATCGCTCAGTCAACAGTGATAAAGAGTAACTTGAATCCTGTTTGGAATGAGGACCTAATGATATATGTTCCTCAACAATTCGGAAGCTTAAAAGTGGTAAAGCATCGGTTCATTTTCTTAGTTTTGTATGAAACATAATACAGAGTCTTTGATTATGATACATAGAACTTGTTCCTGAGTTGCAGCAAATTTCTTTTACTGGCAGTAACAGTGGTGTATGATGTGAGAAATGCACAATCAAAAAAGTTGAAAAAGACGAAGAAAGATGGATGCTTTAGTTTTCTGAGGCCCCAAAAATCAAGATGGATGCTTGTGTTGTGTATACAATACAGATTTCTGACCACCTTTACACGTCACACTCTTAGGGATCACACAACAGTAAACAAATTTAATTTACTCCAGATGAAAGCCAGAACATTTTTTCCTAACCAATTGAGCTTATATAGGATTCGAACCTATATATTTGTGCGTAAGCACATTGCTCTTCCATTTGAGCTAATAGGCTATAAATTACAGGTGTTTATGTAATGAAATTAACATTCATAATAGACAACTAGAGAATCAAATTTGCATCAACAATTTACTGTAAACAAATTGCTATAACATAACAGAAGTTATTCAAGCACAACCACAAACTGACATATGCAAATAAATCAAGCAGACTAAGCCCCATCTATCAAATCCTCGTAAGAAGCCAAATTGAGAATCAAATTGCATCACCAATTTACTGTAAACAAAATTCAGACTAAAAAATGTGTTCAAAAAATGCAACTACTAACTCTGACTATTAACTTTTACACAAGGCTACTACTAATTCTTACTCCCTTTCAATAGTTCTATTAGACATTATATCAAACACTTGCTAATATTATATCAAACACTTGGTATGCATCATGCTCAATATAACCTACAATCAGTTTGACACCCTTTTTTCCTCCACATCAGTTCACAAATCAACCAAATAAAGATCTACAAATCGAGTTTAGAAGAAGAGGAAAAAAGATGATCCTACAACTAAAGCTAATCCGAGATTAGAAGGAGGAGAAAAAGGGGAAGAAGATGTTGATATGAAGAGATATGCTTACCTTTGTTCCTCCAATACTATTAATGGATTCTTCATCAATTGCAATACTGACGCCAGAAATTTAGTTTAGCTCCTTTGAATTCCTCGTTCACCCAAGAGCACCCATCGGCGTATCCTTTCGTCTTTTTTGCTACGGTTGTATTGGAGAGAGAGGAAGACTGATTTGGGAAGAGATAGGTTTTCCTTTTTGATTAATAAAATTAATTTTAAACTAATCTCAATTCTTTATTTTAATTAAGAGTGGTGATTCACTCAACTTCACCGTGAAGTTAATTTTCAACTTCATGGGAGCCAAACCGAAATGCTAGGCCTTCTTTCTTTAAGCATTATATTTGAAGGAGAGAACTACACAAAACCGTCCTTAATAATTACTCTTTTGCAAAGAATCGCCCTTTATAAATTTTTAGCATAAAATTACCCTTGATATTCATATATTTGCAATAAATCACCCCTTATACATTGTTTGGTATAAAACCACCTTTAATTTTACGGGTTTGTAACTAACCACCCTATATTGTTTTAAATTACATCAAATAATTTAAAATTAAAGCATTGACAAGGTAAACTTTCATTATTATATTAAATAATATTAATATCATAATTAATTTCGAACTTTCAATAGTTTAAAACCTTTTTATTTTAAAATTTCTATCACTATTTTGGAAATTTTTTAACCCATAATTTTTTCATTTTTTTTAAATGAAAATAATGGTAACAACGTGATTATTGGTCAACTAAAACAAGTGAAATTTTTCAAAAATAAATAAAATCCGGTGACAAGTCATCAATTTAGTCGGAATTGAGGTTGTAATAGAATTGATTTTGTATTCATTAGTTTGTATGTAGTTTAATAATTTTTTATATTAAATTATTTTTAAAATATAGGTAATAACTTATATTATTATTTTTGATTATTTTCTATTATAAATTGTAATATTTAACCAAATTATCGAAACTATTAATGGTATTAATATTAATAGCGTAAATATATCTTGTCTATGCTTCAATTTTAAATTATTTGATTTAATTTTTAGTAGTTGCAAACGTTTAAACATTAAGGGTGGTTTTATGTAAAAATATATTATAAGGGTGGTTTATTTCACATGAATGAATATTATGGGTGGTTTCATGCTAAAAGTTTTATAAAGGGTGGTACCTTGCAAGATAGTGATTATTAAGGGTGGTTTTGTGTAGTTTTCTCTATTTGAAATCACCTAAGAATATAATTTCGAGAATTGACCTCTGAAAAAGTTCTTTATATTAATACTTGTATATTCTATTTCCAAATTTTATTTTTTTCATTTTTCTTTTCAAAATTTTGAATTTCATATTAATCATCTTAGTAAAAATGTAAATGGTACTAATTAATTTAATTTTTTTAAAAAAAATTGAGTGAAATAGAATTTTTTTTAATTGGCTTTTGTTTTGTAGACCCCTCTAATTTTACACTATATATAATTTCCTCTTAGATAAAAGAATTGCGTTAAATAGAAGTATATTTATTAAATGAGTTTATGTTATGATACTATAATTTAATAATAGTGGTAAAAGACCTAATTAGTTATTTTACCCTTTATTTTCACAAACTCATATTACACAAAAGACGATGATTAAATATAACTTATAAAAGTTATAGAATCCATAATAGTGTTTCCAGATATAAAATGATAAAAATACAACAGAACTCTCGCTTGGTACTTCTTTAAATTGAAGCTTAAGTTAACGGAACACAACGTAAGACGACAGTTTCAACGGTGATGCCCAGTCCAATTCCAAACAAAACACCCCACTCGAGCCCTTCTCCGGTAGTCGTTTGCTTGCTTTCAAGTGACTTCTTTCTCATCGCATCCATGATGAAATATACGCACGCACACGACATATTTCCATAATCTTTTAGCACTTGTTTTGTCGTGTTAAGCTTATCTTTTCGTAGATCTATCTTGGCTTCAACGCGATTTATGATAGCCCGACCCCTACACAGAACACTTTATATTTACATATGATCATGCAAACGTATAATATATCTATTTGCGAAATACTACTTGAAAGGGTGTAAAATCTATTTTACAAAGTGCTAGGAATGTAGAATCTTATAAAGTGGTAGGAATTGTTGGTTCATGGTTCTGGTCACTCTTCTAGTAGCAAAACACGATTGACATAAACGGGTTACAAGTGTCTACATATTAAGAGTAGCATGTTGTTTCTTCTATTTGTGTCTCAATAATCCTTGCTTGCTTGTTATTATTCTATTCGGTCTTGTAGGTTTGCGGATTGAATTTAATAGTAAGTTGTATCAGGGTAGGTTGAACTAATATCTACATATGATCAGGATGAGAACAAATACTTGAAAATACTTCAAACAAAACTAGGATCAGCCATCTCGATTTGAAAATGAATACGGCAACATACCCCCTCTGGTTACATTCTATTTGATAATCTAAATTACATAGTGTTTTATTGCTCACTTCTCTCTTGGTTTCGACTCTTACTTATTTGTTATGCTCATGTTAGTATATTTAGTTTGGATATTACTTTGGCAAGCACTAACGACTAAAAAAAGTTGTTGTCAACCATCCTACTGGAAAAAAAAAAAGATTAGAACACGACTCATTTACCGCTAAATTGACGATCGAAATAAAAGAATTAGTTGGACTGGTGAAAGCACATACTCAAATCAACTCCAAGGAAGTTGATGTTGTAACCTTAAGAAGTATGAAGGTAAACGAAGAATCAGTTATTCGCACTCCTACTTCCCCCTTTAATTGAGCAGGATCCCGAGCAGGAACCAGTTGAGAAAGAAACAACTTATATTCCTCCTCTTTCATATAAACCTCTCATTCCTTTTCCACAAAGAAGGAACGAGGCCATTTTGAATGAACGGTTTGAAAAGTTCCTTAAATTAATGAATAAACTCTATGTGAATATTCCCCTTACCGATGCAATTAAGAAGATGCCAAGATCTTGTGTCTGACGCGTGCTAGAAGATCCGACCAAAATCTTCTATTTTTGAAAGTGCAACATTTTATTATTTTATTACCTTGAAAGCTCTAAAACATTATTTAAGGTAATTGTTAGTTTTGATCCTATCTTTTAACATTATTTTTAGATTATCTTAAAAAGATATATTTTCTAGATTATCTTTTATAGATATTTTTTCTAGTTTAAAATAGGAAAGTCTTTCTTATAAATAGTCTTAAGAGGAGAGATTTTCAGATTAGATTAGATTTGATATTTTTCCATATATTGTGTGAACTCGCAAGTTCGCTTATGAAGTTTGTGTTTTATTCATTCCTGCTCAATCAAAGAGAGAGCCTTGATTGAATCGTTGTGAAGTCCTTGCTAGATTGTGCTTGTGTGTGTTAATCTTTTTGAAGGTTGATGCTCCTGGTCAATACTAGTCCCTCCTTGTGTTTGTCTTACTTAGAAGACTTGTGTAAGATTAACAAAGTGAGGGTTAAGGTAAACTCTTCGTTAAGGGGTTTTGACACATCATTGGTCAAGGTTCTTTGTGGGAATATCTTGGTTCATATCTTCCTATACTTATCATATTTTATTCCATCAATCATCTTCTTATCTTTCCATATCATTCATTATTCCGCATTCTGAGTTTTACTAAATCTCAGTCTATTCTTCCCAAAATCTCGCCCGACATTTTCATCATCTAACCAAGATTTGCTTCCGTCGAGGACTTTCAATTTAAATCAGAAACTGCGGCATCAAGCCCGCATCAAGATGCCTATCAAAAGAGAAGATGTAGGAAGTTTATGTGTCCCTATTGACATAGAAGGACAACCTCATAATTGTCTATGTGATATCGGTGCCAACATAAGTATAATCCCTCTAGAACTATGCAACAAACCGAATCTTAAAGAAGTTTAACCTTGTAGAATTATGCAGTATTTTCATGGTTAACAGTTTTGACTACAAGGCGGTTGGAATTGTTTCAATTAAAATCAGGACACATGAAGGTAGATCTTTTTAAATTGAACGAGGTCGGGCATATTCCACTTATTACTAAGAATTTGTTATCCCTGAGTATACTGGATAGTAAGGAGTTTTGTTTCGAAGGTGATGATGGAGTTCTAAATGTTTGTAAAAAATTAGATGTTATTTTGAAAGGTGTCAAAAAGGGCACTTTATATTTCCTACAAAGGTTCTACTATTTATGAGTTTGTTTTTGTTGCATCTTCAAAGGTGTATAAGGATGATATGACTAAGTTATGGCATATGCGACTTGGTCATATGAGTGAAAGTGGGGTGTAGATTCTCGAAAAAGAAGATCTTCTTGGTGGTCACAAGATCACAAGCCTTGACTTATGTGAGCACTAAGCTACACCAAAGCAAGTTTTCAAAGGGTATTCATAAGACAAATGCTCATTTGATTACATTCATTCGGATTATTGGAGTCTGGCTTGTGTTCAGTCTCTACGAGATTAGAGGTATTTCTTGAATGTCATTGATGATTATTCAATAATGACTTGGTTGTTTGTCATGTAACACAAAGGAGAATCTTTTGAGAACTTCAAGGAGTGGAAACCGTTAGTGGGGAATCAAACGGGGAAAAGGATTAAAAAAAAAAAAAGTTGCAAACTGATATTGTCATGGAGTTTTGCTCGTCTAAGTTTGATCAGTTTTGTAAGGATGTTGGAATTTCTCGTCATATACATTCAGACATACATCACAATAGAACGGTGTAGTTGAGAAGATGAATCAGACTCCACTAGAGAGAGCGAGGTGCATGCTCTCTCATGAAAAACTGGATAGGAGGTTTTAGGCAACAACATTGACCGCAACATGTTACTTGATAAACCACGGACCTCACACTAGCACAAACTGCAAGCACCTTATGAGATGTGGTATGTATAAGTTTGTTCACTATCCTAATATTAGGGTTTTTGGTTGTACCGTTTATTATCATGTTAGTGAGGGTAAACTGGATCCTCGAGCAAAGAAAGAAGTGGTTATAGGTTGTGGAGATGGTGTCAAGGGATACAAAGTTTGGTCTCCATCCAAGAAAAGAGTTATTATGAATAGAAGTGTTGTCTTTGATGAGAGTTTTATGCTTAACTCCACAGTGAAGTCGGTGGAATCAAGGGAGAGTACGTAGTAGTGTTGATAAATAGGTGAAGATCTAGTTTCTTCCTCAAGAAGAAGAGGAATATCCATAGTCAGAATTTGAGCTACCCGAATCTTCCGCATTAGAAAATCAACCACCAAAAGCTATTCACTAGAGCTTAACGGATGGACGCTCAAGAAGAGTTTGAGTGGATATGGTTGGTTGTGCTCTACATGTTGTGGAAGAGGTGGATACTCATGAATCAACCACCTATAGAGAAGTTGTATTTGGGACTGAAGTTGCATAATGGTTTGTAGCAGTAGGAGATGAGATAGAGTCACTTCATAAAAATTAAACTTGGAAGTTAGTCATACCGCCTAGAGAAAGAGAAGTGTAGTTGTTGAAGGGGTCAAGTATAAGGCTCGAGTTGTTGCAATAGGTTTTCATCGGAGAGGGAGCAGATTACAATGAGATTTTTTTGCCGGTAGTCAGACATACCTCCATTAGAGTTATAAGAAGAAATATACATGACTCATCCGGATGGTTTCCGAGTTCCTAAGAAAGAAAGCTATGTTTGCAAGTTGAAGAAGTCTTTATATATGTGGACTTAAGCACTCTTCGATGCAGTGGTACAAGAGATCTGACAACTATATTATAGAAATTGGTTACAATATGAGTGCTTATGATTGTTATGTGTACTACAATAAGTTGAAGGATGATTCTTTGTCTATTTGGTTTTGTATGTAGATGATATTCTAATGATGGCAAATTACAAGCATGGCATTCGGAAACTAAAGGGTCTCCTAAGTGTTGAGTTTTAGATGAAGGATATGGAAGCAGCTCGGAAAGTTCTAGGAATGGAGATTTTTAGAGATAGGGGTCATAAGAAGATTTTCTTATCACAAAAAGGCTACATTCAAAATGTGATGTCAAGGTTCAGAATGTCATCGACCAAACCTATTGATACACCTAGTGTCGCTAACATCCATCTTATCACTTTGTTTTCACCTCATTTGGATGAGGAGAAGGGGTATATGCCGCGAGTCTCTTATGCTAGTGCAGTAGGGAGTTTGATGTATGATATGGTTTGCACAAGATGTTAGTGTCGTGAGCAGGTTCATGGAGCAACCAATAAAAAAACACTGGAAAGCTGTGAATGATAGATCTAGGTTTAGGATTAGAAACCCACAAACGTTTGTGTGAGAACCACACTTGTATTAACGATGATATGACCCTTTATATAGGGATTACAATGGAATAATAGGGAATAATAAAGATTGTGAATATAGAATGAAATATAAACTATCCTAATATAACTAGGATTATCTCTAATATCTAATATCCCCAACAATGAAAAGAATATGTTTGTACCTTAGAGATACATTCAACATTGGACTTGTTTTTGGAAATGATATACCGTGTTTGATATCATCGTACTCTGATTCTCATTACTTAGGAGACGTTGATACTAGAAAATCTTTGATGGGTTATCTAGTTCTCTATCTATACCTCCCTCGAAACCAACGACATCCGGTATTTGCACGAACGTCAAGGTGTATCAATACCTCCCTCGAAACCAACGACATCCGCTCTACAACAAGTGTAATTCATCTGGCAATTTTGGAGTAGATTCAGTCGATGAAATCAGATTTGGTACCTTGAACCGTACGTGCTCTTCTGGCGACAGCCAGATAGTAAACTCATTTCTTACCATTCCACTTCCTCTCCCATTTTCCATCACCAACAAAAAAATATCATAATAATAGTTTGACCAATTAGGGCAACATGGCCTCCGCTGTAATCCAAACCATTACCTCTAAATCAATCATACAGTCATTATCGTGAGTATACCACCATGAACATCTACAACAAGTTGACTTTCTCTTCCAGATATCTTTCTGGCGCGTTATTATTCATCTTCTTCTTCTTCACCATTTTGACCGTCTTCTCTTTCTCCAACAATTCTGCTGATCACCGTCGATCATCTCAGCCACAGGCGCAGACGCAGCTTTTCGACCGTAGGATCCAGGAATTCCTACAAACCAGAAAATGCGAATCCCAGTTCTTCATGACATGGATTTCTGCAGCAGAGCTTTTCAGCAACAAGCAAATTCTAGCCGTTGAAACCCTTTTCAAATCACACCCAAATGCTTGCCTCACGATTCTCTCCGATTCAATGGACTCTCCCACCGGAAAGCAGATACTAAATCCGATCACCGATCTCGGGTTCAGGATTCTCTCAATTTCACCGGATTTTTATTGGCTATTTTATCAAACAGCAGCTTTTGACTGGTTTAAGCTGACGGAGAGAGGCATGGTCGACACCGGCGAGATTCCGTTTGCACAGAATTTGTCGAATCTTCTCAGACTTGCAATTCTTTACAAGTACGGTGGAATCTACATTGATACTGATTTCATTGTGTTGAAGAACTTGTCTAGATTGAGAAACTCCATTGGAGCGCAGGCGATTCACAGCCATACCAAGAAATGGTCGAGGTTGAACAATGCAGTTTTGATCTTTGATAGGGCCCACCCTCTTTTGCTTGAGTTCATAGAGGAGTTCGTCGCCGGCTTTGATGGCAACAAGTGGGGACACAATGGGCCCCACCTCGTTTCAAGGGTCGTAGAAAGAGTGAAAGATCCTCTGTGCTCCAATTTTACGGTTTTGCCACCCATGGCTTTTTACCCGGTGAACTGGATCAAGGTAATTGGGCTTTTTGTGAGGCCCAATACTCAGGCCCAAAAGGTGTGGGCCGATAGGGAAGTGAAGGAGCTGAATGGTGGGGCTTATGGGGTCCACCTTTGGAACAAGCAGACTGCTGAGTTGAAGATTGAAGAGGAGAGTGTGATTGGTCGGTTGATTTGGGATCATTGCATCATTTGTCGAGGAATATTCAATTCTTCTTCATCATGAACATTTTTCTTTTGTTTTTGTGTCTTTGATTCTTTTTTACGTATGATGTTGTTACAATGTTATCTTGTTCATTACTTGTACAAAGTATGAATAGAAAAGTTTGTATCATGTTTAATATATGTATGAACTCGGAAGCCGAATTTTGATTTTGAAAAATCAATTACATTAACCTTAGATCATGGTAAATAAAAGGGGAACCTAATTACTTACATTTGTGTATAGGATTGTTATATGAGTTGAGAAGTTCAAATTTAACTCGAAAAAAATTCGAACTCATTCACTTTCTAAAGGAGCAAATATGAGCATTTAAAGCTCAATTAGATGTTGACTGATCCCCTCTCTATTTAAGATGACACTCTTCGGATCGGGCATCCCTTTTTTGTTCTTAATAAGAGGAACATGCCTCTCCAGACTGAGTAGAGGATGCACCCGAAGCCCCACCCACGTACCTAGTAAGGGGAAAGTCTCACCTTCTGGAAACATAAGGTGCATAATAAAGGAATCCGAATATATTTAGATAGTCACCAAAAGACACAGTCAATACAGTCATAACTACACTTGTAGAGGTTAATCGTACTATATCAACTTTACGTGAGTCAAGGTTTGGTTTTTTGGGTATGATAGTAGAAAAGTTGACAGATAAGTCACCTTTACTGCGCTGCAAACCATACGTATATGAGATTTTCACCTCACACGGATCCTCGGTTAAATCTGTCAAAGTCGTTGGATCTCTTCCCTTGTTCGAGGGGAACATGTTTCCGTTCTTATGTTTGAGATTTAAGGATTTCTTTTTCGTACTCTACCAACGGTTTTATTGCCTCACTATAGTTTATAAGCCTTTCAGTTGGAGCCTGAAGAAGTTGACTCCACTAGATTTGATACACTCATTTTGTGCGAGAGCACTCCGTATGTTTAGAATCTCATCTTGTTTTATTAGGCCGTAACTCATCTAAGAGAGGGTTCAGATCATATGTGAAATTTAATTCCTTCGGCTCGAATAACATTCCTAATAAGCCACACTATTCAAACCCTAAAGGCCTACAAGTGTCTAATTAAGACATCCTCAATCCTCTTGCAAGGCGAGCACAAGATGTAACTAAATATTGAGTGCGTTTTGGAACCCTTGTTTAGAGGGCTTTTTGAAATTTCATCAAGCTTATAAAGATAATGGGAAAAAAAAAGTAGGTATTAGGTGTTTGGAACCCAAGTTTATGAGTGTTTATGTTAGTCGATAGAAGTTAATAATCATTTCATAAGTTACATGAAGAAGTCGTACAGGTTTATGGTAGCTTATTTTATTTTATGTTTTTTATAATGGAAGTCGGTTTGAAACACTAGACAACATGGCGTCAGATGGATTGAAAGACCGAAAAATATTGACAGACGGACTAACTGTCATGAAAAACACCAGAAGAAAAATAAATACAGAATAACACATCAAGGAATCCTAAAAGCAAAGCGGTCTTTAAAGGAAAGGAGGATAATATAGTCAACGAGAAGTGGCGAGTACAACATCCGTAAAGGAAGTACACATGTACGAAGTTTGGGGAACCACTGTAGACACCTCAGATTTAAACTCGCAATAGACCCATCAGGAAGCGATCACAAATTTACGCCCCCTCCTAGACAAACCACTCGGAACGCCACCAAAACATGCATCAAACTGAGAAGATACACTGCAAAACACGGGAGTTTTGACATATAAAATGTATAACTTTAAAGGTTAAAGATAAAAGATTTGTAAGGAGAATTGTTCAAATAATAAACATTATTGTTGGTGACATAAATCTTCGTGAACTAAAAATTAGAATCGTGTTATAAGGCCCGAAATAATTTTCCTGAATTTTTTTTTTTAGAAATTGTGTTATTAGAATGTAGTCCAATTTGGTTTCATCACTCATTTTCTTGTTTGATTGGATTTAGGGTCTTAAATTTGTGATTCCACCTTATTTGTTTTAGCTTCTTTGTTATTCTTCCTTTTTAAAACTTAATTTTTACCCATTGAAAACAATGGGTGAGCAAGTGGGGGTTACCAAACGACGGCATTTGGCCGGAGAAGAAACAAGGTTATCCTCCTTTCAGCAAATAAGGCTTGTGGCAGCTAGGGTTAGAAAGCGCAGCAAAAGCCCTTAAGCTTCTTGGTGAGCATTAGAGAGCATTTGTTTCCGGATTAATTGTTTTAGCTTATGGTAGCTTATTGACTATATAATACAAATATAATTATATAAAAAAATTTAATAAAAAAAATAAATTTGTTTTGATAATTTACACTTAAATTTATATAACTTTCGTCCTCCCAAATACCCATCAAATTTATAAAAATAAAATTTATTCAATCATCTAGCTATTTCAATTAGACCTTAGAGATGATAGGTCCATCCAAAAAAAAGTGGACAGGTTTGGACAAGCAGAGATGCCGGACAATAACTAATATAAAATAATAATAGATATATTAGATAATGTATAATATTAGGTCGAACTATATATTATGTATAATTATAAAATATTTAACAAAACTATAATATATTGAGTATATGTATTGCATAACATATTTTAAATATAGGGAAATTCCGGATGGTACCCTCGTGGTTTGGGGTATTCCGGATTTTGTCCACCAGTTTTTTCAAGTTCGGATGGTACCCTTAAGTTTATGTTATTTTCCGGATTTTGCCCAAATTCATTACACTTTTTTAAATTCAATTAAAAACATACAAAAGAAAATAAACTAAAATTAAAAAACAACTTAACTAGAAAGAATAATTTATTTATTTTAAAAATAAAGTAAAACAGTAACTTTTTTTAAAAAATATATATATTATATTAATTTAAAAATAAATAAATTAGATAAATTTTAAAAAATTCAAAAATCAGTGTTTTATTTATTTTAAAAATAAATAATTGAATTAGCATATTTTTAACAAAATCTAAAAACTTATACTTTATTTTAAAAAAAAATAAAATAAGGACTCTTTTAAAAAATAAAAAAAAGCACTGTTTTAATTTATTATTAAAATAAATAAATAATTTTTCTATTTTATTTATTTCCCAAAACTAAAAGAAAGAAAATAAAGTAATATTAAAAAATAAAAAAAATTAGAAAACTGATTTATTTAATTTAATAATAAAGTAAACAGTGATTTTTTTAAAAATTTTAAAAAAAAATTCTTATTTTATTTATTTTTGAAATAAAAGATAAAACTTATGTTTTTAGATTTTGTTAAAAAAATGCTAACCCAATTTATTTATATTTAAAATAAAAGAAAAACACTGATTTTCTTAAATTTTTTAAAAATTATCTAACTAATTTATTTTTAAATTAATATAATATATATATTTTTTTCAAAAAAGTTACTGTTTTACTTTATTTTTAAAATAAATAAATTATTCTTTCTATTTTAAGTTGTTTTTTAATTTTAGTTTATTTTCTTTTATATGTTTTTAATGGAATTTAAAAAAGTGTAATGAATTTGGCAAAATCCGGAAAACAACATAAACTTAAGGGTACCCTCCGAACTTGAAAAAACTGGAGGGCAAAATCCGGAATACCCCAAACCACGAGGGTACCATCCGGAATTTCCCTTAAATATATTATAATGTTTAAATATTCATATATTAGAGTAATTATTAATAAATAAATAAATAAATAAAAAACAGGTTGCACGACTAGACTCGGATACAAGTCCAAGTCCGACAGTCGGCGACGGACCAGATGACCGGGTTTGACTTATGGTTAATACCCATCGAATCAGGAGATTATCAAGTCTAATTCCAGCTATTCAATAAGTGGGTTCCCAAACAAACTAAAATTTTGATTCCCACCCCAAATAAGCCTCAACAAAATTTAGCCTCCTCAAGTCAAGAAAGAATACACAGCGTGATATATGATCATAACATTCAGCAACTCAAGAGTTTCGCGCAAATACACATTTCGTCGCTGCATTCCCGACACCATATTTGATGGTCAGAAATCAGAATGAAATTTAACAAATGTGGGAGGAAATTTTAAAAAAAAAACAAATTTTAAAAAAGTAGAAAATATAATTTCCCCCCAAAAAACCCCCATTAAAAAGTAGAGAAGAAATATCCAGTTAAATCATTTCTAAAAATCAAAAAGCTCATTGCTTTTTCACCAGCAATGAAAAAGCTGAATAAAATCGCATGTTGCAAACAAGATCAGACCTCCCCAGCTGCTTGAGCTAGTCTCTTCCATGTCAAGGCTCTCTGCTCTTCTAAGTCATTTGATCTCTCTAACATCTCATCGTATTGCTTCTGGCATTCCTCAAACAACTCAGCATCCATTTCCTGGAACATCTTTCGGATGTTTACGGTTAGCCCATGGATTGCTTGGTTCCAGTGACTCTCAATGTTCTTCTCTAGTGCGTCGAAGATGATGGGGAGTATAACACCCCTGTTTTGAGCAATCAAATTCACAATGTGCTCGTTGTTCCACAAAAAATGGGCCTTTTCTGCTACCTACATATTTGACACAACGCATCAACACAACTCGTCAAAATTAATCAGGTCATTAAGCAAATGATAATGATTCTTATACAAAGTCATTTTGATGCTCGATCTAGGACTACAACATAAGCAGATGCCAACATATCTCACAGTTTGAGTTGTGCTAATGATATATTTGGCTGCAGGTTGCTGGAAATCTCTATGCACTTCCAATACTTTGGAATTGAAGACTAACAAATCTAACCACTCAATGGGGTACACTTACATTCATGAATCTTTAACTTTAAGGTTCCTGGAATAGCTATATGTAATATTCAAAGAGTATAATGTGTGCAAGATCACCAAATAAATCAAATTTACGGCAACAATCATCTTAGCATCAGTGACATGTTGCATCTAATTATATTGCATGTGTCTCCCATAAAACCCAAAATGTATGCATATACATCTGGCTAAAGGATCAGATCTGAGAAAAAAATGCAATTTGCACCCATCCAGAATCCAGCACAAACTCAGTTTAACCTAAAATCAGATTAATTCAATAAGCAAACCCATACACACGTGAAAATATTATTGCGTGACATGAAAGAACCAAAGTTAACTATGTTAAACCCAAAAGAAATAACTAACTCAATATGACTTAAATTTAACTTTTGTAACATGTATGAATTATGATACAAGCATATTATTATTGATCCAAATATACTGTGAATGACTGAATGTCTTTATGTGACATAAATACAAATTTTGATTACTAATCAAACTCAAGATTCAAACTAGTTGGCCAACTATGATCCAAAATTCAAATTACTAAAAAACTATTTACTTGATTTCAAGTACTAGTTACAGTTATCCAACTTTAAAAAAACTTAGGTAAACTCATGATCTATCACAAGACAGCATAAATTTTTACTAACATCACAATCCAGCAAAACAAAAACACTTAACATAGGAACTATTTATAGGCACTACAGGAACTTAGCAATCAACAAACCTGAAAATGGGGGCTACTGAGGCAGCGGGCTATCTGCTTGAAAAGAGGATTCATACATCGCTGAAATTCAGCAGGCTGTGTTGCCTCCAACACTTCTTCCAACTCTTCTAGAAAAAGAATTTCCTTCCCACAATTAATAACAGGCCAATACTTCAACAAACCCCTTATTACTATATCTGCTAACTTATAATCTTTTTCAACAAACTGATTAATACAATAAGAAAGCTGTTGGTGGTACATTCCCAATGCCTTTGGTTTGTGCAGTGGAATCAGAGCTCGAACTAGAAACAACTTATGTTCCTCTTTCATTGGCAAAGCAAAACCATTGATTATACTCCCAAGAATCTCCAATAGCTCACTGATCCCACTATGTCTCTCTGCTTCATAGACAAACCTATAAAATATATTATTTATGGCCTTACGAATAAATGGCCGATGGATCATGAATTTCCCGTATATTCTGTGAAGGATGGTTTTCAAATATTCCCTCTCCCGCGGATCCTCAGAGTCGAACAAATCTAGTAGCTTCAACACAAACACATGATCAATGAACTTCTTGGCAACTTTGGTATCTGTATCTTGTGACATTACATATCTCAAGAGCAGCTCATAGACAAGCTGCAAATGAGTCCACGAAGGCTCAAGATACGGCTCCTCCTCTTCTGGGTCAGTGACCTCAACACCTGTACTTTCTTGTCCTACAGGGGGCAGGGATCGAAATATATTGACAGATATCATTTTAATCATTTCCTCTTGCACAGCCTCGTGAACCTTCCCAGACCCTGACTGGATGAATTCAATGAGCTCCAGCAAAGTTTGCCTCTTAATTTCTTTCTCACGGACATACTTCAAAGCATCCGTAAAATCAAAATGATGGCAACATATTTGCAGCTTCCTAAGAAACAAATTTGGTCGGTCATTAACCTGAACATCTTTGAACATAGGCAGAGCCTCAACGGGACCAGATGGTGGGGCAGCTGGGGCCAACACCGTCGGACTACTAGTCTGGAGGGAATATGAAGCAGCGGAGCCCGTGGGACCAACCCGTGAAGCATGGTTAACGACTACATTTGACGTTGAAACTACTCCGGAGCCTCGATTAACCGCCGGCTGAACCACAAAACCCGATTCATCTCCTTTAGACCCCTTACGTCCTCGTTTCATGATTTTATGGAACATCGTTCCCCCAGTTTCGCAACTCACAATCAGTCAATCTACTGTCTCTATCACAAAACCCTAACCCTAGATTATGTTTATCTGATCAAGCAATAACCGTAAAAGCACAGAAGATAAACTGCAACTGCTTCAAAACCTTTGACAAAAAATTTGCAAAGTAGGGATAATGCGGGCGCATTTCCGTTGCCAGATCAATCGAAAAGCTCGGATCTGATCATGTAAGAGAATCAGGAGAGAGAAATATTACCGTTGATGAAAATCAACTGGTCGGAAACTTAGGCATTGATTGAAGTCGTATCAAAGTTGATCGGAAATAGCGAGTACGACAGCGGCTTGATCGGGACTGGAATTGATTGTGGGAGGATTGTTGGAGAGAGAAACGGAGAGAATTTTGGGGGGAGAGAGAGAGTGAAAGACAGCTCTCTTTTTTTTTGTTTTTGTTTTTGAGCGACAGAGAATTAAAAGGTAGGAAAAAAGAAAGCTGTAAGCATATACATATTCAGAATTCTACATAAAAGGCTTGAAACCGCTTTTTATTACTTTATAACCAGAGTAATTACTCGTAAATAACTGTCTTTATATGCCTTAAATCTTCTCAAACATATTTGTAGCGTTTTAGATGATTCCTGGCTCAATATCCGGTACAAGATTAGATGAAAATTTATATGGTATGATATATTTTTTTAAATATTAATTTAGGTCACATCAAATTTGTAAATTAATGGTTAGTTTTATTTATTTTCTCTTCGATTATTAATTAATTTTAATTTTTTAAGGGTTTATAAATTTTTTTATAAGTTTCTTTATATTATTTATAAATTTATTAGTAATTTTTATTGGATTCAAATCGGCCGTAATTATGTATCAAAAAGTTATTTGTATTGATTTGATTAATAATTTACTTCAGTGACTAAATAAAAGTTCAATATAATACTATAAACTCTTGTAAAGTCAAATAAAGTAATTTTAAGTCAAAGGTATTTGTTTTGATTCATTAGAAAATAAACTGAAGTTATAAAGGCACGGCGATGGTTTCTCAAACGTCAACCGCATTCTTAATGCACAACCGTGAAAGAAACATCACGGTTTTGGTACCTACAACACACGGATTCGCAATTAGTAGATGTCACAAGTTTTCAATTGTGAAAAAAAAACGACGCCGACGACGGCTGATTCCAAATTTGAAAGTTACACAACCACAAATACTCAAAAGCAAATGATGGATCAAGGTGGTGACGAAAGACTACCATTCCAAAAGTGGAAACACACTTCAACCGAGGTAGTGAAACGATTACGAGATTTTCGTATTTTAAGTCAAAATCAGAAATAAAACTATTTTGTTTAGGTTAGTTTAAAATGAGTTTGTTTAGGTTAGATTTGAGTAGACCAGGTTAGATTAGATCGGAATCGGTTCGAAAAAATTGGAAGAAAATTCGAACGAACGCCATTGGAGGCGTTCGTTCGAAAAGATGAACAATGACAGCCATGGTCACGGCTTCTGGAACCATGGTGCCATTGAAAATGTCTTATTCCGATAAAGCGTATTATATTCAATTATATTGAATTATATTGAGTTAAATTGAATTAAATCTAATTAAATTGTATTAAATTAAATTAAATTAAAATAAAGTAAATTGTGTTAAATTAAAATTAATTGTATTTAATTAAATTAAAATAAATTATATCTATCAAATTAAGTTATATTAAATTTAATATAAATTCTTACATTAATTAATATTAATTAATTAAATTAAATGTATTTTAAATGTAATTATATTAAACTTATTAAATATAATATGAATTATTAATTAATTAAATTAAATTTATCTAAATAAAATCTTTAAATGTAATTATATTAAATTAGACAATAGATTTTTCATACTTAGACAAGATTTCCCAGAAGATGACAAGAATTTCCAATAAGCCTTATGCTCTAACTCTACCGGAAGTTGAGCCATTTAGTGCCTATGGGAATCTTGAAAGCACTCCTATACACCCAAAGCGCATCATCCAGCTTAAGTGACCAATGCTTCCTCGTTCTAGAGACGGTTTTCTCTAAAATATTCTTGATTTCTCTATTAGACATCTCTACTTGCCCACTTGTTTGAGGATAGTAAGGAGTGACGATCTTGTGGGTTACCCCATATTTCGACAATAGAGTTTCAAACTTACGGGCGGTGAAGTGCGTTCCTCCAGCACTAATGATGGTTCGGGGCATCCCAAATCTTGGGAAGATCGATCTATTAAAGAACTTCACTACCACCATAACATCATTAGTGGGAGAAGCGATTGCTTCAACCCATCTTGAAACGTAATCCACAGCTAGATATATGTATTAGTTTTTGCAAGAAGATGGGAATGACCCCATGAAGTCTACTCCCCATACGTCGAAGATCTCAACCTCTTGAATGTTGTTAAGAGGCATTTCGTTCCTCCTTGATATGTTCCCTGTTCTTTGACAAGCATCACACGCAACAACAAAGTTTTGCGCATCTTTAAATAGAGTAGGCCAAAAGAAACCAGATTGGAGCACCTTAGCGCTAGTTTTGTGTGAATTAGCATGTCCGCCACAAGGTAGTGAATGGCAACGACGGATAACGCTTTCCACTTCATCTTCCAAAATGCATCTTCTAATGATTCCGTATGAACCTCTCTTGAAAAGGAGAGTTTCATTCCAATAGTATTGCTTAACATCCTATAAGAATTTCTTCCTTTGTGCATATGATAATCCTGGAGGTATTTCTTGACGACCCAAATAATTAACGAAATCAGCATACCAAGGTTTGTTACCTCTTGAGATTTGTTGAAGACATTCCTCGATTCATGAAGTTGCTCATCCAGAAAGGAGTTGTCTATAAGGTATATCCTCTTCTTTTCTTGTGAGATGTGGAAGACGGATTAGATGGTCCATCACCGAGTTCTCGGATCCTTTCTTGTCACGGAGCTCTAAGTCAAACTCTTGTAGAAGGAGGATCCATCTAATAAGCCGTTGTTTTGCATCTTTCTTTGTGAACAAGTAGCGGACTGCTGCGTGGTTGATGTAAATGATCACTTTCGCTCCCACAACATAAGAACGAAACTTCTCGAAAGCATAGACCACCGCCAATAGCTCCTTTTCCGTTGTAGCGTAGTTTAATTGAGCTTCATCTAGCGTCTTACTAGCGTAATAGATGACATAAGTGCGTCCATCCTTCTTTTGCCCAAGTACCGCTCCTATGGCTACATCACTAGCATCGCACATAATCTCAAAGGGAAGGTTCCAATCCGGTGGCTGAATTATAGGAGCAGAGATTAAGGCTTCTATAATCTTGTAGACAACATCTAGACAATCCTTCGAAAACTCAAAAACCACATCTTTCATTAGTAGGTTAGTCATTGGTTTAGAAATCTTAGAAAAGTCTTTAATAAATTCTCCTATAAAAACCTGTGTGACCAAGGAAACTTCTTACTCCTTTCACCAAAATTGGCGGAGGTAGTCTTTCAATGGTCTCGATCTTATCCATATTCACTTCAATTCCGCGGCCGGAAACCATGTGTCCTATTACAATGCATTCGCTAAACATAAAGTGACACTTCTCCCAATTCAAGACAAGGTTAGTGTCTTCGCATCTTTGCAAAACTAAGGAAAGGTTAGCTAGACAATCATCAAAAGAAGAGCCATAAACTGAAAAATCATCCATAAAAACCTCCATGATGTTCTCAGTGTATTCGGAGAAGATGGCCATCATGCATCTTTGGAAGGTGGATGGTGCATTGCAATGTCCGAATAGCATCCTTCTATAAGCAAACGTACCTTAAGGGCACGTGAATGTAGTCTTCTCTTGATTATCGGGATTAATGAGAATCTGAAAGAAACCACTATATCCATCTAAATAGCAAAAGCGGGAGTCTTGTACTAACCTTTCAAGCATTTGATCGATGAAAGGAAGAGGGAAGTGATCCTTCCTCATTGCAACGTTCAACTTTCGATAATCAATGCACATCCTCCATCCCATCACTATTCTTGTAGGAATGAGTTCGTTGTTTTTGTTAGTTACAACAGTCATTCCTCCCTTCTTCGGAACTACATGAACGGGGCTCACTCACTTGCTATCGGAAATTGGGAAGATAATTCCTACATTAAGAAGCTTAAGAATTTCCTTCTTCACAACCTCTTTCATGATCAGATTCAACCGTCTTTGAGGTTCTCGTGAAGGCTTGTGGTTATCTTCCATCAAAATCTTATGCATATATAAAGAAGGCTTAATGCCAACAAGATCATCAATAGTGTAACCTAAAGCTTTCTTGTGTAGTCTTAATTCGTTCATCAATCTATTAAGTTCATCTTCCGTTAAATTTGCACTAACAATGACCGGATAAGAAGAGTTCGGTCCTAGAAATACATACCTTAGATGTGAAGGAAGATGTTTCAATTCCAAGGTTGGAGGATCCTTAGTTGATGATTTCTGGCATAGTAAGGTGATTGGGGGAGCCTCTGAAGTTGAGGTAGATGCGTTGTTGCATCCAAGAACGCTTGCAATTGATTCCGGAGAAGTTGTAGAAGTATCAGGAAAATCGGCCGATTTTTCAAGTTTTTGAGTCGGTTTTACAATCGACATTGGAAAAATCGGGTGAATTAAATTTTTTATCCAAGAAAATCAGTCGATTTTCCTGTAGTGAGTCGATTGTTCCATCTTTTTTCGTAGTTTCTTCTAGTACTTCAAACTCCGCTTTGGGATCTTCCTCCAAGGTTCTTAGTGCTCGGATTTCAATGTTGCAATCCTCCTCCTCCCCTTTATCTACAATGCATAAACTAATAACCTTTTCAAGTGGATCTTTGAGCACGATAGAGTTTACCTCCTCCCTTGATTCCTCTTCATCATAGGTATTGAATATGTCTTCTCCCATGTGTAATATCCGAAAATTTTGTCCGAGTATTTTTCGAGTCAAACTAGACTTTGACCGGCTTGATCGGCACATCATACCTAGTTCCTTTCCTCGACGTAATCTTTTAAGGTGATGAGTTTGACCACATAAAATTTCACTTAATTAACTTATATTTTATGTTAAGATTGATCACACAAAATATTTCTAAACTTTTTTTTTAGTCCTCAATTAGTGTAGATGAACCATTGGGTATAGATCCAATAGATCCATGTACATGACTACGGGCCAATTAGGAGAGCAAGAAGTAATGGGCCAGCAAGGGTTAAGTGATAGCCGGCCCATAACCCTCCTTCCCTACCTTCACACTTCAGCACCAACGACTCATCTCCACCTCCACAGAATCACGCCTACAAGCTTGCACCTTCTTTCATCGACCGATCACAGCGAAAAACCGATCTACACTCCCTCCTAAACCACTTCAGCCTCGTTTCCAATCCGACTGCACGCATGCCTAGCAATCTCACCTCTCTCTCATATCGCTCGAGTGAAGCCGACATCCTTCTCTTCGTTCTGCCAGTCATCATAGCCGCACCTGATCGGAACGGTTGTCAGGGCGCCATCTATGCGTAATACCAGTGGCGACAACGGACCCAGCCGTCTAGCATTGCTAAGCCTCATAGTACTCCAGTCTACGACAACAGAGAGCACGCACGGACGGGAGTCGACTCCTCCAGCCATCTCGAATACCGGTGCGTCCCTCTCGCTACCGACCTTCTGCACGTCCCTGTCGAAGCCGATGCCGGAACCAGGATCCAGCCCCTCTTCGACCGTTGTACCAACGATACCGGTAAGGACTCATAACATTACCTTGTCTGCTTCCCTTGTACCTGTAAGCACCTATATGCATTAACCTCCTTTTTCCGCCCCAACAACACAACAACCGGATCTTCTCACTTTCTCTGTCACGAGCCAATGACTCAGTACAAGAGAACCACGTCATGGTGGCCGGTAAGCCTTTTGTGAGTTCCTTCTTGACCTTCATCAACTCTAAGATTCAGCAGGTTATAGAGCTAGTACTGAGTTCTTACTTCCTGAGTTTGAAGTGGGACCTTGGAACCTTAGGTTTGAAAACCCATATGGATGTCGTTCACCAGATTCGAACTAGAGTCCTATAGGAGTGTTTTTTCTGCTGGAGATGTGAGCAGTAGGAATCGAAGTAGACACCCCTTGCAATCCCCCTTTATTTTTCAAGAATTTAAGTGTAGGAACCACAAACTTTGATGATAACTTTTTATGGCTTAGAATGAACATCCACCGTTGAGTTTTTGATATGTTGTAGATAGATATATGTAGTTTATTGTATTAAAATTTGGAAATGAATTAACGGTCAGATTAGAATATATAAGGTCTAAAAGTAGAGTAGTTGAGCTGTTTTTCCAATAGAGCAAATATTGGCTAAGTATAGAATTTTCTGGATCTTGCATCCAACTTTGGAGATTTATGTAGGAGTTGTGGTTGAGTAAAACTGAGAGATCTTTGTTCCTAGGAGTCGTATGCATATTATAGAGGACCTACAATTTTATTTCGGAGTTTTATATTTTTATACGGGCCTCGTATCTTAAGCCAAAGTCGGACCTTAGCGACTTTTTAGGAAAAATCTAGATTTATGTTTAAATCTCACAAATCGTTGGCAAACTATATCTTGAGAGCCAGATTATGGAAATAGGTTCCTAAAGAGAGTTTGGAAGTAGGTTATAAAATATTCTGGAGTTTTTGGAACCGGGGGTAAAATGGTCATTTTACCTTAGGAGGGCTTTTTAGTCATTTTCTCTTGATGAGTTGTGCATCTTAGAAGTTATAGACTTCTAAGAATACGGGATGTATTTTGATCCATGTGCCTTGCATGACAGGCGCATGAGTTTCTACGGTTGCAGACCGAGTGGAGATTAAGAGAGTTGTGATTTGATTCAGGTGAGTCCTTGCGACTTACTTAGTTGGTTTCTAGATGTTAGCTGAATGATAATAGTGGTGTGTGTTGATTTAGTAAATAATTATAACTTGCCTAGGACGACCTTTATTACTATTTATGGCCCAAGTGTATGTATAACGGGCCGTGACATCACTGCCCAACTCTGATAGGAGACCGAGAGGTTCTCTATACCCAGACCATACAGGTACAAGGTGAGATGCATCGGATCCATTCTTGATGGTTACACGGGGCGGAGGCGAGGTTTGGGAAACCCTCGTGTCACAAAATAAGTATCATTAGTAAGAGTGAATGACTTAAGTAAAGATAATAAATGGATTGTTTGAAAGCATGATGTGTGTTTAGTTTTGCTATTGTGTGTGTGTGTGTGTGCTATTTTCATTTATCTAACGTTTAGATAGCTAGCTAACGGTTGTTTTGTTGTGTTGTTTAGATTTACCACAGGTTAGAGCAACAGCTGAGTGATCCGGAAGTAGTGGTCAGCCGGGTCTCCGTATTCTTTAGAGTGGAGTTTGAGTTTGGCTTTTATGTTTCCATTATCACTTAAGGACAAATAGACTTTTATGTTCTTAAGTGTTGTTGGTTGTTAGACGTTGTGTTGCATTCATATTTTATAAAACATCGTTGTATGAATTTCGGTTTCTTTATTTGTGTCTTGTTGCAAGATCCTAGTAAAATTGTTGTCAAACTGAGGTCGGGACCCATTGTGAGGTCCTAATCAGTAGCTCCCTAAGTTCTGAGAATTTGAGGCGTTACAACATGGTATCAGAGCTCTAGGTTGACAACAATGACACTTGAAATCTTCTAAAGGACCGAATAAGTAAATAAACAGAACCCGAAAGGGGTCTGAACTTTTCATAGGAACTTTTAGTTTTTAAAATACATGCATAAGTCGGATTGGGATAGAAAATACGGATGACCACCACTACCTCCGCGGATCTCGGTAGCTTAGTACTTTTAGAGATATTATGTTAACTTATTAGCTTGATTATAGATATATGTTTTATAGATAATTATATGCCGAAGGTTAGTAGCATTTATAGTAGTATTATGCCCTTAACGAAGATAACAAAATGAGATTCGCACTCCGTTGACACATTTAAGGAGATGTTAAAGGGTGTCAGCGTGAGGACTAGTATGCTCAACTTATGGGCATTAGGGTAGGCGCACGTCCGGACAACTCCTTTGAATTCGCTGAAGAATGTCGAGACGGAAAAGTGAAGACTAAAGGACAACACCAACGACAATGACAAGAAGGGGAACCCGAGTCAACTGAACAGGATCAAATGAAGAATCTACCTGAGAGTAGTTTTGGAGAAACGTTGGATGCTCGACAATTATGCGAATTGGAAATGGTAACCCCGAAACTCTTGCAAGTGTTGTGTAACAAAGTGGATGCCTCCAAAGAACAATCATAGTCATGAAAGTCCAAGTAAGATATAGAACCAATCCAGATAAGAGACATTAAATTTAAGCTTACTAACGGACCAAAAGATGAAGGTTTGTTGTCAGAATAGGGCGGAATATGGTCACTATGGACAACTTAGATCGATATTCTTATCAAGAGGGAACACCTAGGAAGGCATAAGTTTGAGAGTTAAGACGGAAAATGTTGCCGACCCAACTATGAAGACTTAAAGAGCCACAAAACTGAAGTTTACGGAATAGCTAGAAAGTGTAGGGTATATTTCATAATCATGGAGTCAGAGTAACTTCCTATAAGACAAGTGAGTGGCAACAAAGATTGTGATACAGATATCCAAATGATAGAATCCTGAAAGCAGAGTCAAAGGATTACTATAAAGGCAACATTATAATTCAACACCAACCAAGGAAAGAGAGTATTTGAGAATGATCTTGGTGTACCCAAGGGCCTACACTAACTTCCCTCTTACAAAGGGACTTAAGTTACCAACACCAACGATTCACACCGGAGAAACGCAAGCAGTTGATGATTGGGGTAAAAGGAATCGCGAAGATGCATTTACGAGCTATCGTGAGAGATTTGATGAGTCCGTTGACGGTATATGAATGATACAACTAAACTTGGAAAGAGTATAGTGGTCTTATAGTGAGAAAGAGAAGTGTAGATTATAGAAGGAGCTAAAGGAGTATAAACGGAGAAACTGGAGGAGATGGATTGTCACCCGGTATATCAAACTTCAAAAGAGGTATAAGAAAAATACGTCTATGATCTTGTAAAAGGTCAACTACAAACTAATGGGTAACAACTAATACTTTACATGTGCGGGTTAACTAGTGGTGACTGGTTGGCAGATAAGAAGAATAACCACAAAGTTACAAAAGAATTCTATCAACGGGTGGAGGAATCCTTAACCACATCAACTGCGACAAGTGTGAAGTCAAATCAATACGAGTGCTAGTAACACTGAATAAGTTCAAGTCAGTAACGCAAATTTTAGAGGAAGAGTGGACGGTCATAAATGACCCCCTTATATCAATAATTATATAAAACGAATTGTTGTGAGAAGTTGCTTACCTACTAGCTAAGGAAAAATTTTATAAATCACAGTTAGTACATATGGATTCGTATAAGAGGAACTAAAAAAAAAGATTTTGACCAAATCCTACGTCAGTCCAGACAGAGGGTACTTAGCATTCCACACAAATGAGATTGATGGTGCTCTTTCGAGAAAAAAGTTGGGGTCAATGTTCTAGATTGACAGAGGAAGCCCTTGTGACTGAAGATGTGACATGAAATAATTGGAATTATAGAGGCGACACAAACATAGAAAGTATGATTTAATGCCTTGGTGAAATGTCTTAGAGAGTTGTGAAGTGATTGTAGATGTAATCTACATCGTTGCTGGAACAAACATGAGTAGAAGTAAAGTTGAATGACTGAAGGTTGTTATACGGATCCGTATCACCCCTATAAGATGATTACCGAAAAGTGTTTATATAAGAGTTTACTGAGAAATGGTAGCACTCCAATAGTCAATCTAGATAACCGGTTATAGGTGGATGGAGGAGTAGTTTTATAACCGCGTATGAATGATATATCTTGGAGTCTTCTCTCGACTGATGAGAGAAGAATTGATGAAAGCACCAAAATCTAATCAACATAATCCATGAAGGTTGTACGAGGAAGCTTTAAGGGATTTTAATTACCATACTTGGTGTAAATATTTAGAAGATGGTAAAACGACATGCATATAAGAACAACCTAATAAATGCGAGTCGAGGAATTTGATTTTTGAGAAAATCATATGCATATGATATTTCTTATACAAATGGTACCGGCAGATGTTTAATAAAAGTCATACTATCAGACCGATAACATTATGATGTATAAAGTGTGAACCAAGCGAATAGCTTAACTAGTGAGAAGGAAAGTCATGTATCAAAAGGCGGGTGTGGTTACATTTAAATAAAGTGTTGAGATGAAGATACCTTTATAGAATCTATGCAAGAGTACAACGTAACTGAGGTTCCAACACAAAATGAGTAGTAATGATCAACTGACAGTTAGAGACCGATTCGGAGAAGGAAAATGCTATAAGATGAGTCACATAGTAGAAATGTTTACAAGACAAGCATGAGAGACCATCATGAGGTTAGTATTCTTGTCTCGGTGTAGACTTACTACCGCACATCGAGAATTCGGAGCTAAATAGAAAACTCCATGTTAAGATTGTAGATCAAGGTAAGGACTTGTAAGTCAACGTGATATGCCCTACGTTAGAGGTCAAAAAGATTGTGGAAGGAATACCATATTAAGTAGTCATGGCAAGTAGTAAGTAGAATTCTCGATGAGACAAAGGTGAATTTCGGGAATTCCTAAGACCGCACGTTCTAATCCCTCCAAGGAAGCGTAACCAGTGAGTTATTTTGCCGAGGAGTTCTTAGACCAATTGTGAAACTCAATGGGGGCCGTTGACCATAGTTTCGACAGATATAGACGGTTTATCTCGATGTTTTAGACAGTCAGTACTCACGGTTAGAGTACGAGCCTTTCCTTTACTATAGTAATTCATCTCTAAACACACGATCTGTTTGAAGAGGATCTTTCCAATATTAGAATGGGAAGTTACAAACGAGAGAAATGGATGCGTGGTGGGTCCATAGACCACAATACAAGAAACTCAATCTTATGTTAACAATGATCTTAAGTTAAGGGACTATAGATCGATATAAATCTCCGCATGGAGTGTGAATAGGGGGTGATTTTGGGTTATAGCGGGTTGAAAACCTGACCAAAGACAGATAATGAGTCATTAATCGAGAAACGGTCCGACTAAGTCATATTGGGGAGACAAGACCAAGTGAGTGGTCTTATTAAGAGTATTAGACACTTAGTAAAGTGCCGGGAGAGGTCTAAGATCTTTGTTTCAGAAATGATAGTTGAGACCTTTCAAAAGGTCGAAAGAAACTAGGCACCAACGGGAGAAACGAAGTTTTTATATCTTAGGTAGAGTTATCAAAAGTACCTAAGTTGAGAAATGTATCCTTGTGAGAATTGAAAGCAAGATTGGGAACTTATTGTTTACTAGTGATGCTGCACATACTAGAGAGTGTAATATTAGACGCATGCGGTCTAAGGATGTACCGAGGTTATGGATTCAGAGGTATAGACGAGGAGCCGACGAGGTTACATGAGAGACAGAAGATAACATCAGGAGTACTTATCTTGAGACCTTTATGGAGTTAGGCGCATCTCCTTTACCGACGAGTTAGTACGGACTTTGATCTGTGTAACCTATGTGTGACTATTGAGTATTTGTATTCATGTGTTGTTTGTCTATGATAATTGAGTATTACTTTTATATTAGAAAAGTAGAACGAAGACTCCTTAAGAGACCTCACTTCTATTTACAAAAGGTCACCTGAGCGATGTTCAAGTTTCGGGACGAAACTTATTTTAAGGGGAACTGATGTAATATCCGAAAATTTTATCCGAGTATTTTTCGAGTCAAACTAGACTTTGACCGGCTTGATCGGTACATCATACCTAGTTCCTTTCCTCGACGTAATCTTTTAAGGTAATGAGTTTGACCACATAAAATTTCACTTAATTAACTTATATTTTTATGGTACGATTGATCACACAAAATATTTCTAAACTTTTTGTTTTAGTCCTCAATTAGTGTAGATGAACCATTGGGTATAGATCCAATAGATCCATGTACATGATTACGGGCCCATTAGGAGAGCAAGAAGTAATGGGCCAGCAAGGGTTAATGATAGCCGGCCCATAACCCTCCATCCCTGCCTTCACGCTTCAGCACCAACGGCTCATATCCACCTCTAGGTAATAGCTAGCGAGAATCACGCCTGCAAGCTTGCACCTTCCTTCATCGACCGATCATAGCGAAAAACCGATCTGCACTCCCTCCTAAACCACTCCAGCCTCGTTTCCAATCCGACTGCACGCAGGCCTAACAATCCCACCTCTCTCTCATATCGCTCGAGTGAAGCCGACATCCTTCTCTTCGTTCTTCCAGTCGTCACAACCGCACCTGATCGGAACGGTTGACAGGGCGCCATCTCTGCGTAATACCGGTGGCGACAACGCACGCATGCCTAGCAATCCCACCTCTCTCTCATATTGGCTAAGTATAGAATTTATGGATCTTGCATCAAACTTTGGAGATTTATGTAGGAGTTGTGGTTGAGTAAAATTGAGAGATCTTTGTTCCTAGGAGTCGTATGCATATTATAGAGGACCTACAATTTTATTTCGGAGTTTTATATTTTTATACGGGCCTCGTATCTTAAGCCAAAGTCGGACCTTAGCGACTTTTTAGGAAAAATCTAGATTTATGTTTAACTCTCACAAATCGTTGGCGAACTATATCTTGAGAGCCAGATTATGGAAATAGGTTCCTAAAGAGAGTTTGGAAGTAGGTTATAAAATATTCTGGAGTTTTTGGAACCGGGGGTAAAATGGTCATTTTACCTTAGGAGGGCTTTTTAGTCATTTTCTCTTGATGAGTTGTGCATCTTAGAAGTTATAGACTTCTAAGAATACGGGATGTATTTTGATCCATGTGCCTTGCATGACAGGCGCATGAGTTTCTACGGTTGCAGACCGAGTGGAGATTAAGAGAGTTGTGATTTGATTCAGGTGAGTCCTTGCGACTTACTTAGTTGGTTTCTAGATGTTAGCTGAATGATAATAGTGGTGTGTGTTGATTTGGTAAATAATTATAACTTGCCTAGGACGACCTTTATTACTATTTATGGCCCAAGTGTATGTATAACGGGCCGTGACATCACTGCCCAACTCTGATAGGAGACCGAGAGGTTCTCTATACCCAGACCATACAGGTACAAGGTGAGATGCATCGGATCCATTCCTGATGGTTACACGGGGCGGAGGCGAGGTTTGGGAAACCCTCGTGTCACAAAATAAGTATCATTAGTAAGAGTGAATGACTTAAGTAAAGATAATAAATGGATTGTTTGAAAGCATGATGTGTGTTTAGTTTTGCTATTGTGTGTGTGTGCTATTTTCATTTATCTAACGTTTAGATAGCTAGCTAACGGTTGTTTTGTTGTTTTGTTTAGATTTACCATAGGTTAGAGCAACAATTGAGTGATCCGGAAGTAGTGGTCAGTCGGGTCTCCGTATTCCTTAGAGTGGGGTTTGGGTTTGGCTTTTATGTTTCCATTATCACTTAAGGACAGATAGACTTTTATGTTCTTAAGTGTTGTTGGCTGTTAGACGTTGTGTTGCATTCATATTTTATAAAACATCGTTGTATGAATTTCGGTTTCTTTATTTGTGTCTTGTTGCAAGATCCTAGTAAAATTGTTGTCAAACTGAGGTCGGGACCCATTGTGAGGTCATAAGCAGTAGCTCCCTAAGTTTTGAGAATTTGGGGCGTTACACCATGGCTGGTCCTTTGATCATCTAGGCAAGGTGAAACTTCACATGCTCTTCTCCATGGTTGAAGGAGAGTATTCCATTCTTGCATTCCACCATGCAACCCAAAGTTGCAAGGAAAGGTCTTCCAAGTATGATTGGAATGGAATGATCTACCGGAATGTCTAGAACAACAAAATCAATGAGAATGTAAAACTTACCTAGCAAGACGGGAATGTCTTCTAGAATCTCCACGGTATGTGTGATGGACCTATCCACCATATATAGAGTCATCTTGACGGGTTTGGGGTTCCAAGTCCAGCTTTCTCGCACAAAGCTAGAGGTATTATGCTCACACTTGCTCCAAGATCACATAGAGCTTTGTATGTCACTCTTCCAATGTCAATGGGGACGCAGAATAATCCGGGATCCCTTAGCTTTGGTAGCATCTCTTCTTTCATTGTTTGGATTAGTTCGGAAGACCTTTTGGTCATCCTTACTTCTCCAACGTCTTCTAACTTCCTCTTGTTGGAAAGGGTTTTCTTCAAGAACTTTCCATATGCCGGCATTCCTGTAATGACATCCATAAAAGGAATATTAATATGAAGTTTGCTCATGATATCAACGAACTTACCGAAATATTTGTCGATGCATTCTCTAGCACGAGATTTCGGAAAAGGTAGAAGTGGTTTGTAGGCTTGAGGAGGGACATAGACCGGTGCTTCCTCCTTGTTGCTTGGTTCCGGTTCCTTGATCATTGGTTGCTTTCCCCTATTCACATTCTTCGGTAATGGATCATTGGTTTGGATTCCGCTTCTTCTGGTGATAACATTTATTTGTCCTATTGGGTTGCTCTCCGTTCTTCCGGGAAGTTTCCCTTGATTTCTTGGAACCTCTCCGGCCTTGCTAAACACTTGATTTTTCAAGGCTTTTTGTGCATTAGAAATAGAAGTAACCGAACTCTCCAACCCATTCAACTTTTCCATCATAGTTTCAATCATTGCTTCCAATTTATCTTTGGGTTGCTGAGTTGAACTTGAAGATGGTTCTTGACTCTTCAATGAAGAAGAAGAAGAAGAAGAAGAAGAAGAAGAAGAAGAAGGTGGAGTTAGAGCTTTTTCAGCATGAGAATAAGGGTAACCGAAATTGTTTTGATTAGATCTTCAATTGTTGTAGTTCCGGTTGTTGTTGTTATTGTAGCTGTTTTCCTTTGCCCTTGATAATTTCCTCTTCCCACATAGCCAACATCTTACTCCCTTGGCGCCCCTCTAGATTGTGTTTGTGTTTTTAAAAGCTCCTTCAAAGCTTTGACTTCATTATTTAGAGTAGTGAGTTGAGCAACACTTGAGGTAGTAAGATTCAGCTCTCGAGCTCCTGATCTTTGATTTCTATCATCGGTCCTCCGGTGGGAATATTTCTCAATAATTAAAGCATGTTTCTCAACAAACTCCCATGCATCATCAACTCTTTTATCCATAAACGTCCCAACATAAAGGGATTGGAGTTTGAATTGAGTTTCCTCATCCAAACCCTTGAAATAAATTTTCAACAGCTCAAGCTTTGGAATCCCATGATTAGGACAATCCAATAAAAGGTTTTGAACTTCTCCCATGATTTAAATAAACTCTCATTGTCTTTCATAACAAATGCATTAATTTTACCTCTCAACTCCGCTGTTTTTTATGGAGGAAAGAACTTGGTGAGGAATTCCGAAGTCATCTCCTCCCATGTATTAACTCTTCCGGATGGAAGTGATTGATACCAAGCAAGTGCTTTATCTTCAAGGAGAAAAATAAAGGCCGCAACTTATAGTTGTTATTCTCCACTCTTGAAGGTCTCAAGTTCTCCATGAACATCTCATAATTTTACAAGTGTTGTTGTGGAGATTCTCTCTCTAATACTCCAAACTGGCTTTGTCGGATCATTGTAATGACTTGAGGTCAAAGCTCATAGTCATGTTCATCTAGATCACCTAAGTTAATGCCCGGACGGCGTACTTGTTGAGTGGGATCCATCCTTTGACCAAGTGTTTCTGGTTCTTCCACAAACGGGTCAACTCTCTCAATCCTCGTAGGAAAGCGAGGTGCAGGTGGTGGAACAATAACGGGTGCCGGTGGATCAAGTGCAACTCTAGCATTGCCTCCTTGCTCTTCTCATAGCACCCGAACGACCTCTTGTATCTCGGCCATGTTGGCCCAAAGTTCGTCCTCTCTAGCACGTGCATCTGCTCTCTCCTTAAGTAGAGCATCATCACGCAACTTCAGTTCATCTAGAGCTTCATCTAACTCAGCTTGGAGATCTCTATCATCATTCATCGCAGCCATCTTAGCTTCTTTTTAATCTTCTTTTGTACGTCTTTTTTGGTTCAAGATCATAGGGAACGATTTCTTTACCAGCTCGAGTTCGTCGCATAAACCTAAAGAAAGATCCTGCAAGAGCACTCAAGTAGAATGATTAATAGCAAAAGCAAGAGCTTTCCAAGCTAGACAACCAAATTACCGAATTTGGTGTAGACCAAATCCCCGGCAACAGCGCCAAAAACTTGTTCGCTCCAAAAGGTGTGTGCAGAAAGTATTAAATTTAAACCAAGAATAAAAGTAAAAGTGAACCCGCAGTGTACGGATCAATCGTAGTATAAGAATATTCCAAGGTTGATCACAGAGATTTGGTGAAATCCAAATCGGTTAAAGCAATCTAGCAAAGAAATAATGCAACTATTGATAACAAAAGCAATAGTATGTGTAAGTATTGGGAAAACGAGATTCTAGAGATCAAAGTATCCAATTGTGGTTTTCGATTCAAGACTTCTAAAGATTATGGACAGAGCTGGGATTGCAAAGGAAATGTGTTTCTCCGGTGGGATAATGTACGGTTAAGTCTCCACTACCCACTATCACTAACCGAAGGCTCTAAATAAAGGAAGTTTAGTCTCGATAAGATAGAGATTCTAAGGAAAGGAAGTATAACTCAAACCATCAACTGTACCTAAGGGAATGAGGTTAACTCACAAAGGTAAGGGATTGACACACTCAACCTTAATAGAGGGTTGTTTGAATCCTCTATTATCTGGATCTTGTAATCGTTGGTAACCGAGCAAGGGGATCACTGGGTAAGTCTCTTCTCACGCTAGGATATAGGTTAGGAAGGTTCAACAAGGCTAGGGGTTAAGCAATCTTTAACTTTGGTTTAAGGATAAAGAATGATAGGTACGACAGAAGAGAAAATCGGTTTGTTCTTCTTGAAAATCGGCCGATTTCTCTCAAGAACATCCCGATTTTTCTTATCTGCAAAGGTAAAACTCAACTCTCAGGGTCCAATCTCAACGTGAGGTTCATTCTATCATCATTTTAACCACAATCTTCAACCAATGACCCTAGAATCACAAGGGTTTTAGCCAATAACACATGTTATCAAAATCAAGAAAGAGATTAAATCAAGAATATAAAGAAAACTTTGAATCTTGAAATAAACTAAATCAATCCTTGAACAAAGGTTCAAACTCTCAAAAACCAAGTAAAAACTCAAAACAAACTCCAATCTTGCGTTCACAATGACAAAATATTATGTAAAACTAACAAAACCTCAGGAACGACTTTCTTGCTTCGATCTTGAACTTCGATCCTTGAACTTCCTTATCCTGGGGTTTCCTTGATGCTTCTTCACTTGTAACTGACTGGGATTGGATGATCTTGGATGTGGTAAGACGTCCTCTATTTATAGGAGAAAGCTAGGGCTTTGAATATTGATCTTGTGTGCAATCCTACTCCGAATTGGACGATCTAAGATAGAACTCGGGTCATTTGTGAGAAAATCGGTCGATTTCTTATAAGTATTGATCCAATTTTCTTCCTCTGAGCGCGTTATCTTTTAGTTCCGTCTTCTATCATTTTTTGTGATATCTTATCATATATTTTCCTATCTTTAAGGCTTCCTTCTGATCCTTTATGATGTCAAGCTTGATATTGATCCATTTCCGCACCGTAATTCCACCGTTTTACCTACAATTACATAATAACACGTGTAGACCTCTATTCTCGAAATATATATGAGTATAGACTTAAAGCCACACAATTCTAATCAAATGTATGTAAAACTGATGTGATATACTCGTAATATGCATGAATATGATAGCATATAATTCATGTCATCATGCATCGCTCTTACAAATATCATATTTGAACCATAAATACAATTATGTCATAATTATCTAATAATAACGATTATATCATAATTAAATGTGTACCATTTTGGATAGATTTACACTTTCCCTCATTAGGTAGTTTCGCGGCCGAGGATCCCGGCAGACACGGATCAGCTCGGTTGGCTTCGAGACTAGTTGTCCCGAAGACACCACCACAAACATTGGAGAGGTTGAGATCACTTCTGCGTAGATAGACCAGATAAGAGTTGAGGATTGCTATCTTATTAAGCTCAGCCGCGATAGCTCAAGTTTATACCCTATGGAGATTGAGTCCTAGATTTTGAGGGTGAGTTCGTAGTGTCTACTTAAAGAGGCACGATCCAGGTGAGAGACATTATCGATCCATACATGCTAGCTAGATAGGGTCCTCGGACAGTTTGGATTTGAGTAGACCGTCCCACTACAAAGGATCATCTTATATCTCAAGTTCGCCCGGTTTTTGGCAACAAGGGATACAAGGTCCAGTTTAGTTCCTCGGAGGATAGGTGGGATAGTAGACATGATGTCATGAGCAGAGTTTTGCAGCCTTGGATAAGTCAAGGATTAATTCTGGATTTAGATCAAGTTTAAGCTTCAACTACTCCTTAATTGATGTGCGGATGGATTCAAATGGTTGATTTTGATTGGCGGAAGCTTTGGAGATGGAGGTGGAAGTTGAGAGGTTGATTCGATTTAAGTGATCGATCAAGCCGGAATGTGAATTGATTGAGTTGATTCTTGAAGAATCCTCAAATGTGGAGGTTTCGATCGAAAATCCAATGAAGAAATTGAGAAGGAAGATTTGATGCCCAAAATCAAGGATGAGGAAATGCTTCTCAAATATACTTGATTAAAATTGAACATGCTTTACAAATGAGTCAAACATCCCTTATATAGTGGATGTGCCAAACCAAAGGTTTGAAATTAAATGAAAGAATTACAAGTCATAATTAAATCTGAAAATGAAAAGTCTAAAATATGAAAGACCAGAATTTAAGTTCGGAATTAAGGTTCCGAATTAAATTCCAAAATAAAAAAAATCTCAACATAAATATCGGAATTAAAGATCCAAAATGAAAGGTCTAAAAAGCCGGACCAATGAGAAAACTTAGAAGGGCATACTCCATAAGAAATATTCATTCTATTTTTATGTCGTCAAAACTTGTCAGCTTCATTCCATGGCATAGTGAAGACAAGGCATGCCGCTAGACGGGCTGAGAGTGGAGGCATTGATTCCATCGACATCTATGGGTGTATCATTCTCCTCCTCTTGGTTGTGAAACGTTCCTGTTTCACTGTGGTCAAGATGGTACACGCTATTGAAATCATGAGGTTTGAACTTGCAGCCTTTCGAGATTATGGCGCCGTGGAGTTTGTCGACTATGCTAGCAAGACGAAGATCGAGTACCGGTAATGGATTGATCTCGTTCTTTGATGATACCGAATGGGTGGCAAGTCGGGTGGTATAATGTCGAACATAAAGAGGAAAAACTCCGGATCGGGTAGTTTGAACTTGTAATCCCTCAAGGTGGTAGTGCCGTAGATTTTGTCTATCATGTCATCAAGACCATTGATGGTGAACGTTGGGGCCATACTGAAAAGATGGAAGGGCAAGAGGGATGGTAAGTTCGTGATAACAAAGACAAACCTCAAATCGTGAGTCTCAAATTTATTGTCCATCAATATCATGGTGTCGTTGTCGGAGATGTCATTTTTTTCACTCTCAATGATGGCTCCATCTTTGTCATCTTCAAAGAACTCGCCATATAACGGACTGAAAATTTGAATTGGAAGTGCCGGAGTGAAATCTTTAATGATGAAATTTCCCTCGTCTTCGACTTTTCCCTCATTATTCAATGGGATGACAACCAACTCACACTTAAGTGGTTCCACCGCTTAGGGTCCTTGGTGGACTTGGATGGAGTTGGTTTGTACCGGGAAAACATGGACATAGTGTTGGCCCCTTTCAATAGTCGTTTGGCGTTGTGCGTTCTTCGTGAGGACAAGCAATGCTGCCCTTACAGCTATATCTCACGCTTTAGAGTGGCGTTTTCTTCGGCAAAGATGGCATCACGTTGTCGGTGTTCCCGTGTATACCGTTGGTGCCCATGGAGGGTTGGTTTGGGACTTGGTGGATTTGGAGGACGCATTCATTCCCCACAATCACCAAACTCGTCATACTCCTCATAGTCTCTAAACGTGGCTCAACGTCGGTGCCCACAAAATGTTTGTTTGGCCTTTGGTGGGTATGGAGGAGGCAACCATTCCCGTCCTGATCAAAGTAATCATCATCTTCAAAGATCATGATAAAGAACAGTGATGCACGATGAAGAAATATGCAAAACGATGAAGAACGTTGAAGAATGATAAAAAAAAAAGTAAAGAAACTTAGCTTTGATCCCTTGGTCTGATACATATTTGATGCGTGTCGATACATCAAGGATGAATTCCGGATCTAGATCAAGATAAAGCTTCAACTACTCCTTAGTTGACGTGCATATGTATTCAAAGGGTTGAATTTGATTGGAGGAAGCTTTGGAGAAGGAGGCGGAAGTTGAGAGGTTAATTCGAATTAGAGTGATCGATCAGGCCGGGATGTGGATTGATTGAGTTGATCTTGAAGAATCCATGAATGTGGAGGTTTGGATCGAAAATCCAATGAAGAAATTGAGAAGGAAGATTTGATGCCCAAAATCAATGATGAGGAAGTGATTCTCAAATATACTAGATTAAATTTAGTATGATTACAAATGAGCCGATCTGACCAAACCAATGATCGGAATTTAAATAACATCACTAAAAGTCTAAATTAAATCCGAAAATAAAAAGTCTAAAATAGAAAAGGTCAGAATTTAAGTTCGGAATTAAGGTTGAATTAAATTTTGATATAAAAAGTCAAAACATAAATATCGGAATTAAAAATCTAAAATAAAAAGTGTAAAAAGTCCGACCAATGAAAAAGCTTAGAAAGAAATATTCCATCAGAAATATCCTTCTATTATTATGTCGTCAAAACTTACCAGCTTCATGTCATGGCGTAGTGAAGACAAGGCATGCGCTAGACGGACCGAGAGGGAAGGAGGCATGGATGCCATCAACATCCAAGGGTGTATTACAGAGTATTACTAGATGGTCGGATTCTGGCTCCTAATCCGTTGACTTTATCGGAGAACTACATGTCTTGGTTATGTGAGTAGGGACACCCATCCGTGGACCGTATCATGTTCTCATATGTCGAAGTCATCCGCTCAATCTGATCTCTACTCAACAAATTCAAATTCATTCACTTCCTGAAGTTGTGGTAGTGACACAATGTGTGGATCAATGTGGATGACATCATCTTCTACGGCCAGATCCACTTTTTCCCATTGTAATTGCCTCTAATATGGATGGATTTGATATATATGTAGTGGCACCCAAGCCCTAATAGCAAGGAATAACTCATTCACACAAAGCTATCCATGAGCTTCCCTCCATTATGAATCATGACATGTTGTTATGCTCCTAATTTTCTTCGCCTTATTGTAGATCTCCAACTATAATGAAGCACTCATTCCTTACTTTGTTTCGAAGCAAATCAAATATTGGAACCTACACATCCAACAACATCCTCTCACGTGAAGTCTCTGTGGACCCTTAATTATTTTCTTATCTGATCAATTATCATCAAGTCGATGTTGTCCACCACCAACTGAAATCCTTGCACACTCGAACGCAACATACTATTCAACAAAGAATATGCGGACTCACACCTAAGAATCATTATCGAATCAATATACTATTATAAATTTAAAAATAAGAACTTACAAACAAGGTAGGATTGAGTTCTTACGTGTTTGCTGTCCTCGTGCCAAAATGATGATACAAGTCACACCATGCTGGAACAATTGCCTCTTTATATGAGATTAGTCATGTAGCCTCCAAATACTCTATCAACCTCGGATAACTTTTCTAAATAAATTTCATCTCAGCCAAATGTCTCTCATAACTTGTAGAGGATCTGGATTCAAACAAGACACTGTAGTGTGATGCAAAAACCGCTTGTGCTTGCTTAGATCGTGTCACCGCCCAAGATCTATGTTGAATGTTGCACTTGACATGAAATATGCAGATCACGTGCTTCACATCTGGGAAAGCGACACCTAGTGTACTTATAAGTTCAAGCTCTCTATCCGTCATAATAACCCCCGGTGTAACATTTCCGCACACATGTCGGAGTCTCCCTAATGCCCACTCGTAGTGATTTGAGTTTTCCTTAGACGTGAAAATAAATTCTATTGCGAATGTCAACCTCGTGCTACTAATACCAACAATCTCTAACAATGGCATATTGTACCTATAGAGGGCACAAAATCAAGATTCTAGTTTTTTTGAACTTGAAAGCAAATGTGCATGTAATATATAATCACTTGCAAAAGGATGTATATTAAAACTTACTCGTTTGTCTTATATGTTGTGTCCATTATGATGACTTAAGGAAATAAGTTAAGAATATGTCTGAAATCTGGATGCATTATGAAAAAAAACTGAAACTTCATCTGAATGCGGGCATCTCCTCACATTGACATAGTAACAATGTTGCTCTAGTGTGTGGGGTGTTTGTTGGAGTGGACTTCATCCTTCAGCTTGTAGCATCCTAATCTTCAATCTAACGTTTAATACTTATCTTACGGTGGTGAAGTTGTGGGGGCCATCTAACTGTAGTGACTTCAAAATATTCCTCGGCTTGAAACCCAACTCAAGTTCACGTTCCATCTTCTGAAACAACGTGTGCGTCAATAGGCCAACATATGTATGTCCCTTTAACTGCTCGGGGAGTGTATGGTACTCCACATATAACATGCAACATCCATTTATCAACTTCGCTTTGTATTCCCTCAAGCTCAAATAAACACCCGTCTTTTCTCAATTTTTGTGCTTGGTTAGATGACGGCTTGGTATCAGGATCAATTTATTTCTTCTTCCAAGGGTTTTCAAAACGTTCGCATATATGTCAACCGAAACGTAACGAATCCCCTAATATTTCTCCATGACCTACTTGCGACTAACACCATATTCATAAATTCCTCCCATGAATCGAGCTCAATCAACCATTGACTCACGATCATGTAAAAAACCACGAATTTCAAACATGCGAGAACAATCGGTCTCTTCATCACGCGAATAATTCGGTAGAACCATATTGGGAAAAAAAATAGAATAAGAATTCTTCTTTTTCAGTTTAATGATAAACTTACCATAAGTTAAAATATCCTTACCTCAAAATATGGAAGAAATTGTGTAACTGACTAAATTTTGTATCATCGAACGGTATCAACATCTCTTCATCGTCTTGTGTTGTTATTTTCAGTACCGATTTTTTGGAGAGTTTGTGAAGGTTGATCCACTTCTTCTTTAACTCTCAATATATATAACCAAACATATATAACGTTTGAATCACAACGGTCATTATAATAATAATATTTTAAATCCATAACCGTTATACAATGGATATTTTTTAAACACCAAATCAGAATCATCATGATTTCGGCCCACTGGCTGCTAACGCACCCCCTTTCTCAAAGTCCAGATCTCGGTCTACTTGTTGTCTCGACCGGCCTACCGGCCGTTTCTCTTAGCCAACCAGCTGCTAACGCACCCCTTTTCCGGATTTTTTCTAAACCAGGCTTAGAAAAAATTAATTAAACAAAAAAAAATTTGACAATTAAAGTTAACAATTTGGACCTACCGATTCTGATCTCGCAACCTTATGGTTCCGTTGTTGTCCTAAATACTCTACTAACACCAAAACAAAAACGTAACACCAAAAAACGTGAGTTAAAAAAACAACAACAACAGCAGCATAAGTAACAAATATCCTTTAAACTCAAAAAAACGTAACACCAAAAAACGTAACTTTTGCTTTGTTTATGACCATTTAGTTTCATGTCATTCATGGCCGGAATGGTTGGTTTGTCTCATGACTAACAAAGAATGGATTACCAAATGTTTAAGCTGATTTCACATTGTTTAAACTCAGTGTTGAAAAGCTCTTATTAGAGGTCATAAAGCCTTTTGTCAATTTATCACAATACTCTTACCCATTATCGGCCTAACGGTACCAAATACACCCAATATAAATGAAATGAATAAGTAAAAATTATGGGCGGTCAATTTAAGACTTATGTCTACAAATCAACCCATTTTGATCAATCTTCTCCCTACAAATCAACTTCTTTTATCCATCAAGTTCTACACCTTTATCCATCAAGATTCCCGTGCTCTGCAATCTCGTCTTTTGAGGTTTTGATGCAGTCATTTGCTGGCGGTTTCGTGCGTTTATCGAGAAGGATGCGTGGATGTGTGATCGACTCCTGATGACTCTGTTGCAGTCCAAATCTGAGGTGTCCACAGTTGTTCCCCAGGCTTCCCCTGTGTACATCCTTCGAAGATGAACTTTTATGCTCGTTGCCTCCTGTCGGCTGGATCATCCTGCTTTCCACTTGAAGACTTTTTTGATTTCGGATTCATTTTGATGTATTTTTGTGTAGTTCTTTTCTCCCTTGTTTGTGTCATGACGGTTAGACCGTCTGCCGATTTTTTCGGCTTTTCGATCCACTAGACGGCGCGCCGCCTAGTTATTTCGAACAGCTTTCCATTTTCAACAAAAAAAAAAAAGAATCATCATGATTTCATAACCCGTAACCGTGGCGGTTACGAATTTCGACACCGTGTCGGTTACGGTTTTTGAAACCGTGATGATTCTAGGTTACGCGTTGCAAATGCTGTTGGTGTTTGGTAATTCCATCGCCATGTACTTAAATCCCCCTTAATAAATGACGCAAAAGAATTCTAATATACAATCGATACTTTTAATCTATATACTACTATTAAAGTCCAAACCCTTTTTACCACGTGTCACTCTTTTACATAATTGAAATCACATGTCATTTTTTTAATGTAATTTTGATTTTTCTAACTATTTATATATAATTGACATCTTACATACTAAAATAGATGAATCACATATTACATAATATCTACTTACTATACTTTGTTTTAAAACATTTATAGACACTTAACATATTATATATTAAAATAGTAAAATTACATAATACATAATAATTACTTATCAAACTTACTTATTATTAATTTGCATAAATAAGTTAAACTGCCGTATATTACAAATAATCATTTATTTATATATTTAAGTAAATATTACACTAATTATGTAAAATTTATATAAGCTAAATGTATTTTTCAAATGCCTAGCTTTTATGTATACATTTGATCAATTCTTCAATTATATGCTACCAATCATGCATTTGATTCTCCCTATTTTTATAAACACAACATAGATCAAGACAATTCTAGCATGATTCGAAGTATTCACCCCAAATCTTAGCAATGTGACTGCTCACCTATGAACAAAAATTCAATAACACAAATAACTTAAATGAATATCATGGTGACAAATGTAACGACCAGTTTTTTTTTTTTCATTACGAGTTGATAGGGTTAGAGAAGTTTAGGAAACGAATAAAAATTTAGTGAGACTAGGACATACCAGTTTATTTATGGAAGTCATTTAATTAAGTACCTTGTTCTAAGTTTCGGGACAAAACTTATTTTAAGGGGGTACTGATGTAATATCCGGAATTTTTATTCCGTTTAATTCCGAATCAATTCGGACTTCGAGCCGTTGACGGTTCCCATTCTATCTAGTATTCCTTTCTTCACAAATTTTATCATTTTATGTAGAATTTAATTCACATAAAATGATAGAATTATATCAAACCCTAATTCTTATAATTATTTATCATTTTATGTAGAATTTAATTCACATAAAATGATAGAATTATATCAAACCCTAATTCTTATAATTATTATTCATTTTATGTATAATTTAATTCACATAAAATGATAGAATTATATCAAACCCTAATTCTTATAATTAATCCTTAACGACGACTTTAGACGAGATCATGACAAGGCTTAGACGAGAATGTGACAAAGCTGTGACGAGACCATGACAGAGCTGAGACGAGGTCATGACGAAGCCCGACAACTCTGTGACGAAGTCATGCATGGGCCTGACAAAGCCATGACGAGTTTTTGACAAGTTTTGACAAACTCAGCCCACATAATTTTGACTCTTATTTCAGCCCACTTCTTACCTTGTTTCAGCCCACCTTTCCTTGCATTCCCTTGGCTATTTTCAGCCCATCAACAACTGCTTGTAGTGGCCCAACTACCCTTGCTTGTGCACTGGCCCAGGGACGTGATGAGGGCATGGGCAGTGCCGGATCAGCGTACAACTGCTCGCCTTCCCTTCTGTCTTCAACGGCCTTCAGCGCAACGTCAGTCTTCAACAGTCCTCTTCAACGCCATAGCAGCCAAGAGATGGAGAGTCACGCTATCCAGCGCCTTCCTCTCCGATTCCCAGCAGGCAGCAGACGACTCCTTCGTCCTCCTCTTCGATCGCCGAGCACAACGCAGCAGCGGTTCACGCCTCGCTCCCCTCCTCGCAGCAGTAGCTGATTGGTCTGTTGCTCTCCCTCTGTCCATCCGGGTAAGGATTAATTTACCTCTTCTCTTCATCTTCTTAATATACGGACCTTGAAGACTCGTACATCGTTGCCTTTGTGCTCAGTTTGCAGAGGTCGACTCCACAGGAACTAAATTTGCACCTTCGCTTGATGCAGTTGGCCCAAGGCTGAAGATGTAGCCCCGTCGACAAGCCATAGAACCAGTGCAGTCATGTAAGTCATCTAACCCTTGGACCCTTGCTTGCCTTATTCCATCATCTCAACCATCTTCCCTTTGCAGCGTCATTAGTAGGAGGTAGAGGGTCTGTCTGCAGCCAACGCACCAGCAAGGGACAGACAGTGCAAGATGCGTGGTAAGGACCTCTTCAAACCTCCTTAGATATCAGGAGAGGTTAATTGTATGTAGATGATGCTCCATAAGAATCGAATTAGGGACTTCTAGGTAGTGTAAAGGATGAGATATGCTGACAACAAAGTTTCGAACTAGAGTCCTATAGGAATGTTGTTATTGCTGTAAATGTGAGCAGTAGAAATGGAAGTGAGAAACTCATTTTTAAATCTCAGTTTGTAAGTTGGAAATGGTCACTATTGTAGATCAATGTTAAAGAGTTAGGTTAAAGATCCACCGTTGAATTTTTAATAGGTAATAGTTGGATATATGTAGTTTATTGTGTTAAAATTTGAGAAGAAATGAACGGTTGGATTAAAAGTTATAAGGTCCCAAAGTAGAGTAGTTGAGCTGTTTTTCCAGCAGTGAATTTTGACTAAGTATAGGACATTTTTTGTGTTGTAGCCAACTTCAAGGATTTTTGTAGAAGTGATAGTTGAACAATTTTAAGAAATTCTTGCTTCTATGAGTAGATTGGATATCATAGATAATTTAGAGAATTATTTCGGAATTTTTATAAGTTTATTCGAATTTCATATTTGAAGCCGAAGTTGGACCTTAACGATCTTTCGGAAAATGGGAAAATGGGTAAATTGTCAGTTTGTAACCAAACTCATCTTTAGGAGTTATAATATGACTTTCTAGTCTCAAATAAGAGTTTAGACATGAATTATGGAATTTTTGGAAGTTTCGGGATCAAGGGTAAAATAGTCATTTTACCATAAATTGGTATTGTATTAAATTCTGTTCTAATAGGATCTACTACCTTAGAAGTCTTAGACTTCTAATTACCTAGAAAGTGTGTTGACACACTTGCCTCCTTTGACAGGCAACCGAGTTATACAGTTACATATTGAGTTGTGATTAAGAGAGTCGAGATCTGATTCAGGTAAGTCCACGGACTTACTTAGCTGGCTTCTTGTATGAGTGTAATGTGTATGAGTGGTGTTTGTTAGTTATAATAAATAACGAAACCGGATTAGGCCAACTTTATTATTTACGTAATTGACCCAAGTGTATGATAACGGGTCGTGACATCATCTGCCTAGCTCTTGCGAGAGTCTAGGAGGTTCCCTGCGACCAGCCCAGTCAGGTAGACGGTCAGATGGATTAGTACCATTCCGCGTTGGTAAACGGGGACAGGGGCGAGGTTTGGGAATCCCTCGTGTCACAAAATAAGTATCATTAGTAATAACCTATCACCTAATTAAAGATAATAAAAGGATTGAGTGTTGCATGTTGATTGTGTATGTTGTGTGTTTGTGCTTTTACCTTTATACTTATGCATAGAATGTTAGCTAACGGTTTTATACCGCTTGTAGATGTCTTGCAGGTTAAGACAGTTGTAGAGAGATCCGGAGGAAATGGTCAGCCGGGTCCACGTACTCATTTAGTTGGGGACGGGGATGTCTTCTGTTCTTCATATGCATCGTTTTAGTATCTTTCCTTGTAAGGCTGATACATATTCTCCATGTATATATTGTTTACAGTTTTCAAATGTTTTATATACTTTTGTGCCTTGTTGTAAGATCCAAGTAAAATTGTTGTCAAACTATGGTCGGGACCCATTGTGAGGTCCTAACCAGTAGCTCCCCGAGTTCTCAGAATTTGGGGTGTTACAACAAACTAGATCAAAATAAGGAATGTAGGAAGAAGAATGGACTAAAATGGACTTACCAATCCAAAGTTATGGTCAAATCAAGATTGAGAATGGATCTAGAGAAGAGATTTGAGAATAACTTCAAGAACAACTTCAAACTTCCTTGTCAATGTTAACTATTAATAAAGCCTATTCTATTTTCAATAATTAATCCAAAAACTAATTAATGTGGAGATATGGTGATTATTTTTTTGTTAAGGTAATATAACTTTATAAAAAAAAATTTATTTGTTTATCCTTATAACTATTTAAATTAAATTACTCTTGATCTCCTTAATGTTATTAAGAATCTCGTAAACATTGAAAACCAACACAACAAACTCAATTTAAAATTTTCACTAAAACCCCACATTAATTAGATAGTTTTAATTCGTTGGTTCAAATTATATTTGTTTATCATCATAAAAATTTGAACTTTTATATTAGTTCAATTTAGATATCATTAAATCGAACATTGTGCTCAATTTATTCAAACATCGTGTTTTATTAGATCAAAAATGTACAAGTAAAAAAAAAGTGCATAGAAACATAACTAATAAGTAAAACAAAAAATACATATACTAACGATGTAAAAAAATTTTAGGTGATAGTATATACGCTTTGAATGAATTGAACTAAAATTTTAAACTAACAAATTAAATGTTACAATCTTTTCTCATAAACAAATTGTACAAAACTTTGAACGAAAATAATGTTCGTCGGATTTTTTTTACCGACCTTCCTAAAATTACACAATTGTTACCATACCTTTTAAATTTACAAAATCACCTACACACCTCTTATAATATTGTGTAATTGCTGAAAAAAACTAGACCATAGATGAAGTCAATCAACGGTCCAAATTATTCAATAATTCTCTACCCTAACAATGACCTTACTTAAACCACTCTTATATAATTAAGCTTAAACTTTTTTCAATAAATTAAGCAAAAAAATACTTATATTTAAAATAAATTAAAGTCATCTAATTAATGTGGGTTTTTAGTTAAAATTTTAAATTGCGTTTGTTGTGTTGGTTTATGACGTTCACGAGATTCTTAACAACATTAAGGAGATCATGAATACGTTATTTAAATAGTTATAATGATAAACAAATAAAGTTATAAAACTTATATTACCTTAATAAAAAAAATGATCACCATACCTCCACACAATTATTTTTTGGCTTAATTATTGAAAAAATTATATGGTTAATGTTATAGCTTAACATTCACAAAGATTCAACTTATTAACCAAACCTTTATGGAAACTAATGAAAATTTGGATAGAAAATAAAGAATGGTCATGGAAATTAAATAATGAAAACCATGTTGGCACCCTGATGGATAACGTTCAACCTTCCAACATCGCGAAGAACCAAAGTTGGCGTTCATACGATAAGCAATTCAACATTAACCAACGTCATTGCGACCATAATGCCATGCAATAAGATTTTGCTCAAAGCTTCTTATACCAAAGAGGATAAAAGAGACAAGAAGGATACACATGAAACAAAACATGTATATAAATATGATAGTATATAGCCATTGTCTTCGTTGGTAACACAATAAAACTGGTAGGGAAAAAGGATCACAAGATCAGAAAAGAGGAGAGCATGCATATTCCTAGGGAGTTTTCCCATCCATCTTCACCAAAACAAACAAAGAGGAGAGGTCCAAACCCTCAAAATGTTCTACATTCCATTGATCATGATTTATTGTTCCGCGATTGAATTAGCATCAGTAATAGACGAAACTGACGGCCTTGATCTAGCCGGGGAAGACACCCTCTTCTTGGCCGAGCACACAGATAACCTATCCACTGTCTCATGGTTATTATCTGTCCTTGCTTTAGCCCTGGCAGACTCGGTTGGGACCATATAGCTTGGGAGCGCGTGAGCGGCAGGTGAGGTGGCAAGATCAGACTGCATGCTCTTAGCATCATCTTCATCTGGGCAACACGAGCTCCTTCTTGGACTAGCCTTTGGACTTGTGAGCTTGGTTTTCGTCTTTGGCTTGCGGGTTTTGGAAGGAGCTGACGTGGAGAGTCGGCTTGTTGAGATTCTTCGCTGCTGAATAGTTTTGGGTGATGAGTTGAGAGATCTTGGTGATGATGAGGGCGATGTTTGTTTGTCTGTGACATGGTTCATTATGGCTTTTGCGATCAGGGCAAGATCTGGGTTATTGTCTGGGGTGCTTTTTGCAGTCTCCCATGGCCTAGCCGCTAACCAACGCTCTAAGCAGCTCCATCCAGAATGCTGATTTTTCAAGTCCATAAAGACCGTCTGTGCTGACTTTTTCGGAGAGTTTCTCCATGTTTGCTGTAAAGAGATGGTTTTGTCATCAAGATTTCATATTAAGCAATAAGATCAATGTCATTAAGAGTAACTCAAGACAAAGATAATATATATTCAACCTCATAGATCATATTGTGGCAAGATGTTTGGCCTGAACTATGATATGATAAATCACTAACAGAATGTAACACTGAAATCTAAACAATGGCTATTCTGCTTGGGGGTTGTGCTGTGCTAACTTTCCTCTGCCCTGATTTACGAGCAAAGATTAGATCTGCATCAACCCCTACAATGTAAAACATCTAGGAGAGGTGAACAGGGATTTTTTGTCAAAGAACCCGTACTTTGGAGACACAAATGTGTCATAATTCTGGAATTAACACATGAATAATAGGGTTTGTAATAAAAATTTTGGCCACTAGCGAAAATATTTAACAAAATCCCATTCATTGCGGCGCCTGTTGGAATTTACTTGCAGACAAATGGCAATAGTGTATAGTTTACAGAGAAATTAGTCAATGAGGGAAAATCATGTAATAGAGAAGTCACCAAATGAGAGTGATGGTTATTGTTTTTCAAGATACCTGATGATTCAACGAATAAGCCATAGCTCTTTCCCTTCTGATGGCAGCCTCATGCTGGCTCTGTAGCTGTGCTTCAATTTTCTCTTTAGATCTTGGGCTTGAATCCCAACCATTTCCATTCTGTTGCAGTTTATATAAATGTGTTACATTATCGACTAAAGGAACATAACATCCAAAGGAAAACAATTTCATTTATGAGGTTATACCTCAAAATTTTCGAGCTCTTTGAATTGTTTATCAAGAGTCTGTCCCTTTCTGCCCTTATTATCCTCTGAGATCCTGAGCCTCCTAGCACTTGCTTGAGACTGTACGTGGGCCAGAGTTTCCATGGACTTGAGAGTATCGATAGTTTGGCTCTTCATAGACTGCCCTTGCATCACAATTTTCAGACTGGCTAGGCCTCGTAAGGCACGAAGTGCCCTCCTTGCCTATAGGAATGTGAAACTTGTTGAGATTTGTTCGATTTCTATTGCAAATGAAAAGACTCTCTATCTTTGCAATGACATATTCGTCTAAGAAACCATGACAAAATTATAATCCAATCTTTAATTTTTACTCTTTCTTTTTCTTTCAACCTAATACCAATAATGGTTTTATAAGTCTAAAGAACAGTGATCAAGCAATTACACCACATAAAAAGATGCAAAGAGAGTATTATTATACCAGATAACCACGGAATGCAGTTTGTATCCTGAGAGCGGCAACCTCTTCCTTAGGCTTTCGAGGAAACCGAGCAGCATTCGTGAGCCTAACAACCTCAGCTGCCGCTTGAGCAGCAGCTGCAGCCGCCTCAGCTGCCTTTGCTGTAGCGATAGCAATTGATTGAGCATGCTTGGTCTGCTCATCCTCTTCTTTTAACTTTATATTCTCAGAAGGAATTACAGGAAGAGGTTTAATCACTTCAACAAGCTGAGGAGGGGCTACGGGGGGTGATGGGCTAGTGGGGGTGGCAGTGGTAATGGTGGTGGTGGTGGTGGCGGTGGTGGGAGCAGTGTTATTGGTGGCCGGTGATGGCTTTGAAATGGGATGGGAAGAACCCTTCTTCTTCTTCACAAACCATTTCTTCTTCGATTTGATTGATCTCTGCACGAAAGTTAAATGCCGTAAGCCATGAGTCCAATAATCACGAAGGATCTGATAACCAAAAATCCAGAATGGGACAAAATTAACTACCTGATCTTTATGCTCCATCGATTCTGTGCTGAGAGCTTTCTTTACAGCACGAAACCAATTCGTTTTCCTCCCCATCTCCTTACGGATCCCCTAACGTGAGCCACTCTTTGACCTCTGCAGGATAATTGAAACCCAGTTAAGCCAAAAAAATAATAATTGATTACAAACTTGCAAACGATGAAACCAAAACTCAAAAAAGAGGAAGAAACAAATCAAGGAGATGAGTCCTAGATAAGCGGAAACCCTAACCCTAAATCGTCTCAAAATGGTGAGACGAAACCAGAAATAAACCCTCAAAATCATCTACGCTTCGATTCATTCAATGAAACTAGGGTTGGACCGGATGTTACATAAATTCAATTAACCATTAACATAAATTCACTTTTTGACACTGATCAATGAAATTTCATCGTTAGGAAAGACAACATTAAACCAAACCCAACATCCACGATAACAATCCCCATTGTATGTTTCATCAAATTCAAAATTCACATATAAAAAGGATAATCAGAAGACAACAAAGAAGAAAGGATTAGAGAAGCTCACCAGTGCAAAATGGAAAGGCAAATCAACAAAGTCCAAGCAGTTTTGTTGGATTGAAACAGAACAGAAGATATGGAAGGGAAAGTCAAACAACTTTATTTGGGGGGAAATTCTTTGTTGAAGTCTGTCGAAAGGATCGGAAGGAGTTGAGAGCCTCAAACTCGAAAGTGGAAAGCAACAACACATGGCGTGATGACAGCAGCGCCTGAAGAAGAAGAAGAGGAGGAAGAATGGTTCTTCAACTCCCTAAAAAAAATTAAATTAAATTTCAGAGGCTAACAGCTAGTCAGTAGTCGTTAGTGATGTCCCACTACTCAGAAGGAGATGCCGCTTTGCCGCCTCCTGATATGTTTTTTTTTTACACAAAGCGCCTACTAATTAGGTGAGCTTTCTTAAAGTCGCCCATACATTTACAAATTATACAAAATCACCCACACATTTGAAAGTTTTATTATTTTATTGTATTGAGATTTTGCTATAAAAAAATATCATCCTGTCGTTTGTCATGAAAGTATGTCTTTTTTAAAATGAACAATGTATTAATCTTGTATAAGCAAAATAAATTCGATTACACTTTTCAAATAGTTTTCTTTAAAGGCTTTTTTGGTACCTTCTAAAAAAATACGTCTGAGTGTATCCATAACTATTTTTTTTTTTTTTGGTGGGAAGGAGAGTTAGTGATTTTCGTGTAGCTGATTGCACTTTCTATAAATAAAAAGATGGTTAAGTAGTCCGCACAGGGGAGATAGTATGCCTCTTACATTATGAAGTGAAAGATCAATTACACCATCAAGAGAGTCAACCAATACATGAAGGCCAATAGGGAGTTCGAAAGAAAAATAAGCTAAATTATCATTTGCAATATTTGCCTCGCAATAGACATGTCGAGATTGGATGATTCAATCTCTTTTGAAAAAGTCTTGGCATACTAGCGAGCGGGTAGTGACGGAGAATATTGGAATTTAAGAGAATGACTTCTACTGTGAATCTCTTTCAAGGATCGCATTCCAATATCCACTCTCTCAAGTTAACCTTAGACCATACAACAGTCCCCATAGCTCAGTCATGGGAACCGAGCATAATCCAATGTTAACTCCAAGCTCCCATAACCACTTTACCTTCATGATCCCAAAGAAGACCTCTTGCAGCCGCAAAACCATCATCTCTACACGCCCCCATCAGTATTTATTTTGATAGTCATATGTGGTGGACGCTCCCAGCTCACCTGAAAAACACATTGCCTTACAGATTGCTTTGGTCCAGAATGTGTCTTCCAAGTAGTCATGAACTCAAGAACACGAGCACGGACGTGTAAGCTTTGACTTCCTACAACCGAATTATTCTCAAAAAGCTTAATGTTTCTCCATTTCCATGTCCAATAGATGGCTACTGCAAAAAATCTCACCCCGCTTACAATTATTAGAATAATGACGAGTTGAAGAAAGATTACCTTGTAACCATTCTAGACTTGGGTCACAAACCTAAACCAGCCATTTCAAGGCCGATTTGGCGGTTTAGCACCGGTTTACTTAAAAAAAAAAAAGAGCAAACTCGGTCAAAAATTTTAAAAACTCGTACGAAATTTTAAAAAATTTTGACTGAGTTTGCTCTCGGTTTTTTTACATTAGTAATTTAATTAAAAAAACAGAGAGCAAACTCGGTCATAATTTCTAAAATCTCGTACGAGATTTTAGAAATTATGGCCGAGTTTGCTCTCGATTTTTTTTACATTAGTAATTTAATTAAAAAAATCGAGTTTGCTCTCAGTTTTTTTACATTAATAATTTAATTAAAAAAAAGAAAAAGAAAAGGGCTTGAACCGGTTTCCCGATTGTCTACGTATCATCTCGGGGTTAATAGGAATCAAAGCCCACGTAGTTCTCTTACCTTTTTTCGACTTCTGAGTTGTTTTTGTTACCCGCTTACCTTTCCACCCTGGACTCGGAAGTGGTGCCCGGATAATTGGAGTTGGATCCGATCTTGAGTTATAAAGCGGGGCATTCCGTTGTTTCCGCTTCTCCGTCCTTATCCAATATTAAACGCATACTTGTGCCTCTAATTTCTCGAGCTTCAATTGACCACGACAACCGTTGATGTAGGCACGGTCATGTGTTGTTGCACAATCTTGGATAATGTTGGATACTTCAGGGTTAACCTCTTCCACCAACACCCATGAGTTGTTGCACAATCTTGAACGCATACTTATCTATTTATTTCAAGCAACGGCTCTTTTTTTTTTGGCTAAAAAATTATATTAAAAAAAAGGTCAAACTGTCGGTTTAGGTTTGGCCGAATGCCAAATGTAAACCGAACCGCTGACCGTTGGTTTGGTAAAACTAACAAACTTAAACCGTCGGTTTGGTCAAACCGGCGGTTTGGGCTGGTTTGGGAACCGCTGGTTTGGCGGTTTTGCCCAACAGACTCAAGACTAAACCATCCCGCAAATGGTCTGTATAAAAAGAATCGTTATACATATCTGCACGAAGCCGATTCCACATGCACCGAACCGGAGGACAATCACGTAACAAGTGTAGCAACGTCTCATCAGACTCCAAGAAAGAACATTTGGTTGAAGGGTAAGATGGTGGCGAAAGCGTTCCGAAGCCGAAAGAACACCTCCATGAAACAATTTCCAAATGAGCAGTCACGTCCTCTCTAGAGTGCGAAACTTCCATAAAGTGTGAAATATAGGACCATCCACAACATGATGAGCGTGTTCTTGTGACATGAAATTGTACACAAAAAGAGATAGAATAGGAACCGTCAGTTGTTAGAGACCAATTTACCTCATCACGTAGGGAAAAAGCCGCTACAAGCCATGGATGCTCTCAATAGGTTGATGAGAAGTGAGATGAGCGAGAACATGCATTGTCAGCCACTATTGAAGATTAGAGAGACGCCAGCCAGACAAAACATACCAGAAACTTCAGACCGAATCGTTAGAGAAAGATGTCTAGAATCCCACTAATGACAAGACTTTGCAACGGTTGATCAAAGAGCCAAAGATTGTTCCAAAACCGGATGTCTACTCCATCACCAAGGATCCATCAGCATCCTTGGAACACAACCGATCAGTGAGCAGCAAGGATGGTCGTCCATGCGTGAGAATGTGCAGACGAGAAACAAGGTTATTATTATGCAAATATTTATTAATTGTGCAAAATAGTGAACCTCAAATTGCCCTCATTCTTTAAATATTTCCAACCCAATTTCCCAAAAACGGATTGAAAAGAAGATCCTTGCGACATAAACCAAGACCTTCCAAACTTTTTGGATGACAAAAGATGCTCCAAGGAATAATGTGCACATGACATGAAGAAGCAGTGTGACCCCAAATAAAATTTATGGATCAACTTATCAATATCGTCACAAACCCTCTTTGGAAGAGAAAGAGTAGTCATGGAGTAAACGGATATCGAGGATAAAACCGATGGAGCCAAAGTAACTCGTCCAGCAAAGCTCAAAGTCTTACTACGCCAACCAGTTAATTGGGCATTCATCTTAGCAAGAAGGGGCTCCAAAGCTTCCTTAGATATCCTTCCTTATAAAATAGGAACATCAAGGTAGTTTCTAAGATTTTGAGTGACCACAACACCACTTAAGTTCTCCAATTCATTGTACAAATCTCTAGGAACATTTGAAGAAATAAAAATCTTGGACTTGCCTGGAAATACAATCCTTGAGACCATAAGCGAAACAATAAATCTCAATGCATTGCATAACAACTCGCATTTGAAACACAAAAGCCTCAACAAACAGAGTTATATCATCAGGGAAAAATGTATGGGATAAGAGAGGTCCGCCATGCAACAAAATTATAGGTTTCGAGGTGCCTTGGTCAACCACCTCCAACATAAGGTGATTGAGACGCTCAACACAAAGAACAAATAGATATGGGGAAATAGCTCTCCCTGCCTAACACCCCTTTTCGGGTAAAACTGATATGTGACTTCCCAATTTTCTAGTTCTTGGGGATGATCCGGGAATGTGTCTATGATACACATTCCCGGATCATTCCAAGAAATAGAAAATTTAGCCTTGATAATGGCATCATCAATAAAATCTCAGCGAAACCGATCATATGTCTTTCCAAATCAAGCTTTAACAACACCCATTTCTTACACGTCTTTTTTCGCCACATAGAATGTACAACTTCTTGCATTAACACAATGTTATCCTATATAAGTCTGTCAGGAATAAAGCTACCTTGTGTAGGGTCGACAAGGGAACCCATCACCTGTAATATCCGAAATTCTTATTCCGTTTATTTCCGTAACAAACCGGATTTCGATCAGTTGATCCATATCCGTCTACTTAGTTAGACACATTGTTTCAAATTTTATCATTTTATGTAGCTTCCCTTCACATAAAATGATAGGATCCTTATAACAAATCCTAAACTATAACATGACCATGACAAGCTGTGACAAGCCGATCAACAAGCCTTTCTCCTTGGCCATTGTAGTTCCGTACATTCCGTGCACTCGTTAGTCGGTGATCTCGTTTCCGGACTGCAGCTAGCACCGGACTGCTGCTCCCTTCAGCCAGCAGCCCAGCGTTGTTCAGCGCCCAGCTTCAGCCCGCAGCCCAGCGTTGCCCAGCGCCAGCTTCAGCCAGCAGCCCAACATTGTCCAGCGGCCAGCTTCAGCCAGCAGCCCAGCGGCCAGCCCTGCGTGTCCAGCAGATCTTGCCCAGCCCAGTTGCTTCACTTCGGTACTGGCCCAGCAGCAAATCGAACCCAACTGGAGGGAGAAGGTCAGCAGCGTTATCTTTCCCTCAGATTTCACGTAACAACTATAGATTTATTTGGAAAGAAGATATCTGTAACGTCCCTGATTACACGCAGCAACACTTTCCATTCTCAGCAAACTATCCTAGCCAGAAGACGTCTAGATTCATTGGCGTTCCTTCTGCACGGAAATATCAACAGCCAGATCTTCAATTTCTTACCTTGCGTGACGTGTAGAATCCCGGCCACACCTTACATCCAGTAGCAGCCACGATCAAGCTCTCCTTCCTCCAGTCTACACAGCAAGTACACGGATCTGGTAGAGTCTTAGCCTCCTTATTCTTCTAATCTGTCCTACGTGGTTCTGCATCCCTAACTCGAAACTTTTCAGCGCAGCAAGGCTCTTCCGAGTAGAAGGCACAACATCTTCGATCGGATTCCTTCTGTGGATAGGCATCAATCTTACTGCTAACGGGTGAACCTCTTTCCCTCCTTCTGCTACCAATTCCCCCATCGAATTGCACCCAACCCTGTTCTGTACATCCGGGTAAAGATCTATCTACCACTCCATCCCTTCTGTCATCTTCTTAGTTAAATTTTGCAGCTTACACTTCGCTTCTTGTGCTGGATTGTTTCCCTATCGATGCAGTAGTGAGATAGGCTGCAGCTTTCCCTTGGATCTTTGATAAAAAGAGATAAGACACACACCAGTCCGGTAAGAGACCCACTGCCTCTTGCTCCTGTAATATCCGGAATTTTTATTTCCGTTTAATTCCGAATCAAATCGGACTTTGAGCCGTTGACGGTTTTCCATTCTATCTAGCAAGTCTTTCTTCACAAATTTTATCATTTTATGTAGAAGCTAATTCACATAAAATGATAAATTTTTATATCAAGCTCTAATTCCTATAATTATTTATCATTTTATGTAGAATTTAATTCACATAAAATGATAGAATTATATCAAACCCTAATTCTTATAATTAATCATTAACGACGACTTTAGACGAGATCGTGACAAAGCTGTGACGAGGCCTAGACAAGCAGTTGACGAGGCTCAGACAAGCAGTTGACGAGGCCCAGACAAGCAGTTGACAAGGCCCAGACAAGCAGTTGACGAGGCCTAGACAAGCAGTTGACAAGGCCCAGACAAGCAGTTGACAAGGCCTAGACAAGCTGTTGACAAGGTTTTGACAAGGCCTTGACAACATCAGCCCACTCTTATTCTCACCTTGTTTTCAGCCCATGTTTCTTGTTGGATTTACATGAAAGCCCTTGCTTCTCACTTGTCTGCATAAATCGGAGCAGCCCAAGAGGCCCAACTGGACATGGCCCAAGTACTCCTCCCTTGTGTATTGTCAGTGACGTTCATCAACCTTGAAGAGGAGGCAAACCGTCGACCCTCTCTCCCCATCTCCATGTAACAGCCGAGAATCACGCTGAGTATCACCCACGCTGATCTCCTTCCTCCTTGGCTGCATTCTTCGACCTTCTCCTCTGCGTCCCAACCTGGTGCGACTCAACCTTCCTGCACACAGCTTCTGCATAGACCCTCTTCGACCGAACAGCCTCGCACCCCCTCTGTCGTTGAGCCAAAGCAGCCCAGCCTCCACAGCTTCTGCTCCTTTCACGAACTGCACCACAGCAACAGCAACAACAAGCACATTGTCACTAGAAACAGCTAGCTTGATGACCAAATTTAGATGTCTTGCAGGTTAAAATAGTTGTAGAGAGATCCGGAGGGAATGGTCAGCCGGGTCCACGTACTTATTTAGTTGGGGACGGGATGTCTTCTGTTCTTCTTATGTGTCGTTTTGGTACCTTTGCTTTGTAAGGCTGATACATTTTCTTCATGTATATATTGTTTAAAGTTTTCAAATGTTTTAAATACTTTTGTGCCTTGTTGTAAGATCCAAGTTAAATTGTTGTCAAACTAAGGTTGGGACCCATTGTGAGGTCCTAACCAGTAACTCCCCGAGTTCTCAGAATTTGGGGTGTTACAATATGGTATCAGAGCTCTGGGTTGGCAACAATGGCACTTGAAATCTTCTGAAAGACCGAATGTATAAAATAACTAGAACCCGAAAGGGGTCTAAAGTTTTAAACCGGATTTATGTATTTACACGCACGCATAGTCGGGTTGTTGGGTTAGTAGTACGTCGGACCACCATCGCTCTCCGTGGATCTCTGCAACTTGGATCGATAGGAGTTAGTATAGAGACTTTTTATGATGTTTCTTATTATATGCTATATACATGTGAATGCTTAGTTGTTAGTATCCTAAAGGATATTTAATATCCTTTAGTTGTGTTATCACGAAGCGATTGTCGCCTCATGATAAATCAACTTCGGACTTGAAGAATCTCCAGCACGAGGCAATGGAATCGGACCTTGAATTGAGTATTATACTCGTGTAGGCCGTTTGGTGATCCTTACAAACCATCCAAAGAACAAGCGAACCAGCAAGTAAAAGTTGTGAAGATAATTGTTACCACAAGCATAATCAGATGAGGAAGAAATTCTTGAGTCAGTTCAGTTAGAAGGAATAGAAGGTCGTACAAGGAACTCGGGCACACGAGGCCAAGAGATGGAATTATAAGAATCATACAAGAGACTACAAGAGTGCGGAGTAGTGATAACAATATTGGAGCGGGACAAGTAGAATTGAGTACAACCAAGATTGCGGAATCAAGGACATTACAATCGGAACGGATGCCCCATAGACCATTATGGGCATAAGAAACCAGAAGAGACAGAGTGTCAATCCGGGTATGAGAATCTAAGGTGCACGGAATGAAGACCTACAATTGAGTGTAAAAGCGGAAAGGCAGACCCCACAAGTGGGGAGGTTTTTACCTCCTCAGAGATATAAGAAGTTTGAAAGAAATCGAGACGCCAATACCCAAAGAATGGAAGCCTTTAGCAGGGGCAACGGAGTTTCATGAAGGCGATATTACCACCAACATCAGTGAAGAAATGTGTATGGGAGAACGGCCTTGCTAGACTCGAGAGTCCAGGGTAACCCGAATAATCATGGGACCTAAGCCATCAACACAGACGGTCCCTGTAAAGGGACTACAATTGGGAGGTAATTAAAAGTCATCGGAACTACAAGACGCTTACCATCTATCGTGGAGTGTTAGGAACAACTTTTGACGTCAGGTGAATGGCACAGTGAGAGTTGAGAAAGAGAGTTGTCCCAAAGGAAGCAGAAAAGTGAAAGATAAGACGAACTAAAGAAGTATAAAAGGATTAATTGAGTAGGTGATGCTTACCAAAGAATTTTAATACCAGAAGGGGTATGAGAAGAGTAAGTTCGGGATACTGAGATGAGTCAACTATAGACTGAACGATGTCAGCTGAGGATGTGTAAGTGTTGTTTGGTATTGACGAGTTATATACCGTTAAGAAAAGATAATTGCGACTGTGGAGTTATGGGGTAGTTTTACCGACGCTTGGAATAATTTCCTCAAGTATGCAACAACAATCTCCTTAGACAACTAAGGGTATAGAGAATCGTGTTAGAGGTTACTTCTTGGCTGGTGAAGATCAAACTCCGGTCGAGTCTAGTAGTTTTGATCCGTGTTAAAAAGAATTAAGAAAGTAAACGGAAGATGGTTGTTTTCCAATCAGGATTTTATTTCAAGAAGACAAAGTAAGGAAAGTACTTGGTACTTCACCCGGTTAATCATTTTGGACTGACAGAACATGTCCTTATGATTACGGGAAACAACAAAATAATCAGAGTAGCGCAGCGGAAGCGTGGTGGGTCCTAACCTACAGAGTAAGAAGCTCAAGGGTGTTGAGGGATGTCGTGTCGAGTTTAAGATGGTGATAGTTTGTGAAATGCATTCTAGTTGGAAGGAACGTGAGATAGGCTATGTGGAGTTACTCAAAATGTTGAACGGAAACTTAGGTGCATATAGAGGTAATAGAAGGAGACTGGTACCCTATTATGGATCCGAGTGAAGAGTGACTGCTTTGCTACAGGTTTGCAGACAAGTAGTTTTGAAATTTCATACTAATGGAATACTCTAGAGTGAGTTTTCGGGATGGATTAAGAAAGAATTAATGAGGTAATAAAAGTATTGTGCATGTCCTGCACTAGAAAGCTCCAAGTGAGTAACTGCCATCCTGAGTCGAAGATACATAAAAAAGAGAAGCGACAAGAGCATACTTGCAACCTAGTAACAGTGCTTAAAGAAAGCATAATCTCGGAGTAGATTTTATGTGTAATATTATGTCGGAACAGAGCCTAGTTGTGTTTTGAGTCAGAGGAATACTATCGGGCTGGTAACAATGGTGGATAAAAGGCGCATTGATGATGGTATGTTAACATTTATTGAGTAGTTATTAACAAATACCCGTGATAAGAGATCACTTTGTGTCTAATACCGTCATTTCGGACTTATTCTATTTCATTTAAGATCTTAGAAAATGTGAGAAGACGCCTAAGTTTGAGCAAACGATATATTAGAGATCTATAAATAATATAATAAAGCCAAGTGAACAAAGAGGATAACCACTAGATTTGATTTTTAATTGTCTTGAGTATTAGACCTGAAAAGGGTAGGGGTGACAATTCCGTACCTGAGGAACATGATGACTGGGTAATATTAAAAGACAAGACCATGTGGGTCGTGATACGAAGAGCATGGGGAACTTAGTAAGTGTTGGTGGATGTCAAAGACCTTTGGCCTGAGTGGGTAGTCAGAACCTCTTCAAAAGGCCGTAAGCAAGTGGTCATAACGAAGGGAAGGAAGTTGAATAGATTATTTTCCATAGGGTCATCAAAGGATCTAGAAGTGATTTGTGTAAGGAAAACCATTGAAAGTTTTAAAGCGGTTTGAAAGTGACCGATGGACTAGTTTTCCTCACCCTATTGGAGAGTGTAACTTTGGTTTTCCACGGAGACTAAGTTTGGGAACTGAGTTTGAGAATTTCAGTTGGAGAGATACCTACCAGACACGAGTTAGGTCATCAGATTAGAGGATTAGACAGTTGAGCCGGATGATACCGGTGAGATATCCGGTAACCACTCTAGAACGTGGTAACATACGCTTGTGATCTAAATACCTGAAAAAATTTAAGATTTAGTGGATTTATGAAAATCCGATAAGGCTACCTAAGATATTGGGGATAGTAAGAGACGTAACAATTCAAAGACTTATGTAGCGATAGTTGTAACCTCGGGAGTAACGAGTTAGGACTTGACCTTGTATGTGTGGTATTGTTTGACTGCTTGTTTATTTCATGATTGAGTGTTTAGTCAGTGATGTGTTCTTTTGGTAACCTTGATGTGCGGGATACTTAGATGTGGAAACGACAAGACTTTTGTGTAGTGACCAAACACACCCTTTTGGTACCTTAAAGGCCGATCAGGATTTTCTTACCCTAAGTTTCGGGACGAAACTTATTTTGAGGGGGATCTGATGTAACGACCAGTTTTTTTTTTCCGTTACGCTTTGATAGAGTTAGAGAAGTTTAGGAAACGAATAAAAATTTAGTGAGACTAGGACAAACCAGTTTATTTATGGAAGTCGTTTAATTAAGTACCGTGTCCTAAGTTTCGGGACGAAACTTATTTTAAGGGGATACTGATGTAATATCCGGAATTTTTATTTCCGTTTAATTCCGAATCAAATCGGACTTTGAGCCGTTGACGGTTTTCCATTCTATCTAGCAAGTCTTTCTTCACAAATTTTATCACTTTATGTAGAAGCTAATTCACATAAAATGATAAAATTATATCAAGCTCTAATTCCTATAATTATTTATCATTTTATGTAGAATTTAATTCACATAAAATGATAAAATTATATCAAACCCTAATTCTTATAATTAATCATTAACGACGACTTTAGACGAGATCGTGACAAAGCTGTGACGAGGCCCAGACAAGCAGTTGACGAGGCTCAGACAAGCAGTTGACGAGGCCCAGACAAGCAGTTGACAAGGCCCAGACAAGCAGTTGACGAGGCCTAGACAAGCAGTTGACAAGGCCCAGACAAGCAGTTGACAAGGCCCAGACAAGCTGTTGACAAGGTTTTGACAAGGCCTTGACAACATCAGCCCACTCTTATTCTCACCTTGTTTTCAGCCCATGTTTCTTGTTGGATTTACATGAAAGCCCTTGCTTCTCACTTGTCTGCATAAATCGGAGCAGCCCAAGAGGCCTAGCTGGACGTGGCCCAAGTACTCCTCCCTTGTGTATTATCAGTGACGTTCATCAACCCTGAAGAGGAGGCAAACCGTCGACCCTCTCTCTCCCCATCTCCATGTAACAGCCGAGAATCATGCTGAGTATCACCCACGCTGATCTCCTTCCTCCTTGGCTGCATTCTTCGACCTTCTCCTCTGCGTCCCAACCTGGTGCGACTCAACCTTCCTGCACACAGCTTCTGCATAGACCCTCTTCGACCGAACAACCTCGCACCCCCTTTGTCGTTGAGCCAAAGCAGCCCAGCCTCCACAGCTTCTGCTCCTTTCACGAACTGCACCACAGCAACAGCAACAACAAGCACATTGTCACTAGAAACAGCTAGCTTGATGACCAGATTTAGATGTCTTGCAGGTTAAAACAGTTGTAGAGAGATCCGGAGGGAATGGTCAGCCGAGTCCACGTACTTATTTAGTTGGGGACGGGATGTCTTCTGTTCTTCTTATGTGTCGTTTTGGTACCTTTGCTTTGTAAGGCTGATACATATTCTTCATGTATATATTGTTTAAAGTTTTCAAATGTTTTAAATACTTTTGTGCCTTGTTGTAACATCCAAGTTAAATTGTTGTCAAACTAAGGTCGGGACCCATTGTGAGGTCCTAACCAGTAACTCCCCGAGTTCTCAGAATTTGGGGTGTTACAGCTCCTGTTTATGACATAGATGCAACGTATGTATATATACTTGGTGATCTCCATGAGTTTAGAACCTAGAATGTGTGTATTGGTAAATATAGATTAGTGTGTTAGGTGAAAGTCGAACTAGAGACCCATAGGAAGGTGGACTGCTATAAATATGAACAATAGAAATAAGAGTGAAGAGCACTTGTTTTAATCTCAGTTTATAAATGGGAAATGAATACTATTGGGGATCAATGTTAGAGAGTTAGGTTGAAGATCCACCGTTGAAATTTTAATAGATAATAGGTGGATATATGTAGTTTAGTATATTAAAATTTGAGAAGAAATGAACTGTCGGATTAGAAGTTATAAGCTTCCAAAGTTGGGTAGTTAAGCAGTTTTTGTAAACATTGGAATTTTGGTTAAGTATAGAAAATGTAAGTGTAGTAGCCAACTTTGAGAATTTTTTATAAAAATGATGGATGAACAGTTTTGAGAAATTCTTGCTCCTAAGGGTAGATGGAACATCATAGATGATCTAGAGAATTATTTCGGAATTTTTATAAGTTCATACGAATTTTATATTTGAAACCGAAGTTGGAACTTTACGATCTTTCGGAAAATAGGAAAATAGGAAAAGTGCCAGTTTGTAACCAAACTAAACTTTAGGAGTTAGAATATGACTTTATAGTCTCAAATAAGAGTTTAGACATGAATTTCGGAAAATTTGGAAGTTTCGGGACTAAGGGTAAAATAGTCATTTTACCATAAATTAGTACTGTAATCAGTTATGTCCTATTACGATCTTCTATCTTAGAAGTCTTAGACTTCTAATTACGTTGGAGTGTGCTAATGCACTTATCTCCTTTAGCAGGCAACTGAGTTGCTACAGTTTACAGAGCGAGTTTGGTTTACAGAGAATCGAGATTTATAACAGGTAAGTCCTTTGGGCTTACTTAGCTGACTTCTGAATATGAGCATGAATGATGATAGTGGTGTGTGATTGAGATGTTTAGAGTTATAGGTTGTGATAGATATTTACCGACCTATACTTGGCCTAAGAGTAACGGGCGGTGGCATTCTGCTCAGTTAGCTTGAGGGCGTTGGGGGTTTCTTTAGGGATTAGTCCACACTCGGTTTGTAGTAATGCTACCGGCGGAGGTAAGCTAGACCTACACCCAGTTGGATAAGGAACGGAGGCAAGAACTGTTAAGAGTTCTCGTGCCACAACTGTAAAATTGAATAAGATGAACCACCTAAGTAATAGATAATAAACAGTTGTGTGTCAGCATGATGTTTGTTTATGTTATTCTACGTGTGTTTGTGCTGTTATTATTCTACTTATATTTGGATAGTTAGCTAATAGTTGTTATGTTGTGTAGACGTACCACAGGTTAGAGCAGATGCCGAGTGATCCGGATGGTAGTGGTCAGTCGGGGTGTCGTACTTTTTAGGGCATGTTGCAGTTTCTTTGTTTATGGGATTTCCAATTGGACCTTGGTTCCTTTTTGTTTCGTTATGGTTATCTTATGGTTTCCGGCTGTTAGTTGTTCTGGTCACATACATACATTGTTAAGACGTAATTTATGATTTTCGGTTTTTCCTTATCTGTGCCTTGTTGTAAGATCTTGTTAAGTTGTTGTCAAACTAAGGTCGGGACCCACTGTGAGGTCCTAACCAGTAACTCCCCGAGTTGTAAAATTTGGGGTGTTACATCACCCCTTGCATTCTCGTAACCATAACCTTAGTAATCACTTTGTAAACAACATTGCAAAGAACAATCGGCCAAAATTGAGAATTAATTCCGTCTTACCCACCTTGGCAATGAGGGAGAGTAAAGTTTCATTCATACCTTGAGGCAACTGATGAGAATCAAAGAAGCGTGTAACTTCCAAGAAATTAGATGGGCCCACAGTTCCCCGACATCATTTGAAGAAAACCGAATGAAAACCATCAACACCAAAGGATTTATAGGGACCCATACTAGTAACTACTTTTCGGACCTCGGGCATAATAATTGGAAGACTAAGAGTAGTTCAATAATCCTCTATCGTAGTATGACCAGCATTAGCACCTCCACCATCGTCCAGAAGAGAATACAAATTCCTAAAAAATGGAAAAAGTATGCGCCTCACCGCCATCAACCCAACAATCAGGACTTACATAAAGACCAACTACATGGTTACGCCGACGACGAATAGAGGTAGAAGTATGAAAAAATGAAGTGTTTCGATCTCCATAGCTAAACCACTATTCCCTGTATTTTTGAAACCAAATAATCTCCTCTTGTTCAAGAGTTAAATCCAACTAGCCCTTAAAAGGATCCACGTTTCATATGGCGATAAGAATAAGCAAGGGTCGAATTGTCTTGAATAACAAGATTACTAGTCAAAACGTGCTTCTTGCGATAAATATTACCAAAAATAAAACGATTCCACATTAGTATAGAAACTTTAAGAAAAGGGAGAGCAACACTTATCTCTGGGTGAGAAAACCAACAAGCCTCCACCATAGGCATGAAATCACTATTTGTCATCCAAGTCGCTTCAAAACAAAACGGAAACGTTCTCTCTTGAGCCTTTACAAGGATACTAGAACCAACCTCAAAACAACGGAGAATGATTAGAAGAAAACCGAGTCAAATGACGAACCCGGGGTTAGGTAAAGAAGTATGAGCCTCATTACTCAAAAGCACTCTATCATGACGTTTTAGGACCTTAGAATGACCTTTCCGACCATTGATAAACTAGACATATCGGCCTCCCCTCAAACCCTAGAAACCTCAGATGGCTGAAGTGGTGGTGGGCCTGGTGGCGGAGGATCAACCTCCACGGTCGGAAGCAAAAATGAATGTAGAACGATGAAAAACCGTCAATAGAAACGCTATAAGAGAAGAGAGAGGGGAGAGAAGACATTATATATGTTATGATTATAAATCCTCCACAACTTTATTTACTAGTACAAGGATAAACATTAAGCTAAATAAATTAAAAACAAAGCTTAACCTCCTAATACCCTCCATAATGAGACCCCATAGGATATATTTTACCCATATTATTGAATGTCATGGTCATTCTCTACGAGTCTGTTTCGACAAAATTTATGAAAGCCCCTACGAATCGCTTCTAGCACTCCGAGTTTAACAACCTTAGCTCAGCAAGACCCTTTTCCGGGTATATGTTTCACCCTCATCCCCACAATATCTCCGTTAGAGTTCCAGCATACAACCCCAAAGCCCATTCCCTTCCTTTTATTCTTCACAATATCCTCTTCAGGAGCTTCCCAAAGTGCAACCGGAGAATTGGTCTCAACTCTGTTCGAATGATGAGTGTCGCGGAAGTCACAAATCAGTTTGAGGAAGCTATAACGAATAACGCCGACGGTAGTCTGTCTTCTTCAAATAAGGCTTTGTTGCGCCAAGACCCCGCAATTCACGTCCTAACGGTGAATTCCGTTAATGTAGGTTTTCCAAATCTATTAAATAGTTGTAGCATCTGTTCAAGTACAGCTAAGAGGGAATTAAGCCCAAGACTATATCATATACATCATATCCTCTCCAAACATATCTACCTATATATAGGACATAATATCAATGCATGAATGCTACAATCGGAGAACTGGTTGCAACTTTTGCATGTAGGATCAGTGATAACCATATTTGTGATATATGATCACAAAATTGCTTAACAACAATCCCTTGTCATAAAAAATCTGAATATCTCCTTATAGTAAATCATGGAATATCCTATTGCTAAATCAAGATACCACCTCCTCATAATATATTTCAGAATTTTAGTACAACTCACAAAACAACCGACGTGAATGGTCATTTCTCCTTTGTAGGTTAAAAGGACCTAAAGTTTGTTCGGTACAAAGGACCATTTGTCATATGACACAAAGGAGCTACATCCAACAACCGGTTTGATACAAAACCATTAATTGTATGACACAAGTACTATATCATTTGTACCGAACCAATCTAAAGAAACTATTCTGTTAAGGAGAAGATATTTTTTGGGGTACAAATGTGCTGAAAATAAAAAAAATTTGTAATATATGAACTACTTAATAAACTATCATCCTACCCAAACTTTCATCCTAATTTGTTAGGCATATCCTGTTTGCTTCGTGTCTCTTTCTGAGGAGAGATCATTGATCTACACTTCTCTCTTAAAGCACAAAAAGAGGTTCTAAAACATGATAAACATAATTAAAGAGGGAGGCAATGCAACCCTTATGCGAAGCCAACCAGCACAAGCATTCCTACAAGGATATAAATGCTATAGGTTACTGTTTACAGGGGACAAAAAATAAATAACAGGGAAAAGAGAAACTACATACATTGTTCAAGTACAATAATATATGTACAATGAATGGTAGACATGAGCTCTACTTATAATGCTATGCTACCTTCATCTTCCCCTTGTCATCTGGGAGAGCCGGAGCTTTGCAAATGGGGCACGCATTCTTCATCGATAGCCATTTCTTGATACAGCTAGCATGGTATCCATGGCTGCAAGCCTTGATGGTTCCCAATTGGGACATATCCTCGTATTCCTCCTGTTAAACATATATTGTAAACTCTAGTTAAAACATGCTTTAAAGCTAGAAAAGTCCCAGTCCAACACATAATCAGTGGGTTTCATTCTAAAACCAATTGATTAGACAGACGAAGGTTGAGAATGAACGACTTACCAGGCAAATGGCACATCTTTCCTCGATCTGAACTTGGTCTGGTGACAAGTATACTACCTCCTTCAAACACTTAGATAGCTGATCGTCAGACAAGCCAGTGTTAACACTCCCAATCCTTTCCCCCAGAGCAAGCAGCTCCTGAATATCACAAGCGAGTTACATTGCAAATCAGCAAAAAAAAACTCAAAAGTTCTGGCAAAGAAGGTCAAAGAACTCACCTCGTAGCTCATGTTGTCTACGTCTAGTCTCATGTCTCCATGCTGATCAAGCTGGCTCCTCACGAAGGATACCTGAACAATATACATTATGTTGTGTAAGCCAGATCAAATCCATAACCATCAAAGGATATCAAGAGATAAATAAAAACTAACACGTGACCATAGACTATCATCTTGGGGGATGAAAGAATACCATGGTGACTAAAATTTGTTATTGCATAACTGAGTATCAAGGATAAACAAAATGCTTAGCAAGCCACATATTATTTATAATTAGAAATACTAGTTACAATTCACGACCTTGAGGAAGTAGTTAGCACAAGAAACAGGAAAATATATTGGCCGTAATTATAGTGACGTAATAAACAGACACTAAATTACAGATACACACTCAATTTCTAGATCCCAGACAACAGGAAAATATATTCTTCTGATGATGAGATTGCCACCAGGAAAAATATATCCCAAGTTAACATTATTTTGTGCATAGGGATGATAACATGTATATCATAAGTAAAAAAGAGACCAGTTTATTAATTTACCTCAGAGTCACATAGGAATAAAATTTATGTATTACATTCAACAATAAGTATTTTGAGGGAAAAGAGGGGAAAAAAGGCTTCCAAAAGAAACTCAAGTCAGTAGTATTACATACCTCATGAGATGGCCGACCATGATTTAAAGCATCAAGGCAAAGTGATCGATATCGGTGGGAAGATAACCTTGGCCTACTCCTATCCCTATTTCGCCATCCAGCACCTGTGAATGATCTTGGGTGCCTGTTGGAATAACCATCTGCTGCTACGAAGTGTGGTCCCTCCTCCAAAGGTGCTTGTTGCAATACCGTACTTTCCATGCCAACCATGTTTGTTGGAGCAAAGGTTTGAGGGTAAATTGTATTTGTTCCCATGACTCGAGTGGTGGGGGGAAGAAAAGTCTGTGAGACGACTAGGTTTCTGCTGCAACTGGTATCATGATGATAATCACCTATCTGCCCTGAGTTGGAGATGTTGCCTGCAATTAGCAGCAGACTTGCATCAGAACTGAAGTTGCTAGAATCTGTAGCATAAAGATGAAACATGGTCCGAAAAAAGATGAAATCACAAATGAGACGAAAAAATAAAGCTGACCTGCAACTAAGGTCCGTGGGTGAGAAGCGATAGAAGTATGAACATGGTTTCTCTCCAACAAGGAAAGATTTGGGCCTTGGCTTGGGTGAACTACTGGGTTACAGTGGTTGCTGAAATGTCTAGAAGAATCAGGATGGGGTGGATGATGATTTACCAACCTATGAGGCATGGTCATCTGAGGATCCATGTTAAATGATGGTCGGGTTTGCACATTCCTCATAGAAGTTTCACCCCCAATTGGAGGACTATTGTAAGCAGAAGGTGCAATCGACACAGGTTCCCAAAGAGTATTCTGAACATTAACATTTTGTCGTCCATAATAGGCATCAGATGAACTGCCTCCAAAGCAATAACCACTGGCACTCCCACTCTCTATTACAGAAGGAACCATAGGGCTTTTCCTTTTGTATTGCCCTCTCCGATTGGCCACTGTATGGTCAAACGAATTATTCTCAATCATGCAATTTGACGAAGAAGCATAGTGCAAATGATTTTCGGTAACGGGAGGGGCATCTATAGGAAGTGGTACATGAAATGAAGTATGTGTAGCTGAACCAATAATTTGGTTAGGTTGTGCATGGATGCCTTGACTTGGGAGAGAAAACTCATTTGCCCTGGCAGCAGGATTCCAAAGGGAAATGTATGGTATTGCATCAGTTTGCAAATTGTTCATAGGGTGAAGAAAGGAGTTATTCTCTAAAGCACTAGAACTTCCTGAAAGTGAAAAAGATATCGAGTCAGACACCATATTCTTCAACTTATATCTTATGCTCCCTACAGTTATCACAAAATTAAACTACAAAAATTGGATAAAATACACACACAAAATCGCCAGAAAACAAAACCACGTAAATAGTCAGTTGTGCATCAGTTTGAGTACGAACGATTCTTATTCTATTTAACTTAAAAACCGTATGGTGAATTACAATTATACTCTGGACATATGATATAACATATAAATAGATGGTTCTGGTTTACCTAAATGGACAAATGGATCTTCAGACGTATTATTCCTATCTGTGCTGAACCCCTGTCTGTGCCCCATAACCACGCAAATTAAGGCACGAAACACTACTTATACTCCTTGACCTGGATCAGGAGAACAAGACCTGCATGTGTAGAAATAGAGAATTGAGAGACGAGAAAACTCAGAGAATGATCATGGATCAAATCAGAATGTAACTCAACTGCCCCAAATTTCTCTCAAAAGCTAAAAAATAGAAGTCTCATTAGAAGTGTTCCAAAAACTACTGTTCAAAGCAACAAACAAATACTCAATCAGATGTGTATAGAAGGCATAAAATTTCTCTTAAATAACATTTGAGCTAATATTTTTAAGCAATACTCGGCATTTCAAAAGAAGATATAGCATGCACATAATCAAATCCATCAACACCACATCGAGTTACAAAAAAGTAAAAAAGGACTGCAGAACTTTTAGCTAATATTTTTAAACAATACTCGGCATTTCAAAAGAAAAGTCTTTTCAGAAGCCAAGTAAAAAACCCAGTGTGGTCATCAATGCAGGTGGGATATAACTACACTTAAAGCAAAGAGGTAACACATCATCCAGGCCATATATAGATTATATGCTCATCCAATGAAGACTGTAGCATAGCACAACACGGTGCGCATAATTATCAAGCATAACACAACAAGGTGCGATACTAGCTTTGCCGACGCCTTACTGTAGGGATATAGATGAGCAAATAACATATTACCTCAACACAGCTTATTTATAGTACCACCAATTACCAATGCTTATGGAATGACCTTTCACTAAATCATCTATAAGTTATTCCACCTGAAATAATATTGCAGAAATTTCGGAGTAGCTAACCTTGGTCTATAGATGAGAAAATAACCTCATAACGACTGTCAACTAAAATTTTCACTAGAAAAACAACCTCTCCAATTGAAGTTTTTCTTTTGAAAAACTGTATATGTTCACTAGAAAAAATCTGCAACAAATCTTGCACTTCCTAGGAAAGTAAAATATAGAGCCTCTGCTTAATACTTAGTTGAAAAGATTGCTTGTCATAGCAACTGTCGACTAATTGTTGTTATGCATACAAAGAGTATTATTGATATTCAGCAGTCTCTAATTTTGAATGTATAAATGTCATTCAACAGAACTGCAGTATGAATAAAGGGAAATATGGTGCTGTCATAATTGGTGGTAATGACTTCTTTTCTCGTACTAGAGGACATATCAGTTGGCTACTGACGTAAGAATCAGAAGCATGCTATCACTAAATAGGTATTATTGTGCCTATGATCGAAGCTCACCTAGAACAACTCCGTGGGATGTTTAACTACTGTCAACAATAAGGCGGAACAAGTTGAAACAACTGAAACCAATATCTTCATCCTAGTATATATGGCTAAGAACGCATGCAACAACAGTTCTTTAAAATTTAGTAAGAAGAATTATCAAGAAAATAATAGATGAATCCCTCAAGATTTGAGACCACCTATATTCCTCATGAGTGAGAATTGTTTACTGTCAAGCTAAAATATACACTTCATGTTTCAGCTCATATATCTAAGCAAGCATCTGAAGAAATTCATAGACAGAAAATGCTAACAGAAACACAATTGAAGCAAGTTCAGTTTTGTGAGCTTCTTGAAAGAATACAGAAAATGAATAGCAACACCAAACCAATAGAAGTACAAAGATGCTATTTTGGTCATTTGTAATCAAAATATACTATTACAGCATTCCAAATGTGGCCAAGAAAATAAATTATCTCGTCAAGACTTGCTAAAACCAACACTACAATCACTACAAGTTCTTTTTACTAAAATCTACAACTCTGTATGACCAACGTTATCTGAAGAGATATGTTAGAGCCAAAAGAAGAACTGTCTCAATCACATTCACTACACTTGATTCATTTAGACACAACACTGAATGTAGCTTTTCTTCTCTCAGAACAACTTATTACGCTCAAAGCAGCAGTAATAAGTGAACAAGCCTTTGCAATTTGCACTGAGAATTCCACCAACTACAGGCCAAGTAGTATATCCTTCTGGTTGGATATCTCACCATTACCTAAGGGTAAATGGAAACCTGCTGAGTTCACATATCCTGACAGTGAAACAATAGCTAAAGTGAGATTATTCCCAAGAAACACTGACTTCCTCTTACTCAGACCACGTATTACATCGCAAACCTACTCTAAATGTAAACAACTATCAGATATACCTCTTTAAGAATTGCTCTCACTCCTACAAATGGTTTGCACATTGAACTCCAACATGCATGAATTATTGTTTGAACCAGAAGAAGATGAAGTCAGATGCTCCTATGAGAATGAAACTAGAGGCCAGGGAGAGGAATACAGTAAAGAAGATGCCAGATAGGATGTCTTCTCTACAATGAAAATAAAAGATTCACAATGTCAATACTAGAATATTCTTAATACCTGGTTTATTTATTTATTTTAATATAAAAAAAAAAACTTATCTCGTAGGCATTACTGTGAGTTTTAGTTTTTGAAAAGGCGAACTTAAACATTCTCGGATTCCAAATTTCATATAAGAGTAGTGAAGGCTTCCACCCATCAGTTGAACCTGTGGGCAATGATACACATAAATGAAGTACTTTACCTAAAAACAAGAGGAATCAATCTGCTTGTACATTAATGCAACAAGAAACAGATATCCATAACAACAATTTAGTAAATCTACTTATTGATCTGTATTTAAGTTAACAAACAGGAAATATCATGATCATAAACAAACATGAAAAACATAACTCAAGCATGTAAGTTGTATGTTATGTTGTTTTCTTCCATATGACTAGTGAAAATTACAAATTACAAGAGAACATAGTTTTAAAGTAAACAACTGAACCTGAAACAATCAGATCCACTTTAGAGAAGCAAAATGAACTTTCTATTCAAGTTGAGAAACTGCGAGGTTTTAGGTTTTGAACAGCTGGTGACTCTTTCCAGAAATCAGTAGTGCAAAGAAAGATTCAGTGGCTACATTTAACTGCTGCATCTGGTGGAACAATAGTGTAGTTTTTCCTTCGATATTTCACAAGCAGAACAGAAGAAATCATGGATACAGAAGAAAATTTTAATTGTGTTTAAAGACAGAATGTAAAAAAGAATCATCGCAGCAAATAATTTGCAATTGGATGGTCATTCTCTAGCTAATCCCCGCGATGATGATTGAACAGCCCTGGCTGCCATGAAACGCATTTCTACTGTTGCCAATTACGCCTTGACAAAGCGAGCAAAACAAAGAATTCAAATAATAGCCAAATCAATCATCACAAAACCACAAAATCTGGCACCAGAAAAATCAAAAACAAAACTCGTAGAAACTGCATCGGTAACGCTTCCATCACGCAGCATAACGTATAGTTTGGTCAACAAAAGGGGAGAAACCACAGAAACCGATGTCGCTTGAGAACAAGCGAACAAAGACGCAATCAAACACTATCTTGATGATCAAACAACAAATTCGATCACGTAAACAAGAAATTGATAAAAACATACACGATATCAATAACCAAATCATCATTACAAAATAGAACGATCTGCTTCAAACCTACATAAATCAAAAACAAAATTCACACCTCGGATGATCCGATCCTCCGATCGGTGTGGCGAAGAAGGCGAAATTGGCGATGGGAAGAGAAAGTAAGGGGATTCGAGAGGTGAGATTTAGGGGAGAAGATGAATATATAAAGCGGTTGATATGAGGGAAGAAAGAAAAAGGGGGAATGGGGATTGGGGACTGTTAGGCTAAGTGGAGATTGTTGAGATGTATTCTTTTTTGTTGAGAGAGAAAAGTAAAGATATAGGCAACGCGGAGGCAAGCAGGAAATAGTAATATACGTTGCGTGCTAACTGTTCATATTTGCAAGAAATTAAGACAAGACACGAAACGAAACTAAACAAGAAAAGTGTATTTTAATTGGAGCATTATTAATAATTAATTATGATAATATAAAAGTACTTAGGGCAGTGGAATGAACCCACCCTCTTTCTAGCCTTGAATCTTTTGATTGAGATGACAAAAGTCAATCCAAATCTTCTGTCCCTGATGCTGTCTCTAATGCTGTCCCTTAAATTCCTATTCGTCCACGTGGCCCCTATATTTAAAAAAAATTAAAGTTTTAATTGTTGGTTGGGTTCAGATATTAAAAATAGGGGCCACGTGGACGAATAAGAATTCAGGGACAGCATGAGAGACAGGATCAGGGACAGAAGATTTGGATTGGACAAAAGTACCTTGCTTTACTTGTTTGACAAACGAATACGTGTTCAATCTCCTTTTGAGTGGTGCTGCAATATTAGTTTTGCATTTCTATCCAAAATTAGATCGTTTGTGTAATTTGTTCATCTATGAGTTGTTGTTGTTTTTAACCTACTCAACCATTTGTAAACTCCCAGCGCCGGTTCGACGTGACAACAAGATTATTTTGAAGGATTATTATTTTCAATAATTTTTTAATAATCATGATAATTTATTTCTATTTGGTTTTTTTTAGTCAAAATAATATGAGTATAATAACCTCTCTAATAAGCCCGTAAAAAAGCTCCGTCGAACGGACCCTAAGGTCTCATTTGATAGTTATCGTATAAAATCGAAAAATAGAATGATTATGATTAATTACATTATTTATGTTTACTAAAACTTCGATAAGAAAAGAAAATGAATTTATAAATAGAAGATTACATTTTCTTTGACATTTTGATTTTCAAATGAAAATAAAACTTTGAGTGGTTAAGATATAAAAGTTTTATGAAACAATTTGGTTTACTAGGCTTTTTCTAATTTTGTGTTTTGTAAATGTACCCCTTGAGATAAGAGTGTGTAGAGTTTGAGAATAAATACAAAAGGTTGGGATATATTTACTTAATTGAAACATTAAAAAGGTTAGTTACTATTATAGTTTTTAAAAAAGGTCTAGTTATCAAAATTGCCCAAAGTTTATTATGAATTGGGTTCTATTATTTTTATTATTAACTCATTTTATAAAACTTATTGTTAGATGAATGCTTGAAAATTCTCCTAAAATAGGATTGGTTAGTATAATTTACTCATAACACCTAACTTTTTTGTATAGATGAGAGGACGGATGGGCCATATTAATAGGGTTTTATAGATGAGAGGATCCATCATTCATGGCATGGTGTACATAATTCGCATTAAACAATTTAAAACATTAGCTATATGTTTTAGGATTTTTTTAACTTATCACAAATCACTTGCCTTGTATAAAATTAATAGTTTGATTTATCAAAAAGGCACCTTTCAGTTTTAGGAAGGAAAAAAAAAATCAATTTCAACTCTATATAGGAAAATCACCGTTTATATTTAAACAAAACATAATCCTAAAAGTAAAACTAAACAAAGAGGCGTCCATTTCTTAAAAAAAATCAAGGCAAGGATATGAAATAAACCGGAATCGAAGATAGGCTTCACTAGAATAGTAGAAGTGGGTCTATAGTCGAACAAATTGGCGGTTGTCACATGTCAACACACGTGTTTCTCTCCATGAAAATTATAAAAAAAGACTATTACGGAAGAGGTTTCAACTCCCTCTTTTCTGGAAGGCGTAAATGGGAGCAATAAGGGAGCGAAGATCCAAGGGATGATGATCGTAACAAGAACTGTTGCTTCTTGGTCCAACCGTCTCGTCCCAACCCACCCCAGCACAGCTCAGCAAGCACGACATGGTATGCGCACATGTGCGTATTTTCCTACGCTGTTCCCCATTAAAAATGGGTAGTGACCCAAGGTCAAGGCCTCTAGTGTGTTTCTCCTCTATGTATCCCGTATGATGCCTCCCAATATGGTCGATGTGGGATAGCAACATTTTTTACTATTTCCCAAATGTTTGCCTTGTAAGCAACCAACTTCGGGTCTCCATTTCTCATTCAAATGAAACTCAAGTTTAACGTATGAATATACCACGAGCAAGAGCTCGCGTAGACGAAGTTAAAGCTCCCACTTTCCAGTGTTAACAATGGCCGGAGCCCACCATAAATATGTCGGGAAAGTGTCGGGCGCGTCCATGTAATAAATACATGTTTATTCATAAAATTTAGTTCCAACAATCCCACGTGAATATAAATGATTCTAAACATATGTTTCTCCTTTTTGTAAAACAAAAAGAATTTTTGAGAGTACAGTCGAAAAATCAATGCATTTGGATTGGTGTCATGTTTCAAGCTTGAACCATTCATAGTGAATAGTTGTCGGATTTACTCGACCAGGTAGTGACCATGATGTCTTGAACCACCCGGGATTTTATGTAAACCTAGACAACAACTATCACACAACTTCATGTTCACACAGAACGTTGGTTCTCTTGTTGTGTTCGTTTTGGCCTTGAACAACCTTGGTTATTCATGAGTGAATTTGGAGAATTCAGCCTCACCTTATTCTCCTAGACACGGCCTCATGTCACACTCACAAGGTAATTGACCATAAAGAGTATATTTCATACCCCCCCCCCCC